>VDFB02252583.1:0-279094 GCA_007258455.2 Sequoia sempervirens
GTTTATTCTATTGCTTTTGCTATTATTTGATAAAAGTTCAAATGTCATAGTTTATGTGGCGTATCAGCTAATAAGTCCATCTCACATTTTTCTCATGACAATTTAGTTTGTCTCATATGTCTCTGATACATTAATCAAACTCAATTAACAAATAAGACAATCTTACGCTTGACTCATGCAAATTAAGTCAAATCTATCTTTTAGTCATTAATGAAATTAACTAATCAGTTTAACAGGATAGCTTTCAAACAAGTTAGTTCAGTGAGCAATCAAGCTATTTGACTGATGAGCCAATTGAGTTGAATAGTTAATCATAGTAATAGCAAAAAAATCCTTGCTAGCTGATGTCATAGTTGAATTTGGTTTTCTGTGCTTGTTTGCACTTTTGCTATAGCTTGAAGCAATGGTGCTTTATGGTTCAAGTATTAAGTGTAATTGCAAACCTTTCTTGATTTAAATTGATAGATTAAAATCTATTTGGAAACCATAGTTACAATGTTTCTTTCGGCTCGATGCAAAACAGCAATATAGTTAAAATGCATAGCAAAAGCCTGTAGAGAACCATGCATACACTTGTACATTTGGAATTCAAGGACCTATGATAAATAGTCTCGTAGGTTAATCTGTTTTCAATTAATACTTGTTCCTATTGAATCTAAAAAAATGCTTACTGGTTTTTTCGGTGTTTTGACTATTAGAATTCATTATACTATCACTGTCATCCATTGCAATTATAATTTTGGGAGTTGTTTGGACAAATGTGTTTTGATGCATTGTGAAACCCAACTTGTGTTTTTGGGATAAAATGAAGCAAAATAAATAGAAGTAGCAATTTGTTACCTTGAGTAACTCGTCCCTTGGTGTTCATTCAATAAGCATAGGAGCTTTTGCTCTGTCACTGTAAACGGCTCCTTTGTATTGAAAAAAGCTGTCAATTCTCAAATCTATGCCTTTGCTTAAATTTAGTTGTATATGGGGTAGCATTGTTTTCAAATAGATGACTAATAATAACACATATATTTGAAAACTTTGAATCAAAAAAACACAAATCACTAAAAAAACAATATTTCTTTCTTTGTCTTGTATTGCGACAGATAGAGCTTCTTTTCAATCATCATATATATACCCCACATAGTCGTAGAGTAACTGTATTAACTTAAAGAGTCTTGACAAATTGCCACAACAGCTCACTATTTTCAACTTTGCATAAGCCTGCACTGTACTCCACACTATATTATTGTTGTCCACGTTCCTACCTTCAAAACTTGGCTACATATGGCAAATGACTAAAATTACACATTCTTTTGTTGGATTGCTTATCATGTTCTGCCACCTTAATAAGATCAGGTACAACCATAATGTGTTAAAGACGAATTTATAAGTGTGCAATGCAATCAAGCTATTGTTTTGCAAGTTATAGCGAAACAAACTATATGATTATACCACAAATGGAGATTCTTAGTCAAAACAAGAGGGAAAAAAAACATAAGATGCAATTGTTAACCAGGTCCTTCATTGCTGCCTTGCTATTGGTAGATATCACAAAAAAGTACAAACCTTTTTGTAAGATGACAATGAATTTAAGGCACTTCAAATAAGTTTGTCTCTATAATATTGCCCACACTTATTTAGCTCCAGCAGCTATGTATTGGCTTATAGGTAGATATAACAGTTGAAAATGCTATCATAGACATATATACACAATGTGGAAATTTATATTGGAAAATTAGCATTTATCTATTCCCCTATTTGTCTGAATAGCTTTATAAATCATTTTTGTTTTCAAAATTTTGAAAAATGCAAATGCATAAATTGATTGGATCAATTTAAGCAAAGGCATAGTTTGACAACTGGTGGCTAGACGTGTGTAATCCATGAATGCAGATTAAATGCATTAAAATATCAGGAAAATGCAAGCGCATAAATTGATTAAATAAATATAAGCAAAGGCATAGTTTATAAAACTGGTGAGTAGACGTACGTACTGCATGAATACAAATTAAATGCATTAAATGGCATCTGGCTTGAGGTGAATGCGCTGGAATGGCTTGGTGGCCACGTGTGGCCAGGGTACTTTGGTCATTTAATATAGAGTTAAGCCACTTGCTATGCATCTCTATTACTTTGCGTCTGTTGTTTTTGTGTTCTGTAGGTGCATGTTCTGAGGAAGAGTTTGTAGCCAATGAGCAAGAGATGTTATAGTTATAGAGGCCAGAACAAGAAACAAGTTACTTGAGGTGATAATTTGGTATTTTCCACAGTTTATTATTTTAAGTGCATAATGAAGCTGTGTTCCATATTGCTTTAGTTGGACTATCACTATCACTTTGTGCCTGATGTGTTGGTGCATGTATGTATGTATGCATGTCTTTATGCACATATGCATTTATCTATGTGTATATCTATGTAAACATTTGTAGATGCATATATGCATGTATGCATTTGTGTCTGAATATATCTATGCATGTGTGTATTTATGCATATATGTATGTGTGTATAGTTGCGTCTATGTGTACTTGCATGTATGCATATATGTTTACGTCCATACATGCATCTATGTGTGGTTACATGGATGTGGTTGTAGATATGTATGCATATGTATGTGTATATGTGTGTGTCTATATGTCTTCTCTAGGAGAGAGTTTACAGTGACAGGGCAAAGGTTGTCATGGTTCCAAAAAGGACACTTGTAGACAAGTTACTTCAGACAATAAATAGTTATTTACATCATTTTTCTTTTACTTAAGAGTCCATAGGCAGATTGGGTTTCATAGTGGTCAGTCTATGCTAATTTTCATGGACTAGTTGCTCAAATGAACAATTGTCTTTTCTCCTATGTATAATATGCAAGCTTAACGATAACTTGCTGCTTATGAGTCCTCTAAAGATTACATATCTTCAATTACTGTGTCACTGTTCCATAGTGCAAACTTTACAGTCACTGTACTTTTAGCATGTGCCATAATGGGACCTTCTGAACAATATGTGGACAATGTGTTTAGAAGGCTTTGCAGACTGTCAAGTAAATGCAGTTTACAGATATAGGCATAAAGTCCACAATTGCTTTCAGTTTTGCCCATGTCATTAAAGCATAAAGGAAAGAGTATTTTTGCAAACTTCTAATCTATGTACTTTTATATGATAATTCACCTCATTAATTAGTGAATCAAATTATCTTAATTAATTAATCTTCTTTCCCCTTTTATCATTTGATATCTAATTAATTAGGTAACTGTTAAATAGTATTTACATACATAGTAATAAAATGAAAGAAATAATTATAACTATTCTTGTCCACATTTGACCAATAAGGATTCTCATTTGTAACGTCCCTATCCAAATCATCTTCATTGAATGACATGTTGTGGCATACATTAATTGGATGTATGTCATCATCTTTCTTATCAGGATGCGAACAACCTTGGTTTGTATTTCTCCTTGAGTGTATCTAAATGCTAGGAGTTATGAATTGTACTTGCATCTGGCTTCATTGCACAATTAATAGTAAGTGCTAGAGAATGGTACAAAATAAACTTATGCAAATGGAAATGAAATGACCCCATGTAGTTAGAAAATCAATATTTATCTGGCTTTGACTATTAAGTGATAGCTGATTTAGCATTAAACAGTAGCTAAAAATTGTTTTTATCATAACTTAACAGTAGTAGCATAGGTCTGTGTTGTTTTTTGGCTTAGTATTAACAGGTTGCCATGGCCAATTTACACTTCTTCAGACGCTTAAGCAAATATGGCATCTATTCCATTGATTGCTCTTAAAGAGCTCATGCCACCATTGCAATAACAGAATTACACTAGTGCATGCAAATGCAAAAAAAAATCTATATTATAGGGTGCAGAAATAACAATAAGTATTTTAAAATTATAAAATGCAATTTGCATTATAAGAAACAAAAGTTTTTGCTTAGGTTCTTTCTCGTCGAAATGAATCTACATGAGAATTATGTTTTGTTTTTATGAATAACATAGTATATGTCACTCACTGTACTCATTTGTCTAAATTGTCCTTGTGACAGGGATCAGTGCTTTCAACTGTATTTAAACAGTCACGCACAAACTGTAACGTGAGGTTAGCATAGTAACCTTCTCCTTTTTTTCCTTGAAAAAAACAATGCAGAGTTTTGCAAATATGTGCTTCTAGGAAGATTTCCCATGGTTGTAGATGAAATAGTATATGTTTTTACAGTTTGCTCACTTCTGAATTTTGTCATTGTACTAGGAAAAATTACTTGTGCCTATAATAACAGCCAGAAGTTGTGCATTGCTACAATTATACTTGATCATTCAATAGCAAATTGCAAGGTCAGCTCTTTAAATTGTCTTTTTGCTTTTCTTGAAATGCAATTGAAATTCTTCAATATAATGACTGCATAAAGTTCTTTTCCATGTTTTCATTTTGCCATCTTGTATTCCACATTTCTTTGAACACAAATGATTTAAAAGGCTGATTGCACATATAGGAACAGGAAAATGCATTTTCCACAATTGCAATAGTAATTTGTTTTTGAAAAATAGAACAAGTTTTGCTTATCTGTTAACTAGTTATACTTCCTCTATACAATATCCATAGAATAGAATGAAATGCTAGAATGCAATTTTTAAGCCCTTTTTACAGTTTCAAATAGCCTATAAAGTCATACGTCTTTGTTTTATGTCAACTGGCTTTTACCTATATGCATTTAAGGCAATTTTGTTCATAAGACTACTTATGTCTGTGGCAAGTTGCTATGCACTGTGCAAGTGAACGTGTGTTTAATATTTTTGTATTGCAAACAAAGTTCACAAAGTAAATTTCAAAAGCTGACATGGCTTATGAGTACAATGAATGATGTACTACGTTACTCATAGACATGACACAATATTTTTCCATGGTCTTGTTTACATGCAAAATGACATTAACCACAATTTTTTTTTGCTCACATTGCCAATTTCGCTATGTGCTATAAACCTCTACAGTAAGAGAACTAACAAAAGAAACTATTTATTGCCTCAAGTAACTCGTTTCTAGTTTTGGACATTGTAACCATAACAAAGTTTGCTCAGTCACTGTAAACTCTTCTAGAACAAAGACTTGTAGAATAGAAAAACAATTTCGGCAAAGTAATAGCCATGCTTAACAAGTGACTTAAGCTTATAACAAATGAACAAAGCAACCTGGCTATACATGTTCACCAATCTATTCCAGCAGTTTCTCATGCAATCACATGCAATTTAATGCATTTACTTTGCATTTATGCACTGTGTGCCTGTATCTGTGAGTTTTAATCTCTTTTTATTATTATTCAATCGATCTATGCCTTTGCTTTTGCTCAATGGATCTATGCCTTTGCATTTTCCCCAAATTTTTATAACTCAAACGATTTTAAAAGCTATTGCCACAAATAAAAAAAGCCATAGATCTTGTATGATCAATCAATGCCTTTGCATTTCCCTGATTTTTTAAAAACAGAAATGATTTATGAAACTATTCGGTGCATGCCACTTGATTCATGTTTATGTGAATAGCTTTTAAAATCATTTGGTCTTTGAGAAAATCAGTCACTTAGAAAATACATAGGAACAAAGGAATCTAATTACACAAAACATTTGAAGACCATAGCCTCAAATTGACAATGTGAGCAAAAAAGATTCTTATCCACCATTTCTTGCATGTAAACAAAGCTACCTGAAAATATTGTTTTGCGTTTGTGGCATTGAAAGTATACATCATGTATTGTACTCGTTTATCTAATTTGTCAATGTAACAGGAATAAGTACATACAATCCTGGTGGGGGACAGTGGATGACAACGTCGGGTTGAAGAATTAATACTATTTTCCCTTTGTGCTTCTAAAAAATTGTTTGTTGTTTAATATGTCACATAGGCTTCTGCTACTACTCAAGATCCATTTTGCAACATATATAGAGATTATTATCTTCCAAGATACTTGACAACATGATTAATACTATAGAATGCTATTGAGTAAAGGCACACAGGCAACATAGGATAAAACTATAGATTTTGTAATCTAGATGATAGCATTTGATACTATTCATACATAACATCTACTACTTTCAAACACATTAGGATACAAAAGAAACAAAGAAAATGATAGACGTTGACACCTATAAATTGACAAAGCACCCCCAAATATCAAACATTGATTGCGCGCTTAAGAGCGAGGGGCTTTACAGATTAAGCACTTTTGCATACAATGTTGGCGATTGTTTGTTTGACTCATTACAGCTACTGCTTAACAATCGCTACACATCAATTCAACTACAAAACGGAGC
Source organism: Sequoia sempervirens (assembly GCA_007258455.2). NCBI lineage: Eukaryota > Viridiplantae > Streptophyta > Pinopsida > Cupressales > Cupressaceae > Sequoia > Sequoia sempervirens. The sequence continues at coordinate 6,292 of VDFB02252583.1, forward strand.
TATAGATTACTTCTTGAGTTGCTTTCAAAACAAGGACAAAGAAGCAATAAAATCATACAACTATGAACTAGATCCTGATACTCTATATACATTGCACAAAGTACATGATCCACAAACATATTTCTGCAGAATGCGATTATCTGCAAAGCCACAGGAAAATTGCACTGAAAGTGGACTATGGGGTGACTTATTCTGCATTCAGTGGATATCCAAATGGTTGAATATACAAATATTCCTATGGTCAAGAACAACAGCAAGAAGGTACTTACAGTTCAATACTTCTGACTACACAGAATTAGTCTCTATACTATTTCATGACATGAATTCTTTAAGTGGACACTTCGAACCATTGTTAAACATTGAAACACAAAACGTAATTTCAAAACATCCCATAGGTTCTCATGAAATTAAAAAACTGTGCACAAAGTATCCTCGGATACCAAACATTGACAATGCCCTTAGGGTTGAAGGTCTTTGTAGATTAAGCATATTTGCATACAATGCTGGCGATTGTTTGTTTGACTCACTTCAAGTACTGCTTAACAATCAGTACACCTCAACCCAATTACGAAATGGAGCTATAGATCATTTCCTAACTTGTCTTCTAAATAAGGACAAAGAAGTAATTAAATCATATAACACTGAACTAAATCCTAATACTTTATATACATTGCACAAAGTACATGACCAAGAAACATATTTCCGCAGAATGTGATTGTCTGCAAGACCATGCACATACCATAGTGAATGTGGACTGTGGGGTGACTTGTTCTGCATTCACTAGATATCCAAATGGTTGAAAATACAAATAAGCCTCTGGTCATTGACAACATCAAGAAAGTACTTAGATTTCAATGGTTCTAGATATACAGAATCAATCTCTATATTGTTCCATGATACAAACCCTTTGGTTGGACATTTTGAGCCACTTGTAAGAATTGAATCCCAAAATGTAACTCGCCAATGCTCAAGGAGCTTACTCCAACTTAAAAATTTGATCAGAAGTTGTCCACAATACAAAATTACTTGCGTGGACAAGACACATGCTTTGCCAAAAATCAAGCAGAATTTGACACCATTTGTCACAACAAACAATTTTAAACATAAATCAACAATAAGACTTAATCACCTAAAGAACTTGATTAGAAAAGAAAAATAAAAAGAAAATATACCTGCTAGTCCAAAGAAAACAAAAACATTGTCACCAATAGAAATTTATAGAACAGCAATACAAGACACACCAAAATACCCATGTGCAATTTGCCAAGTGCTCTGTTTCCACAAGGACATTAGGACATTCAAAGAAAAACAAAAAGAACTATACTGTAAGCTATTACAATCAGATTCCTTATCATTCACAGATTTCATATGCCATGTATGCTACTTTGCTTTAAAACAGTCCACTATTCCAAAGTATGCTACTCCACAGAAAATAAGAACTAATAGACCATTGTGCTATGTGCAAAATTTAACTCAGCTAGAAGAATGACTTGTCTCACTTAGAATTGCATTTGCACAAATTTGGGAACTAGGGTTCAAAAGGTCTCAAATAGGCCTAACAGGTTCTATTATAAATGTTCCTGTTGACATGAACATTGTACAAACAGCATTACCACAATCAATTAACAACACACAAACAATTGTCATTTCATTGAAAAGGCGCCTACAATACAAAAATGCATTTCAAAAAGGCATGGTGCGCCCAAATGTCATCATGCAAGATTTGTCTCAATTAACAAGGACACCACTATACAAAATGCACAAAGTCCACATAAACCAAGATTGGCAAGAAGTTCTCCAATGCACTCTAGAAAATGAAGACAATAGTGCACAAGATACAAGTGAAACAGAATCAGATAGTGAAATGGAAAATGAAAACCCATCAGAAACATTGATACATGGATTTACTGAGTCTAGAAGTATCCATAACATGGAAGACAAGATTATTGAAATTGCACCCGCAGAGGACAAGTATCCAATTGGAATATTTAAGGACATGTATGCTGAAGAAATGAATTTCCCAACTTTATTCTTTGGCAAACCACGTGATAATGACATTGTAAAAAACTTTACGTATCAGAAAATAATACGCTGGGAGCTCTTACAGTCACAAAGACAATTTGCATATCATACAACAAACATTTTTTTCAAAGCTATTAAGGTACTAATACAACAAGTACTGTCTACAATGACAATAAGAATCTGAAAAGGCCAGTTAAAAGGAAGAAAGCTATTTGCAAAAGATGTTAAACACAAACCAAATCTAGAAAAAATTCTTAAATCAGATATTGGATATGTTGATTTCAAAAGAATAAGAATCTCTCCAGACTATTCACAACAACTTAAGAAAAATGTATTTGCTATGATTCGACAACTAGGACCACCGACATTTTTCATCACTTTCACTAGTGTTGAGAAAAATTGGGATCCACTAATTCAAACATTACAAGAGTTGCACAATCTACACCAATTAGCACAAAACCGTCAAGAATCTAATGGCCCACCACACATTGACAAATTTGAACTAATCAAGAAAGACCCTATCACTTGTGCACGTTACTATAAACATAGAATACATGCAATTAAAAAATTGATACTTACAAATGACTCTTTCTTTGGAAATGTCATTGATTACTTCTCAGTCACTGAGTTCCAAAATCGAGGAAATGAACATGATCATTTCCTCATATGGGTAAAAAATGCACCAATCTACACAGAAGATAACAATGCGGACATCATAGCTTTTGTTGATAAGTATATTACTTGCAACACTGAAAATTTGGAACCTGCTTTAGCAATGCTACACAAACATCGTCATACGAAGAAATGCAAGAGATCAAGAAAATGACTCTATAGATACAATTTTCCTTTTCCACCAATGCAAAAGTCAATCATACTTTTACCAATACTCGAAAAGACTGAAGCGATAACTGCAAATGCCACTGACATCTTTGCAAAACTCCAAAAAGCAAACTATGACGAAACATTCACTTTTCAAATGTTCTTGAAAGAAATCAACTTAACTGACAATGAATACATTGAAGCTTTGAGCTCAACATTAAACAGGCCCACGCTTTTTTTACAAAGAAAACCATCATAGATATGGAACAATAGTTTTTCAAGGAAAATTCCAGATCTTTGGAAAGCTAATACAGATGCACAGTTTGTCCTCAATGCATATGATGCTGCAATGTATTGTAGCTCATATATTGAAAAAGTAGACAAGTCAATGACATATGCATTCAAAAGAATACGTACATACCACAAGCAAGACAATATTGATGCAATACAAATGGTGAGTAAACTTGGAAATGCCATGCTTAGCTTGCAACAAATGTCATCACAACAAGCTGCACATATTGTTTTGTCACTGCCATTAAACTACAGTTCAAGAAAATGTATATTCATTGATACATGATCTGACAATGATCGCACATTTATACTAAAATCTGTTAAACAATTGAGCAATGAGCCAGATGAATCAGAAAACGTTCTTGCAAAATCTATTATAGACTACTATTTGAAACGTCCTGAAATAATTGTGGACATATGTCTTGCAGAATTTGTTTCAAGATACAAAAAATACGGTGCTACAATTGAACCAAAGGCCAAACCAAATGTGATACGGTTTATCAATTTTAACAAACACTTTGATATAGAGAATCATTGTAGAGAGCAATTGGTTCTCTATGTTCCATTTACCATTAATGAGCATACACTCAAACAAAACTTTGACTCTTGGGAACATGCATACATGTACCATGGACAAACCATTCAAACAAATAGTGCAAAGTTCATCCACAACACAAACTCCGCGTGGGGTGACATTGAAAAAGCTATAAATGATCTTCAGTCTGTTGAAGATGAAAAGCTCATTGACCTAGCAGTGCAAGCAAAGCTTCGCCAAAAAGAACTATATGACATACAAACAGACCTTCCAAACATAGGTCGTTCTAACCCAAATACCATGCATTCCAATGGATTTGAAATTGGAAAGCACCCACAGATTATAGATAACAATGAATACTACAAGTTAAGACGAATGTTAAATAAGGAACAACAAGCAATTGTTAAAGATGTTCTCATAAAAAAGATGAAAAATCCACAAAAGCCATTGCACTTGTTTTTGACTGGGGGAGCTGGAACAGGAAAGACTTTTACAGCAAAGGCCATCACCAAGCTCTCATTCACATGTATAGCAATTCTGTTGACAATGATCCAGACAAACCCAAGGGCTTATTAACTGCATATACAGGTAAAGCAGCATATAACATAGGGGGATTCACATTACACTCAGCATTTCACATACCTTTTAACACATCAGAATTCCTGCCACTGAACACTGAAGTGCTTGACACTATGTCAAAGCACTATGATCAATTGCGCATTCTTCTTATAGACGAGATATCATTAGTTGGCTCAACATTCTTACGGTATATTGATAGAAGACTCCGAGACATAATGCAAATGCCTACAGCATACTTTGGAAACCTTGATACAATATTTTGTGGTGACCTTTACCAGGCACAACCTGTCCTTGACTCTGTGGTTTTTGAAAATAGGCCTACTCCAATTGAATTAATGCCTTATAGTTTCTGGAAAGACCATATAAAGTGCTATTCATTGGTGACTACCATGAGACAAAAAGATGAAATATTTATTTCAATCCTTAATAGACTACGAATAGGCATTTAGACAACTCATGACATAGACTATCTTAACAAAATTTTCTTTCGTCCTGTACCATTTGATCCATTGCTTCCACACCTTTTCTATAGGAGAATTGATGTTCAAGCACATAACAACAAAATGCTATCAATCATTCCAACCCAAATGATAGTGCTAGATGCAATAGATGAACTTGAGCAGGACCTTAATGCAATACGAGTATACAGTCACACAATGACACTTCCATTACAAATATGCTTAAAACCAAACATTCTTGTTGAACTCTATGTAGGCAACTATAATGTTCAAGATGGCCTCGTTAACGGTTCAGATGGAATTTTTAAAGCATATACAACACAAAACAATATTGATATTGTCTGGATTAAATTTAATGACCCATCAATCGAACACTATCAATGCACAAAACTAGCACAATGCTATTCTACTATCATTGACAAAGACTGGGTGCCTATACAACGCATTGCTAGGCCAATCCAGAAAATAACAACAAACAAGCAAATTACAATTAGGAAACAATTCCCAATACAAGTAGCATGTGCATGAACCATACATCGATCCCAAGGATTAATAATGGAGGCCTTGGCTTTTGATCCGACAGGCATTAGACAGCATGGGCTAACCTATACAGCTCTATCACGAACAAAATCAGCAGAATCATTATTTTTGTTACAACCTTTAACTACACAAAACTTTAAAGTTAAAAACAAAATACAACTAGAAATGTCTTGTCTCCAGACATATGCACAATGGAAATTTGATAACCAAAGCACATGTTCAGAAAACAAATCACATTTGCTCCTATGTACATTGAACACTCGTAGCTTGAAAGCACATGCAGAAGACATTGTCAATGACTATAGCATAATGCAATATGATATCTTGTGTCTCCAAGAAACACATATGCATCCCTTCGAGCTAAATATCTTGCTGCAGTATTTTGATAGCTTTTCTGTGCATAACATACATGGCATAGCAACTTTAACCAAGAAACATCTATTCCTTTCAAAATCAAAACAACATGAAACATCAAATATTGAGGCCATCACATCAACAGTAATGCTATCTAACAATGAACTCAATGTTTGTAATATTTACGCGAGACCTACAACTGCCATAGACGAAGTAATTACAATCTTGCAAATAATTATTGCATCCACAAATTCAGAAAACATGTACATTCTAGGCGATTTTAATGTGAACATGTTTTCTGAAAGCAAAAGCAAAAAAATACTTCACAGTTATATGCAGCATAACAATATACAATTTATGTTGGACCAACAACACAGCATGGGCAAGTCAATCATTGACCACATTTGGTCCAATATGACTACAAATATATGCTCTATCTATAAGTCAGAAGCATATTGGACTGATCACAATCCAATTTTCCTAAAATTGCATATTGCCCAATAGACAAATTCAACTTTATAGAACTTATAGCCTTATATCACTTTTATGCTTTGCATTGCCTTTTTCAATCCTATATCCATTATTTGCAGGAGATCTATGGATGAAACTAAAAGACAGGCAAAGCAAATACAATCCTCGCAAGAAGAATCATCACAACGGTAAAGCACTCATAGTATTATTCCTTCATACTCATTTAGCCATATCACAAATATTCAAATAACATTGATCCAATTCTTTGTAGGACGCCAAAAGATGTATCAAAAACACAGGTAAAACAATTGCAAATTGCACAGGAAGACTCAGCACAACGATAAAGTGCTTCGTTCTTCATTATACTGCCATTTGCCCAGCTTGCTAATATTAAATTAGCATTTAGTTGACATTATCCTTGTGCCTTGTAGGACAAGAGTCAAGAAACCTAAGATTGTTTCAATCGAACAGCTAAATGCGAAAAGAGCTGGAGACACCTTCCAAGGTGATGTGCTTGTTGTCTACAAAGCAACATTGGATAAGGCCAACAAAACACGGGAAATGTTGCGTGCTGATTTAACAGATCAGAAAGCAGAAATGACAATTACGTTAAATGTTAGTGGAAACCTTGTGTATAAACATGAGCCTAAAATAGTCCCGGGATCAGCTATTTCAATCTCAGATTTCCAAGTTGCACCTAGGACAGATTATGACAGGGGTGACTGTGATTGCATTTTGATTTTAACAGACATTAGCACCACTGAAAACATCCCACGCCTCTGTCAAGAGTACAAATTTATTCCAAGTACGACTATCAGCCAGCTGCTAACAACTATAAATGAGTACCCAGCTAGCACAATAGCTGCACTAGTAGTTGGTGCCAAGAAAATGGGTGCCCAATTTGCAGTTGACATCAAAGATGGCCACAGTGACATAGACAGAGCACATGTATTTCAGTCTTCAAAACTTTTCCCTGTTCTTTCAGTGCCAACCTTTTCTCGTTCAACAATGGTCTCTATAACAATTTCTGTAACAAAATCTAATTCTCTCATTGAATCGCAGGTGCTATTACGGTCAACATATGAGCAACAATACTTTGCAATCGAAGACTAGTTGCATACAAATAAAACACCTGCAATGCTTTTCAAGAATATTGTAAGGAAAACAGATCAAAAGAACACGTTTCACACATGTCGGTCAACATTTATTTGTAACTTGAATGACAAAAGAAGCTTGGAAAGACTCAACACCCTGCTACATTCAACTTTTAAGGTAACAACATTCATTTTTTTTAAACTATCGCATCTGAGCCTCTATTTTTTGTTTCCTCTAACAATTTAGAACCATATTCTATAGGTTTCTGGTACTTTAAAAGCAGCAAATGCATTTTCGAATCCATTTCATGCATGCTGTCCAAAATGCAAATGCAAGTTCACTGGCTATGGCACACTCCAAGAAAAAACTGCTCACTACAAACAGTGCAACCAACAAGTCAATTATACATTCTGTTTGCAACTTAAAACTATCATTACAACTTATGAGAATCAAACAATTTAGTCTTCAATTGACCAGGTCACCATGCACCGTCTATTGCCCAAACTGCAAAACCTCAACTATGAGGACTATATCAAGGACAAGTCAGCAGTGATATTCATCCTACGCGACTTCAGTGCTGAAGGACATTTTAGCCTTGACCAAAACAATGTCATTATTGAAGCCATTTGCATTGGAAAATAGACAGGAAACATCACCAAAAGGTAAAAAAGTCATTCATATGTAATCTTTTGCTCAAATCACCATCCATACAAACTATGTTTCTAATACGTAGCATTTTCTTGGTTTTACAGGGAACTATGAATACAGAACTACAAATTTACATTGTTCACACTTTAACTTTTTCGCCTTTCAATGCTCTTAGACATTTCACTGGTTTTCACATGTTAAAGACATCTTTGGTTTCAAAATACTTTACTGCTATTAGACATTTAGACACTTTTATAGGTTACTATGTTAAAGTCTGCTTGAATATGGACATCTGAAAATCTAATTTTGTTTTTTATACCTACGAAAACAGTGGTTGTCTATGTACGTCTGACATATATGTTCAATAATTATTGGCCCCCGATGCATAATGCCATTCAAACTATATAGTTTTAATGTTCCTTTTTGCATTCTGTCGTTTTTAGCTTTTCCAGTGTTTGTTCTTTGTTTGTTATGTTTTCAAGAGTTTATGGTCACTGAGTAGAACTTGTTATGGTTGCACACTCCAGATCCATAAACAAGTTACTTGAGGCAATAAATAGTTATTATGCATGTATACATTTAAGCTTTTACGTATACCTGCATGCAATTGCTTGTACATGTGTGCATGCATTTATGGATGTCCCACTCTAGCCTTGTAGCAATTTATAATAATTAATAATTCTAAATTGGCTGCCAAAATTTCTTTTAGAATTCATATCTTGATATAGAATAGTAATACAAATTATCCCTGTTTTTGTTTATGCCTTGGATAACGCATATAGGAACAGTAATTAGCTCTTTTACTATAAACAACAGTTGTTTTCATAAATGCCAAGTCGAGCTTATATGTTTCAAGCTACATACATACTCAGACTTAAAAATATTTATTTATGATCTTTATTGTTCCATTTTCCTAGACATGTTACTATTGCAATCAAATTTGTAAAGCATTCATGTCCAAAGAAATTAGAAACAGGAGTGGCAATATGTTACACAACCTTGTGTTATGCCTTTATAGCAGTTTTTTCATTGCATTTCAAGAAAAGCATAAACTAAAATTTTATTCATATTATTTCATCTGTGGCATTTAGAGCTTTTGCAATACTTATTACAGGCATAGAGTTCAGTGTTAAATGGTTGTATTGTTCATGTCATGGCTTCAACATTCTTCATGTCAAATTGCATTATGTGACAAAGTTAACATGTAAAAAACAAAGTGTCCATTATGAACACTTATTGCATTCCATGGGACCACATTTCTTTGAGGAGTTTTTTCAAACAATCCGCTTCTCTTGTGTATGCTTCCATTTTTTGCATATGTTCCTATGAGGACATTAACTATAACAGTTCACAAAATTCCTTTATCCTTTATGCTTTCATGATAGCAAAAAAGCTCAAAGCAATTACAGACTTTAGGATTAGAGAACACAGGCTTATAGAACAGGAAAACAACACACAAAAAGTAATAGAGATGCATAGCAAGTGCCTTATCTCTATATTAAATGACCAAAGTACCTTGTCCACATGTGGCCATCAAGCCATTCCAACGCATTCACCTCTAGCCAAATGCCATTTAATGCATTTAATTTCTATTCATGCATTGCAGTCGCATTTTCCTGATATTTTAATGCATTAAATCTGCATTCATGGATTATGTACCTCTGGCCACCAACTTCTAAACTATACCTTTGCTTAAATTTATTTACTCAATTTATGCGTTCGCATTTACCTGAATTTTTAAAACAATAATGATTTATAAAGCCACTCAGACGAATAGAAAAATAGATAAATGCTAATGTTCCAATATTAAAATTAGCTCTCCAAATTCAAACTATACAAAAAAAAAGTAATATGTTATATGTTGATAAGTGATTGGCCGATGCTTCTGGTTAAAAAGCATTCCACTCAAATGCATACACAAATTAAAAATGGGTTCACAGGAAAGAGCTTTTGATTCTGAGTCCATATGCATGCTTTGATTAGAACTAGTGGCTGAAGGTACATAATTCATTGATGCAAACTCAATGCATTGAATGGCATCTGACTAAAGGGGACGTTGTTTGGATTGCTAATTAGTCTTTGAATATATAACAAGGTTCAAGGAGAAAACTCTCATTATTGCACACGTTGACATAATTTTGATTCCAAAGCTCTGTCTATGGGACCGCTTTGCAGTAATTAAAAATATAGAAACTTTACAGGGCTCACATGCATGAAGTAAAATGGACAAGAGGGTTTCTACATAATTCCTATCAGACACAGATGAAACCTCCTCATTTGAACAAGAAATTTGAATAGATAATACTAAAAGTAGTTTAAAATATCAATTTATAATCAAACTATAAGAATTCCTTAAAGCACTTTGAAACCCTACTTGCATTTCGCAATTCTGAAAAGAGAAAAATATTCTAAAAACTCACCCTGTACTCTTTTCTTGAAAAATTTGCTACAATTGCACAATTTAGGTTTACATTGTTCCAAACTTCTCGTTACAGCACAGGTTACTAACACATTGGTTCTAAAGCTCTCTCTATGGCACAGTTCAGCAACTGAAGATTTATAGTCTTTTCAGGGCTGCGATGCAATCAACAAAATAGAGTAAAGGGTTTTTACATAGTCCCTTTTGAACAACATTTCATGCATCCACATTTATTCCATGAGTTTTTTCAAACACTTCACTTGCCTTTTGTATGCTTTCATTTTTTGCACATGTGCCTATGAGGACAATAGCTATGGCATTTCACAAAATTCTTCTATTTACATGCATCTATGCATCTTGCCCAGAGATACACATATACATGCATCCATGTGTACTGCAATACATGCATCTATGTATACACATATACATGCATCCATCTATACTGCAATACATGTATCTATGTATACATGCAACCATGGATATGTGTATCTATGCAACTTGAAATGCAATCCATGAATATTTCCATACATGCATATTTAAGCATTTATTTATCCAACTACACATCCATCTATCTATCCATGCAACTATGTCTCTATGTATTCTTTTACCTATAGATGCATCCATGCATATATGTATCTGTGCTTCTATGTACATATCTATACAGGCATCTATCCATATATGTCTCGATGTATCTATGGGTACATCTATTCATAGATACATGTATCTACGCATCTATGGATACCATGATAGATGTCCACATCCATGTATCTATGGATACATGTATCAAGTAGCTCGTGAATGTGAAATGCGCCCAAGGATAATTATACTTATTTCTCTCTTTTAATTGTTCTATATTCAAAGACTAATTAGAAATCCAAACAGCCTCCTCTTTAGTCAGATGCCATTCAGTAATTTTGCATCAATGAAATATGTACCTTCAGCTATGCTCCCAAAGAATAAGTCGACAGTGTGTTGCTTTGACCTTTTCCGTTGTCATCAAAGCATAAAGGATAGAAGGATTTTGTTAAAAGTCATGATTATTGTCCCCATAGGCATAAATGCAAACAATGGGAGTATATAGAAAATAGGTGACCTGTTTGAAAAAACTCATCAAAGAAAAACTATTATATATGATTATTTGTTTACATATTCATTCATTTGTAGGAAAAAAAATGGGAAACTAATACAACAGTAAATAGTTATAACCTGCGAAAAGAATCAGACCTGGAACAAGAGCAACATCCAAAAAATTGTGCTTTAAAGTACCTAATGCACTAGAGAATTTACCATAGCACAATACAAATTTTCATTTGCACACAGATAAACAAAACAATGCAGTCAAAACCTATTTTCTGCCACCAAGCATTTAACTTCTCTCAGACATCATGGTAACTATCATTATTTCTTTCTTTAAATTATTATGTATTTAAAGACTAATTAACAACTACCTAATTAATTACATATGCATTTTTACAAGGGTAAACAAGCACCGCAAACTTGTTAACAATGACACAGTTAACATGCCAGTTTCAAGGTGTTCAGTCTAAATACTCATTGATTACAATATGCTAAGCATATTTCAATTTTATATGGTTCCATATATGCATATATAAATATCTCTTTTTCTTCAGCTCATTATGTATCTGTGTTTCCATAGATGCAATTATGCATATATCGATTTATGCATACATACATGGTAACATAGATACATACATACATATATACATAATTACATGCACACATATATACATGCATTCCTGTATGCATGGATGCATAGAAAGACAATGTTTCATGGGATTGTTAAACAGTTCTCTTGTTTTCCATCTATACATGTGTGCATGTACAACATGTGCACATGTATTTGTGCACCTATGTTGGCCACACATGCCCACCAGGCCATACCAGCACCTTCGCCAACAGACAAATGCCATTTGATGCATTTGCTTCAATTATTTTGACCTCTCTGTGTGTTCGCATTTTCCTGATATTTCAATGCATTTAATTTGCACTCATGGATTGCGTACCTCTACTTGCCACTTTTATAAACTATGCCTTTGCTTATATTTATTTAATCAATCTATGCGATCGCATTTCACTGATTTCCTATAACAATAATGATCTATAAAGCTATTCTGATAAATGTAAACAGATAAATCCTAATTTTCCAATATAAAAAAATCAAAAGTTATATGTTGACATACAATCATGCATATTGTCCATACATGAATATATGCATATATGCATTCATCCATATTTCCATGTTTATATGAATACATCTTTCCATGTAACATATGCATTTGTAGCTATATGCGAATATGCATGGATCCATGTATGCATGTATTCATTTCTCCATCTCTCCATGTTATTCTGTTTTCTGTGTATACATGTTTCTGTCAATGCATCCATGCATATATCTGTGAATAGCTCTACGTTTTTCTCTGTCCATGCATTTATTGTTTTCTAACGCATCAGTGTTTGCATTTTCCCAGTTTCATGACCTGCCATATTAATTGTTTTCATTTTGTGTTTTCTAACAAGTTTTTTGTAATGCTGATCCGTCTTGATGTATTTGTTTGAATTTCTACTACAGACGATCTAATCATTCCAATGGTTACATATAAGATGTTGGCTGCTCAAAAACAAAATGTACATATATTTACATATTTTAAATCTACACTAGCTTGGGTGACTTCTAAGACAGTTTATTATCATCATTTTCTGAATTGTGTTCTTCTTGGAGACTTTTAGAGCTTGCCTCTTGAAAGTGATTTACTATTATCAAGTGTGCGTAGTATTTTTCTTACTGTATTGTTTTATTGTGCAATTTGATTCATTGCAACTACTATTACAGAATAGTATTAGCACTATGAAGACAAGAAAAAATCATATATGTTATTTTAGAGTTCATTTTAGGAAATATATATCTCTCTAATTTGTTAAATATTTTATCGCTTTTCAAATATTTTTCAAGGTCATATTCAAGTTATTGCAATATAAATTCTAGGGAAATTTCCTTAAACACCATTATATTTTTATATCTATTCTTCTCTTGTCACATTTCGAGGAACCTCAAGGATCTCGGTACCTTGTTCAGTACGAAGGAGAGTGAGAAATGTGACATGAGTCTTCTTCCTGTGTTTGTATTGAGACTCTTAGCCCTATGATGATTTTAAAAAGCATAACCAATAACAAACTACACATTCTTCCACCCTTTGTTGGAAGAAATGATCACTTCATACCCTATTCATTCCATTCATTTCCATTTCTACCCTTCCACGTCCTTCCTTCTCAAATCAAATACATTTCAAAATCCATTTATATGCTTGCCTTACATCACACCAATCTGTTCCATTCCCTTTTTTATTCAATCCAGCTCCTTCATTCAAATTTTTATTTCTAACATTTAATTTTTAGCATATAACTCAAAAATGATAAATTCCTACCATTTACATTCCATTCATTCTCACTTCGAGGGTTGCATATCCTTGTCTCCCATATCAAATACTTTTCATAACGCATTCATATACCTTACTTGCATCTCATCATTCTCTCAATTCCCTCTCTTTGTTGCACTTACATAGCTCATTCTTCTTTATTACCCTTATATACCTTTATCTATCTATAGCTCAAATATACCTTCATCCATCACAACAAAATTCACACCATACCAGACAGAGGAAAAAATGAAGAAAATATCAAGGTTATGCAATTAAACACTGAGGGCTTTCAAAATAACTATCATAACATCTAGTTGTATTCAAGAGTTCTTTTCAAAATGTTTTTTCTAAATCCTGTTTATTATAGATACCTAAGAGCACGTATCACAGTTTCTTAGAGACTAAAATGTATCATCAGATTTAACAAATATTTCCATGTATACATGCATAGATACCTAAGAGCACGTATCACAGTTTCTTGGAGACTAAAATGTATCATCATATTTAACAAATATTTCTTGTTCAAAAAACAATAATGTTTTATTCGCTTGTTTTGATCAAAAATGTTTTTTGTATATCTTTCAAATGCAAATTGTTTCTGACATTTCTAACTTTATGCACGCAGGAATATGTAGATTCTTGTTTACATACCAAATTACATGGGCTCATGTACACGTGGCTCCATGCATAGATGTTTACATTCATCTGTATATTTATGCATTCCTTCAATATATGCATTGCTAATAAATAATTAATCTTTCCTGTTTTCTTTTATTTAATACTACAAATGCAAATTGTTTCTGACATTTCTAACTTTATGCATACATGCACATAAATAGATTCTTGTTTACATACCAAATTACGTGGACTCATGTACACATCCATGCATGTATACATGTTTACATGGATCCATATTTTTATGCTTCCCTTTCATAAATGCATTGCTAATAAGTACTTTCTTTCTTCTAATTTCTTTCATTTACTACTACAAATGCAAGTTCAGTGTCATCGTGCTTTCAGGCTCATTCAAATGCTGAGGATGCTTCCTACTCTTGTCTACTTTATGTGCACATCGATACATGTATAAATGTATACAAGTATACATACATGCCTTAAGCATTGTTACAAATGTTTCTCTCATTAAATTTCAATGCAAAGTGCTATATACATATGAATTATTTAAGTGTGGCTACATTTTATCTTACGTAATAAGGTTCTTTATATCTTTGCAAATGATTTTTTGTTTAATATATATACACAAAAATAAACAAGATTAAAATCTTCTTAATAATAAAATCTATAGCTTTCTAGTGATTCACCTAAGCATTTATTGTAATATAATTACATAAGATTAAAATCTTCTTTCTAATACAATCAATAGCTTTATATAGAACTAAGTTTCATATTACATTAAAAAAAAAGATTAATTCATCTTAGTAAAGTTTACAAATACACCTTACACTATACACAAAAATATGTTTTCATATTACATAAGCAAGATTAAAATACACATACACTAGCACACTAAACATAAATTTATTTACAAATAGACATACAAGCAAAACAAAGATGTTTCGTAAACTTTGTTTGCACATGCATATAGATATGTGTCTATATGCAATAATGTGGAGTCGTGTACAAAATGCAATATTTTTAAGTGTCTGCTCACAAGTTTTTCTAAATTCTTGCAAATAATATTTGATGCTTATGAAATATTCCCACATCAAAACTTTGTTGGAATTGAAATGACTAATGAATTTATGGGCCAAAAGGTTTATTAAAAAACAAATTTACAAATTATGCATTGTTCATAGGTAATTTATTTCTCCTATTTTCTTTCAATTAATATTGCAAATGCAAGTTGAGTCTCCTCATGCTTTCACACTTGTTCAGATGCCGAGCATACTTCACTCTTCTATGCATTCCCTGTCCGTGGATACATGTGTACATGTTTGCATGTATACACAGATAGCACAAGCATTTTTGCAAACATTTAAGATTCCTTGCATTTAATAATTACCTTTAAATCTGTAAAATAGAGTATTAAATTATATGTGATGAAGGAAAGTAATCCTTGTGTACATTCTTGCAACCAAATTTGTAAATCTAATAACAAACATTAATCCAAAAACAAAATGACTAAAGAAACAAGAATACATTTTTGCTTCTTCAATAACATCATAAAGGATGTCTCTTGTTCCAAATGTTTACAGACTCTTGCAAATTCAAGTATTCATTGGTCTGCCTATAAAAAAGTCCACGTATACATGGTACCTAGTCAACTGTTCAAATCTCTTTATGGACCACGTTCCCCATGCACACTGAACATTCCACGCATTAATACATCATTGCAAATTATTTCAAATACATTTATATTCCTCTCTCCTCTCTAATTACTTTTTCTCACTAATAGCTTGATGCTTTTTAGCTCTTGGCAGGAACTCGACGCTTGCGTCACTTGTTTTAGACATATTGGTTCAAATAGAAAAGTATGTATATAATTTATAAAAGCAAGAAATGAAAAAAATTAAATGGAAATAGTACACAAATGAAATGGAACTTGAAATAATGGAATGGTTAATTGCAATTATAAGAATATATGCAATTTAATACAAAGGTAAAGATATATTTTATATTTTGTGTAATTTTGTCACGGTTCAATTAGTAAAAATAGACCTATTTAGTATTTGGAAAACAACTAATATAAAACTATTTATTTAACCTAGTAAAGCAACACATGAAATAAATAGAATGAAAATGAATATTTTCCTTACACCAATATGTGTTTTAATATTGGTTGAAATCAAACATGTATATAACTTATAATAAGAACACATGGAAAAACTAAAATGGAAGTAGTATGCATACGGAAGCGAACTTCACTTGATATGATATAAAAATGTAAAAAAATATATTATATACAATTTTGAAAGTCCATTGTTTTCATGGAATGTTTAATTACAATTATAAGAATGTATGCAATTGATTAGAATGGTATAGATATATTTTATATTTTGTTGCATTTTGTTACACAACAACTTTGAACTCCAATGTATCTGTAATAAAGAGTAGATCTTTTTAGTATTTGAATAACAACTAATATAAGAGAGAATGTTGATTGGTGAACATTCAATACAAATTATTAGTTACCTTTGGTAGAGTTGGTTGTAAGTTTTAGACAATGAGAATGTAAGTGATCCATGACCGGTGCCTACACAAGAGTAAAAAGAGAGATATAATTTACAGCAAATAAAGTATGTAACTATTGGTAGTGAAGTCAATAAGAAAGCTACATACCTTTAGTAGTTGAATTGTACTTTAAGTGTTTGAGGAGTAGGTATTCGACATTGCTTTCAAGCGAGTATGTGTTTTGTTAGAGAGTATGTTTTTGTGCATGGATGTGTTAGTTGCATGGGGCTAGATTAGAAAATTAGTATTAAGTGCTAAATAATGGAATGAAATAAACTTAGAACTTAATTTTTTTCCTTAACGAAATTAAGAATTATCTAATTCTGAAATATTTGCATACAAATTTAAAAAATAAAGCAATGGCAATGAAAAGACAATGTTACCATCAAATTTACAAAAAGCACTAAAAATGGACATAGAATGTTCCTATCCAGTTTTCAAATGAATATTTATTTGACTTTTATGTGATAAGTGAGATTTTGGAGAAACGACAACTAGTTTAATGGTAGCATTAAACGATAGTTGAAACTAGTTTCCTGATTACTTGGAAGATGTCACATGCATGAATATTAGAGGGTGTATCTACTGACCCATTTGTTTGTAGCTCTAGGGTAAGAGTGCAGACTATAATGAATTGTCTGTAAAAGAATGGTCTTAATTTCATGTGTGGCATGATCTTGACCTCATCCCATATGATGTCAGGGCCTTGCACTCAGCAAAGACTTGATCTCTAGTGGGCTCATTAAGAACCATTCAACCTCGCCAATAGATCAAAGACCCATTAACAATGGGAACAATTTTGAAGGAGGCCCCATAGACTATTCCTCTTTCTGAAGATCCATGTTGAGTGAAGCATATGAAGAGGAAAACTATACAAGATATATTAAGAAGTTAAAGATTATAAACCCAAATATTTGATGGCAAACAACAATATGTGTTTCACATGTTGCCTCTACAAGAATTGTTGAAAAGAAAAACATCTAAGTCATCATTGATGGCTACCAACCCCTCTATTAGATTCTATGTTGGCTTAGGGGGATGGCTCCATATAAATATCCAGCCTTGTGTCTGACGAGTAAGGTGAGTTGCTTTGCAAGAGAGAATTAATTGTTATTAGCCTCCAAATCGAAAATCGCTTCATTGCTTCGCTATTTTTTTCTCTCTTTATCGTCAATCCAAGATTTCCTAGATCAGTTTGTGTGGCTTCCCTAGAAACAGGAGCACTTATATTGGTGAGGAAATACCCCAACCGGTGCTTAAATTTGATAGTCGTATGACTGTATTTAGAGATTTTTGCCATGAAATACAATCAAAATTTTAAGAAGATTGTATCAGATGAAAGGAGAGATTTTGGATAGACTGTCAAAATTTATATAGAATTATAATGATATATATATTTGATTTATATATAATTTTACTTACACTAAGGTATATCATAAAGTTTTAAGGGCACCTTTGAATAGATAACCATCATTAAAAAATTTGTTGATAGGCAAGGTCGACCGTCAAATTTAAGCCCTAAGGTCCCCAACCTACACGATGGCTAGATTTGTGAGGAAATACCGCAACTTGCCAACTGGCATGTTGTCTTTGCCCTTATTTGGAAACTGGCTGCAAATTGGCAACGATCTGCATCACATAAATCTTGTCAAGATGGCCAAAAGGTATAAAGACATTTTCATGCTGAGATTGGACTGGAAAAATTTGGAGGTGGTGTCATGTCATAAGCTTGTAAAATAAGTTATTCATACGTAGGGCGTCAAATTCAGCTATAGAAAGAACAAAATGGTGTTTGATATATTCACGGTAAGGGAAAGACATGGTGTTCACTATCTATGGTTAGCACAAGTGAAAGATTAGAAGGATTGTGACTCTTTCCTTTTTTACTCAGATAGTTATCGAACACTATAGAGTAAGGCGGGAGGACAAAACACTATCATGGTGTTGACTATCTTAAAGAGATTCAAAGAGTCATTGAAGACATCTGCGCCAATAAAGTCATCTTAGAGAGTAATAACGATCACAACTCATGCCTTATTGTGTTTTGTATAGGATGATCACAGGTTCGAATCTTAGGAGGACCCGTTGTTCCTTCAGACCACTACTTTTAATGCGAAGAAAAGCCGGTTGGCACAATGTTTTGAGTACAACTATGGGGACTTCATTCCCATATTAAGGCCATTCTCGAGAGGATATTTCAACAAATGCAGGGACCTTCAGTGAAGAATCCCACCCTTTTCACATCAAAGCATCTATCAAGGTCTTCAAACCTTACTTTTACTTCAAAAATACCTCATGTTCTCACATTTGGAAACAAATTGTCACCGAGATGAAAGGTGTAAAAAGAGAGGACATATCTTGTTTTAGTCCCATTTCGAGTATGAAAATTTCAACAATAAAACACAAAAAAAAAAATGATTCGACTATGTATAGATTCCAAAACATTAAACTCATTGAAACCATGGCAAGTGACTTACTAAAGATTTTGCACAAGTTGTGTCATGTTGTCAACGATCCCAATGTGAAAAAATGGTTACATCCTCATGGCTTTCACATTTTGAGTTTGAAACAATTTCCATATTCATTTGTTATATTCTTGCGTGGTTACATATTGAAGATGGTGATGTTTAAAGTCGGTCACAAATAACTGTATGCTTATAAGGAATAGAGGAGATCGTACACAGTGGTAAATGCATTCGCCAGCCACACTAAGATGCATTAACAAAAGAAGAAAAAATATCCAACTATTAGATTTTGGCGATCAAATTAATGACATATTCAATTAATAAATGAATGGAGAGGACAGCTGATAGGACACTTTTTATCGAGTCATCGGCTGATATTTTCTGGACATATCTTATAGCATAAGTTTCGATGCTGGCGGCAGTGTAAATGAATACTATTGACCAGACTGTAATCACAAGAACAAACGAGTGGAAAACGAACGATTGCAAACGTTTCAATCATCTCCAGACTTATTTACACTGTTGATTGAACATTTTAGCTTTGTCTTGTTCATAGTGGATAGGCCTTGGTTAAATAAAAAATATATATTATATTTAATATTTTTTTTGTTAAAAGATAATGAGAAAATCATTAATAATTTTAAAGCTTAAAGTTTTAAGTTTTTTTATTATTACAAAATCTATTGAATCATGAAACTTTTTAATAAAAATTCTCGAAGTTATCTAGAAGTTATTAGTTCGTGTGGAAACATAGAATACTCTTGCATCTCTTAACTACAATTTTGTAAATTGACAATGACTTATAAGCCAATCATATTATAGAATTTATTATGTGAGAGTTACAATTCTATAGTTTAGAAATCATTAAATTTTATTTATTTGATTTGAAAATAGTATTTTCTTCCTTCCTATTGGCTTATTTGATAAACACTCATGACAAATATTTGTAACATTTTATTTTTAAAATATTTTATATTTCAATGGTAGGATTGTCCACATTTCATTCAGTAAGTGGTCACATTTTCAAAGTTTATTAAATAAATGTAAGAAATATTTATGTATATTTAAATATTTGTTTGCATGAACTTTCAAACTTCATTTAATATGTGGTAAGAATTTCATAACTCAATAAATAAATTTGAGTATAGATTTCAAACTTTATTTAATATGTGGTAAGAATTTCAAAACTCAATAAATAAATTTGAGTACATATAGTAGTAATGATGCATATTTTATATTTGTTTACTATTGTGTAATAAATATTAATAGTAAAATTTCTCAATCTACAATAAAGCCCACAGTGAATTGCATTTAATATTAGAAACAATATATGAAATAGTGATAAAAATATATATATTCATATCATTCTATCCTCCTATTTTTGCAATGTAAGATAAGAAAATTCTTTTTATTATTTATTTTGGGAAAACAAGAAACATAGGCATTTAATAGTGCAATGAGTGGCATTCAAACAGTAGTTGCAGCCGAGAAGACATGGAGATTGAAAAAATCTTTCATTATATGGAGAAATCTACAGAGACCTTTTGCATAATGAAATAAATATTGAAATTTGTCTCTCAGATGATAATTCTTACATGTTTTTCTATTGTGGCATGTGCAATTTTTTGTTCTCTTTTATCTTTTGACTATAATTTCTTCTTCGCAATTTTATAGAAAGTTGTTCATCTACAAACTATTGTTTTACCTACATTAAAAAAAAGATCAGTATCAGACCAAGCTGAATGTGAAAATAGAGAACAAATACAACAAAAAGTTGCAGACATTAGGTAAATATGTTATATGAAGCTTTAGTTTGTTTGTTTTGGCAAAATATTTCATTGATATATTCTAAATTCTGAGTAAGTTGCTAAGTCAGAATATTGCCCCTAATTTACAACCTTTGTAGTTGGGAGGACCAGTTAGCCTTGAAGCCTATGCAAACATAGGACATAATTGCAGACATTAGGTAAAGTTCTCATATGAAGCTTTATTTCGTTTGTTTTGGCAAAATACTTTATTGATATATTCTAAATTATGAGTAACTTGCTAAGTCGAGAATTTTGTCCATAATTTACAACCTTTGCAGTTGGGAGGGCCAGTTAGACTTGAAACCTATGCAGACAAAGGATTTTTGTATTGTAAATTTGTGCTTTGTTCATAAATAGGTATGTGTGCAAGACTGTGTTGATGAAACAATCTGTGGTGTTCATATTTGAAGAAAAATGAATATGCTTGTGTTTCCTGTAAATTAGTATTGAAAGTGAATATGCTTCTTTTTATCTACAAATTAGTATATATAAGTCTATTGTATTAAGTTTTATATATTTAATTTTACAACATGATTTATCAAAGCAAGTTTTGTCTCTAAAAATCCATACTAGCATGAGAAACAAGAACTCATTTTTGAACTATTCTGTTAGCCTTGGCTAACTAGGATTTTTTCTTTCTTTCTATTATATGAAGCTTTCTTTTGTTTGTTTTGGCAAACTATTTCATTGATATATTATGAATTCTGAGTAAGTTACTAAGCCAAAGAATTGTGTCCCTAATTTACAGCCTTTGCAATTGGGAGGACCAGTTAGGCTTGAAGCCTATGCAAAGTCTATGGCTTATGCAACATAGGGCATAGTTGCAGACATTAAGTAAAGTTGTTATATGAAGCTTTATTTTGTTTGTTTTGGAAAAATATTTCATTGATATTCTGAATTTTGAGTAACTTGCTAAGTCAAGAATTTTGTCCCTAATTTATAGTCTTTGCAATTGGGAGGACCAATTAGACTTGAAGCCTGTGTAGACATAGGACATACGTATTATAAATCTATGCTTTGTTCATAAAAAGGTATGTGTGCAAGACTGTGTTGGTAAAGCATTCTATGGCGTTGATATTTGAAGAAAAATGAATATGCTTGTATCTTGCAAATTAGTATTAAAAGTGAATATGCTTCTTTTTATTTGTAAATTAGTATCTATCACTCTATTGTATTATATTTTGTGTAATGTCCCCATTTTGGCCATACACTCTTCTTTGACTGATAGCCTCTGTCTATAAATTTGTAGGTTGATTAGAAGTGAAATTAGGGTTTCCTTTGCTTGGAGGTTTTGTGGCATTTCTTGGTGTTTACTATTTTTAGTAAATACTATGTTTGGCAGTGGTCTTGTTGGCAGTATTTCAGTTGTTCTTTCTTGTTGGAGCAGTTGGTATTTTTTGTATAGCTTCCAAAATGCAGTTTTGATGGCAATTATTTAATACAAAGCAATTAATGTTATGTTTCTTTGTTGACCCCCCTTGGCCTAGGATGATAACTTAAAGTTGTGTTTAAAAGGTGGACTTGAAGGGGGACGCCCTCATAAAGGAAAAATTAAATATTTAATGAAGTTTTAATTGCCATGAAGTGGACACCATCTTGAGGAGGAATTAATAACTTTTGGAAATTTGAAAAGTTTCAAATGTGACTTTTGGCGTACCATGAGGGGAAATTGAAGAGTCATCTCATTCTCTTTAAATATGAAGCTTTGCTCCAGCATTTGGTATCCATTGTTAATTGCTAAAGTTATGCTGTCGAAATGACATTGTGATTATTTCTTCGAGGGATGATTACCTCCTAGATTCCAATCAATTTCATGTTTGAAAGACAACACCTAATTGGTTTTATTGTTGCTTCTCATCCAGACTAGCATATTGAGCCTATTTGTTGAAGAATTTTGGAGTTTATTATCATTTTTGAGTTGTTGGTTCATCTACAGCTGAAAGTGAATTTTGTATACAACTTTGTGAGTAAATTTTATTTCATTATGGGCATTTGTGCTACGTGATTTTTGACATTGGGGGACCCTTCTCATAGAATATGAGATTTAAATTCAAAGAACCTAATTTTGAATAGCAAAATCACCCTTCTAGCCAGGCTGTACCTTCTCAGAGCACATTGGGATTTATGCCAAATAAATGAGGCAAATTTGATGTTGTTTCCTGACTTGTTCTTGGGCTCCATACTCCTAAAGAGCCTTTTCAAAAGGTTTCAATCAATTTGAAGGTATATTGATGAAGTTATGAGCATTTCATGGTGTTTTCTGTTTACTGATCAGAATTTCCTTAACTCAAATTTTTATATCAGATTGCATTAGTTTTCTATTTTTGGCCTTTACTTCATCATTTGAGGGATAAACATTGTAAAGCATTCATTTTTTACATCTTAGCATTATTCTCCATCATTGTAATACTTGTAATTTGCAAATTCCTTGATTGTAAGGTTGAGATTTAGTAGTACTAATCCAACCATTGTTATTGCTGCAATTACTTGTTAAAATTTCACATTAGGTACCCCTGGATGGTTTACCACCAGTGTGGAGAATGAATGTTAATCTCTCTTATACCCACTATCAAGTGGTGAATCCCCACTCATGAGTGGATGCTCACCGCAGCGGATGAATTAGTTAGTTTGAAAATTCTATGGCTAGTTATCCACCTAAGTTTCTTTCATTTTGTAATAAGTATTCTACCATATGTTAGCACCTCGTCTTCAAAGGGATCTTGAGTGCACATTCTTGGCATGGAGTTTATCTTCCATTTCCCGTTGTATCAGTTTCAATATTGAGTTATTGATCCTAGGGATCCTCTGACCATATGCCCACCCCTCTTCCTTAAGTGGTTTTAGGGTGCATTCTTGGTTAGAGTTGCTTTGATAGAGATTTGGTTTTGGCGCTAATGCTAATCAAATTGGCCAAGTGTTGGTTATTGTGTAAAAACTATGGCAATAAATTGGTTAGCATATTTCATTTTGCATATTTATTTTTGCTACATGATTTTTCAAAGAAAGTTTTATCTCTAAAAAATCCAAACTAGCATGAAAAACAAGAACTCAATTTCTATAAATTAGTATCTATCACTCTATTGTATTATGTTTTGTATATTTATTTTTACTACATGATTTGTTAAAGCAATTTTTGTCTCTAAAAATCCAGACTAGCATGAGAAACAAGAACTCATTTTTCAACTATTCTATTAGCCTGGGCTAACTAGGATTCTACTTAGTCATGGTTGTCTCTAGGTTTATAGCCTGGCATATGTTCTCATCTATGAAATGGATAGTTAATGAAGTGCCTCAAAGCCGTCAATTTGGGAGGATATGTCTCTTTCTCTGGAATGAGCTAGAATTCCTTATTTATCATTATCATAAAGATATGTCATTGATTTTTCCTAAGATTCTTTCTTTTTGATCCAACATTTTCTAATTAGTCATGGTTTTTTGTAGGTTTGTAGCCTTGCATATGTTGTCATCTGTGAAATAGATAGTTAATGTAGTGCCTCAAAATCGTCAAACTAGGAGGATATGTCTCTTTTTCTGGAAAGAGCTAGAATTCCTTATTTATGATTATCATAAAGATATGTCATTGATTTTTCCATAAACTAGATTTGTCCTTGAAGTAATTCCTGCCATCAAGGAGCAATCATTTATCAGTGACAAGTATTATGCTTCATTCAATGCATAGACATAAACACATCCTCTGTAGTCATCGAGACTTCTCCTATGCAAATACACATTAGTAATTCCCTATGTGTTACATTCTTAAGCTATGGAATAAACCTACAATGTTCACTTACAAATTACACTCATTTAAGTTACCAATAAATTAAAGATTTTGCATAGTATTAAAAAAAATTGCATAGATTAAAATTGAACAAGACAATTAAAAATAGAGATAATAAACGAAATGAAGCTCTGCAACGGTCATGGTGGTTTGCAACGGTCAGAAAGGTTTTGGCATGGGGGCAAGGGAGGTGAGGGTCCCAATGGGAACAGATCAGGGAATCTCGAGCATGTATGGAGGAAGGATCGATGGGCCCGACCACAATCCATGGCTTCGAATGGTCGCTTTCAGGAGGGACCAAGTCACGGGCAATCACAAAAAACTGCAGGCCCCAAAAGGGGAAGGAATAGGCCTGGTCAATACTGCAATGAAGAATTTCGCAGACCTAGACAACAGCAGGAACCAAAAATGGGTTAGTTTTCTCCTCTACGCACCGATAGACATGTCTCAAGAAAGATCTCTAATGCGAGGTATGGTAAAGGGGAAATGGAATGG
This sequence comes from Sequoia sempervirens, assembly GCA_007258455.2. Taxonomy (NCBI): domain Eukaryota; kingdom Viridiplantae; phylum Streptophyta; class Pinopsida; order Cupressales; family Cupressaceae; genus Sequoia; species Sequoia sempervirens. The sequence goes on from VDFB02252583.1 coordinate 31,695, forward strand.
AAAAAAAAATCGCCTGTGGACAAGGAATGGGAGGAAGTTCGGGAAGAGAGAACGAAAAGGGGAAAAGGAAACCCTTGTTCCTCCTGGCCCAAAGAAACAGACAAAGGTAGAACCAAAGTGGTTCTCAGTTCCTCGAAAATGCAAGGGGAAATCTTGCGGCTAGAACAGTTAGGTCTATTCGGCAAATGGTTTGGTAAGACCCTTAACTGGGAATATTTGGAGAAATGGTGGAAAGAAAGATGGGGCGCGGAGCTGCAATTTAAAATGCTTCAAAATGATTTCTTTATGGTAATATGCCCTAACAGAAACATCAGAGATCAAATAGTTCGGGGGGTCTGGGTTTTAGATGGCTGCAGATTCTACCTCAGAAAATGGTCAGTGGGTTTTGACCCATTGACATATGTGTTGGATAGCCAACAAGATTGGTACAGTCTACCAAATCTTCCCATAGAATATTGGGCTCCATCTATTCTTGAGGAAATAGGAAATCATTTGGGCACCTTTGTCTGTGCGGAAGAAAGAAAAGTTGCTAGGAAAAATCAAACCTATGTACGCATTTGCATGGAAAATAAGGCTGAAAGAACAATCTAGAGTGAGATTGAACTGATTACGGACTACGGGACCAGGATTCAAAAGTTAGAGAGGGATTCATTTATGCATAACAACCTGGTTCGGACCCTGGCTTGCAGGGCAAGCAACGAAGAAGCAGGAAAAGCGGTTCTGTTGGAAACCCCTACACCTTTAGTGAATCTTTGAACTTCTGCACGGTCCACTGATGAAACCCTAACTTCACCAAAGGGTGGGCTGGATAAGCCGCATTCTGTAGTCAATCGAACTTCACCTGAAACAACTCAGGAGCAAATGTTGCTGATCAATTTGGAAGAGGACTCTCCTAAGAGGTTGCCGAATCCTGTATCGGAGGAAGGCGTTGGCATATGGAAAGTGCAGGAAACACAAAAGGGGAGGGAGGCACAATTTGAGGAGATTGAAGACAAAATCTCGGAGACCCTAGAAATCATTAGGGATAGCTATCTGAATGTAGAGTTGGATTCTTTGATAGAAGTCGGGAAGGAATTAGTGGAGCTTGCAAAGGCGGAAAAATTGAAGTCTAGACCACTGGTGGATGGTCTTTGCCTAGATGGGATAGAAGAAAATTGGGAGATAGATGAACGATCAATGTCAGAATTGTTAAGTCCCCAATCGGGAAAGAAAAGGAAGATCACAGAGGAACTACAGGAGGCGAAATCGCGCCTAGGCATCCACAAACGTGACATTTTCAAATTAACCCCAGACTGTGGGGATCAGAAAAAGCGGGGCAAGATACCTAATCAAGAGGAGAAAACAGGATGGAGAAGCTACTGGTCAACAAAAAATAGATATGATGATTAAAGTAGGGAAGGGAGATACCCTTCCTGAAAAGCAATGAAACTCCTAACTTGGAATGTTAGGGGCTTAAATGCCCCTAACAAATGGAGCCTAATAAGGCGACACATTGAAGTATGTCAAGCAGATATATGTATGTTACATGAAACAAAATTAGGCGGATCAGTTTTGGAGTCCTTTGGTAGGAAACTGAAGATTTGGAAATGGGCTGGAGTGGAGGCGGAAGGGGCCTCTGGTGGATTGTTGATTCTTTGGAAACCACAGACAGTTATGTTAGAGGTGATGAATCTGAGTCGACACTGGCTGTTATGCAAGGTACGAAGCTTAATTTCGAATCTAAGCTTTAATTTAATAAATGTGTATGGCCCCTTGATGTGTGTCCAGAAAAGAATAGTTTGGTTAGAATTGGATGGTATTTTGCAAAATTTAAATCAAGAACCCAGCATTATAGGGGGGGATTTTAACACCATCCTTAGGATGGAAGACAAGAAGGGGGGTTTTGGAAAAGTACTACAGTCCCAAAAGGACTTCTGTAGCTTTGTGGAGAGAAATTCTCTTTTTGAAATTCCTTTAAGTAATGGCAATTACACCTGGACGAATCGTAGAAAAGGGTTTGGTAGTATTGCAAAAAAATTAGATCGTTTCTTCTTCAAAGGAAATCTGAGCCAATTCCCCTATTCTTTAGAAAGAAAAATAAATTCCGGTACCGGATCTGACCATTTCCCTGTTCAGTTAATTTTTGAAGGGGATAAGGGCCCGCTTAGATGTCCATTTAAATTTGAAATGATGTGGTTTAAGGATCCCCAAGTGCTGTCACTATTGGAAAAATGGTGGAATGAATGTCCAAGAGTGGGTTCAAGCCTTTTCAATGTGACCACAAAATTAAAGTATCTCAAACAGTGTTTAAAACAATGGAACAAAGATAGCTTTAAAAACATCTTCGTAGAGAAAGTGCAGACTGAAGCAGAGTTAGCCTCTTTAGCAGATGAAATTATGAAAAGTGGCATGAACGAATCATGTTATATGAAAGAAAAGGCTCTGAACAGCAAGCTTAATGATTTACTTATTAAAGAAGAAATTTTTTGGAGGCAAAAATCTAGAGAAGTTTGGCTAAAAGCAGGGGATAGAAACTCGAAATTTTTTCACAATTCCACAAAAGCAAGAAGGGAATACAATAGAATTTCCTGTGTGAAAGATGGGGATGGAAGGTTGCTAGAAGATTTGGATGAGATTAAGGACTCTGCAGTTAACTACTTTCAGGATTTGCTCAATGACTGGGACGGTTCAAATTGGCAAGCTCAAAATACCTTCATGCAATTTATACCGAAATTGGTCTCTCAAGATCAATTAAATTCATTGAATGCAAAATATACAGAAGAGGAAGTGAAAAAGGCAGTTTTTGAGATGCAACCAGAAAAAGCACCAGGACCGGATGGCTTTCCAGCTGGCTTCTTCCAGAAATGTTGGCATTTTTTGGGTAAAGAGGTCTGGGAAGCTATAGAAGACTCCAGACTGAACAGAAGGGTCTTAAAAGAAGCAAACAATACCTTCTTGGCATTGATCCCAAAAAAAGAGAAACCTGAACATTGGGAAGATTATCGACCAATATCGCTTTGTAACACAATTTACAAAATTTTAGCCAAAGTTGTTGCCAACAGATTAAAAAAAATTCTTCCATCAATTATTTCGGAGGAACAAATAGGCTTCGTCCCAGAACATTCAATCCTTGATGGAATTATCATTGCTCAAGAGGTTATTCACTCAAATCAAAAATTGAATAAATCGGCTATGTTATTGAAATTAGACATAAGAAAAGCCTATGATAGAGTAAATTGGAGATTCCTCTTCAAAGTTATGGAAGCCTTCGGTTTTCAAAAATGGTGGTTAGACTGGATTTATGGGTGGATTGCTTGCCCGAGATATTCTGTGTTGGTTAATGGTTCCCCGGAGGGATTCTTCTCTCCCTCAAGAGGCCTGAGACAGGGGGACCCGTTATCCCCCTTCTTGTTTATAATTATGGCTGAAGCCTTAGGGAGGTCGATTGAAAAGGCAAAGGAGCGTGGCTGGGTTCAGGGTTTGCAAGTCACTAGCAGTCTTCCCAACATTACACATCAACAATTTGCGGATGATACAATGCTTTTCGGTGTAGCTACAGCAAAGGAGGCAAAAAATTATAAAAAATTACTTGAAGATTATTCTAAGGCTTCTGGGCAAGAAGTAAGCAAAGCTAAATCTGAAGTTTTTTTCTTTAACACAACCTGTCCCAGTGAGGTGCAAATATTATGAATTCTCAGTTTCAAAAAAGGTCAGCTTCCATGTAAATTTCTAGGTCTTCCTTTGGACAAAGGCATCAAAAACAACAGTGCATGGAGTTCAATGGTTACAAGGTGCAAAGAGAAAATTTCTTCATGGAAGAACAGATGGCTTTCTTGGGCAGGCAGGCTAACTTTGCTGAAATCGGTAATTTCAGCCCTCCCTATTTATATGATGTCTTGCCTACAAGTAACCAGCGGGGTGAGCAAAGAATTGAGCAAGGTAATGAAAGATTTCTTCTGGAAAGGCAATGCAAAAAGAAAAAAAATTCCCCTCATTAAGTGGCAGAAGGTATGTGAGAAGCGTGAGAATGATGGGACAGGGTTGAGAGTAGTTTCAAGGCAAAATAAGGCTTTAGGGGCCAAACTGGCGTGGATCATTTATTCCAGACCCAATCTAAAATGGGTAAAAATTGTCAGAGCAAAATATCTGGCTCCTGATCCAAATTACTTCTTAACTGCAAAATCTCTCCCTTCTGGTTCCCGGATCTGGAATTTCATCATCAACAGCAAAGATCTGATCTCGGATTTCCTCACATGGGAAGTGAAGGATGGTAAAGAGGCTCTATTCTGGGAGGACTCGTGGGAAGGCCATTTTGCATTAGCCAAAGTTCCTGAATTTTCCAAAATAATGGAGAAGACAAAACAAATACGGGGTTCAAAAGTTAGGGACTATATAGACTTTGCGGATAATGCGAAGGAAGGAATTCTGAAATGGAAATCGGCGAGAGCTTTGAATTTGGGTGACCAAGAGACGAACTACTTTGAGCAGGAGTTAGCTAAAAGAAGAATTTGGGTCAGAATGGGAGTAGACAGATTGCGGTGGGATGCTGCTCCAAACGGAATATACTCATCTAAGGATGGCTATAATGCGTTATCAGTTTCTCTAGAAACAAAATCAGAACTACCTCGCAGCCTTTGCTGGAACAAGGTATGTTTACCGAAAGCAGGGATTTTCACTTGGGCGGCCGCGCAGGGCAGAATTCTTACAGGTGACAGATTTATAAAATTGGGTTATCATGGCCCAACCAGATGCCCTCTTTGCCATAAGGCAGAGGAAACAGTGAATCACCTGTTGCTGAACTGCGTTTATACTCAACAGTTGTGGGACTGGTTACGTTCCAAATTAAGATGGTCCTCGGCTCTTCCTGGCACCCTTCTGGAGTGTTTAAACTCTTGGCCAAGTCATGATCATCCTTGCATATTTGGAGATCTATGGAAAATATCTCCCTCAATTCTTTTATGGGAGGTTTGGAAGGAAAGAAATAGGCGCATTTTTCAGGAGAAATAAATGTCTATTCCACGGTTACAGTGTAAGATTGAAACTTGCATCGTAGAACTTTTCAATGCTCAGTTGCAGGAGAAAACAAAGAATATTAATTTCACCAAATGGGATGCATGGATCTCGAAACAATGGTTTGGCATTAAAGTTCCCCCACTGGAGTGTTCAGGCAAGGCGGCCTCGGCAGAACAACGCAAAAATACAAAGTGGTTTCCTCCTGAACCGGGATGGACAAAATTAAATTTTGATGGTGCTTCTAAAGGGAACCCGGGACCGTCCGGTGCTGGATGCATAATAAGGTCTTGCACTGGATCGGTTTTGGCGAAACTAGCACAACCACTGGAGGATGGCACGAATAATGCTGCAGAATTCCAAGCTCTAATCTTGGGCCTTAAATTAAGTAAAGAATTAGGTATTCAAAACTTGGTCATTGAAGGGGATTCAACAGTAGTCATAAATGCTTTGAGGACAAGGCAGATTCACAATTGGAAATTGGGAGTCTTTTTGGATGTGGCTTTGGAACAGCTAAACAATTTTGAGCAAGTCATGCTAAATCACACTCTCAGGGAAGGCAATTCTGAAGCAGATCAGTTGTCCAATCAGGGAGTATTTGGCCCCGGCTTCAAAGACTGTCCAAAGATGTGATTCATTGTGGGTGGATGGGTGGGCTCCCCCCTCTCTCCTCACACTGGCATGGGGTGTCTAGGTGGTCGTGAGGTGGAGGACGGGACGGACGGGTGTCATGCGGACTTGGATTGCAGCAGTCTTACCATCCGGCTAAATTTAGTGGATTGTGGATGATCACTGTTGGGTAATCGCCAGCCATCTAATTCAATTTCATGGAGTGGGTTTGAGGCATGATGGATATTGTTATCACGAGGCCAGTTGAGGGACACGTAGCGTACGGTTCTCCTTGTTCTATGCGCGGAAGTGCCGTATGGTTATCACCATAACTCGCATTGATCATAGCTCTTAGTTGAAGAGACTGGGGATGCATTTCATCTCATGCGAAGGACGGATTGCATTGCGATTAATCGGTTCCGTATACGATGACTGACGGATCATTATTCAGGTTTTATATTAATCTCTTGAAGTCAGTTCCTAAATATAGGTTCGGCTTCTTGGTATTTGCCTTTGTGTTTATTTTGCAGGGTGCACCGATCATATCTCAGGCAATGGAGAGACAATCAAAGTCGAAGTTCACAATTATCATCGCGGCGGAAGGGCTTGAATCTTTTGGTGTCGAAACTCCTGTCTCCTTAATGGCAACGGAAAGGTAGATTGCCTTCCGGGAGGTTACGGACCAGCGGCTTAAACGTATCCTGCTCGAGGACGATCCAGTTTCGATTGCAACAGTGAAGATGGTACTCGGAAAGGGTCATTTGGAGCGAAAAGAATTTGCCCGAGACAATGCCCAAGCCTCATCTAGGTTTCTCGCATCGCTCTTGGATATTTCCACTCCGAAGACAATGGCTAAAGAACTGATGGTGCGACTGTTTCGGAAGGACTTGCTCGGGGGCATCAACATGATTATGAAAGCGGCTCTTTCAGGGAAGGGCATACCGCGTCCAGCGGACATTGCTTCCATGTGGGAATCAGACGATGCGGTCAAGATCTACCCTTTCCTTCTGGACCTCAAAGGCCCCGAATTATCCAAGCATTGCAAGCTGACAGAAGTGGCAGTGGAGTTTTTGAAACAGAAAGTGAAGTTAGTGCAGGTGGAAGGCACGGACTGGGTGGAGGGTTTCATCTGCTTTGCAGAGGTAAATGGTTTTTGGTGATTAGCGGGGTTCGGGTTGGTGTCCGTTTGGTTTCTTGCTTGGTTTTTTTTTCTGATAATTAGCAGTTTAGTCAATCTGGGTAAAAGGTTTTTTGTAAATTTTGTGGAAAACAGACTATACTCATATCCTGTGTTCGGTGCTTCCAATTTGGAAATGGTTGAACTTTTCCGTGTTAGTTTTTTGGCTGTATGAAGGTCATCAATGTTATTATTCCTACATAGCAGACGACTGTATATTTCTCTCTTTCTATATATAAAATCGTCACCTTACGTATCAAAAAAAAAATAAAAATTGCATAGATTATAATGGCTCATAGTTTTACTCATACAGTTCAATATGATTTAACACTAATCTTATTAAGTACTACAAATATCTATAGATTTTGCATACTATTTAAAAAATCAAGATGATAATATCAATTTAAATTAAGTACAATCTTAAAGATATTGAAACAACAATAGGAATTGTGTATTGAAAAAGGAGAAGAGTAATAGAGCTAACAAAACAACATATAAAATCATCAAAAAACAAATAAATGAAGAGATCAAAAGAACTATTAGACATAGAAAAAATGCAGGTGGCAGATGTAGAAAATTATCAATTATAACAAATTCAAATGCTTAAAGAAATATATGAAAATGAGAAAGAAGTTCCAATTCAATATGCATCAAGAACCTTATCAGGATCTGAAAAGAATTACGTTTGAACCCACACAGAATTATTGGAAATTGTTAAAGCATTTGAACAATTTCAATTATCTATTTCTGATAAACCATTTTTGGTCAGGTCCGATCTTCACTATGTTCAAAGGTTTCTCAAGGCTCAATCCAAGAACAAAGTAAAAAGAACAGGTTGCTTGGAAGGGCGAAATTTGAAACTAGTTTTCATTTTGAAATAGAACATCTTAAGGACTCAAAAAATTATCTAGAAGATTTTCTTTCCTAAGAACATAATTAAAGCAATATGATGACCCATTGAACCATTGTGTGGTACGAAGACATAGAAGGTAATTCTAAATCCAATTAGGAAAGAGACTGAACAACTTATTTGGGGGTTAAAAGAGCATTGTTAGAAACCCAAATCATCAGTGTCAAGCCACTAGGACCATTAATTCATATTTTTTTATCAAAATTCCTATCTATCTGAGGTTGTTGAGTATGAAAATGAACAACCTTGGGATATCACTTTCCAACCTCTGAGTTTTCCCACTGAAGCTAGCTATCGTTGTTGGATCAATGAAAATAGTAAGGTCTAGCTTAACTCCTTTTTCAAAGAACCAAAGGCACATGGAGACTATTCAAAAAAAAGGTACCATGGTCAATTCTATCAGATCATATTTGCATCAACCTCCTTTACAGTAGCCAATCCACAACTTATTGACAAGTATGGACCACAAGGGGTCTTCCTAACTATACCTCTTTATGAAAGAATGGCTCTAGTTGTCAAGGAACAAATCCTCACATGGATCCAATCTGTACACTATCTAGAACCACTCCATGATCTAAGGGATCCAAATGATGGTGTTAAATATGTACAAAGAACCATGGAACACTTGTATTGGTTCAACCAAATTAATTGGACACAAGCAGGAATAAATGTCCCCACACTTGTCATATCTGAACATGAGTACAATTCAAACAGCCATGACAACTATGATGAAGACCATGTCTACAATGACTAATGACTGGGTCAACAATTTTAGTGTATCCTAAATAATTTAAGGGTAGTTCACTCATGCTACCTAGTCTTAACTACTCCTGTATGTGAGAGGCATACTTGGTGGGTAGCGGTTATTCTCCATATAAAATAGCATGTTTAAGATTATATAATATATATAAAATATTATTTAATATGAATTAGTAATGGGAATGAGTACATACAACATATGTTAACATAATGTTTTGTCTTATATCATCTTCCATTATGATCGAACTTCAAGTCTAGTGATGATGGGACTTGTTAGCAGCTAACTATGTATGTCTAAAAAGTTGCAAGTTGATTAAGTTTTGTCCAAATGTTGCAACTACACTATGTGAATTAGAGGGTTAAATATTAAAAACAAATAAAACAGGCGGTCAAAAACTAAAACTAAAATCATACAACTCAAAATACTTATCAACAAAAGAAAATTGAAAACCAAAATCCCATTAATAGAGAAAGAATTGGAAGAGATTTGCATACATTATTTTTCTATGTTGAATAAGCTTACGAGCATGAATATATTTGCTTATTGATGTCGACATTGTCTTCTTTTCTTCCTTGGATTTGCATACATCTAAAACAATTCAACAACCGTCACAATTTCATTAAATAATAATTTAAGATTTTCAAATTTTTCCTTAATAATGGTTGTCTGGTTTGTTGGTGTAAATAAAGTCCTATACCTAGCTAATTCATTACTAGAGGACTTATTTACATGTTAAGTTTACTTAGGTCCTAGGAATCTTTCTAGAAGGTGTTATTTGTCATTAGTTGTTATCTTATCTTTTGACTTGTAACACATGTGACCTAGGTAGTTGTGATAAGTTGTCTCATGTCATATGATTAAGACACTTGTCATAATCTTATGACATATTGTATCTCACCTTGGCTATATAACCAAGGGGTCTCTACTGCATTGTACACATCAACATTGAATCATAATTGATAAGATTACAGTTTATTCTTGTCATATTCAGATCTTCGCTCTTTGTGCTTTCCATTTGGCCTCTAGTTCTTGGGTGGCTATCTTCATAGCCAATTCTAACATGGTATTTACCACTATTTTAATTAGTCCACCAAATCTTATTTTTCTAAAGAGAGATGGTAAATATTGAAAAATTGAGTATGCTCTTCTCTTGCATCGTATGATGATCTGGAGAATCAAAAAAATTTGATAGAATACCAGATTTTGGGGGGTTTCCTCTTTGTGTCTCTTTATTGCAAGTTCAAATCGGAGCTTTCTGGTGCAAATATGAGCTCACCGTTGAGTTTAGGAGGTTCAAGATAGTTGGTTTTTCCTTTTGTTTCGTCCAGATCAGACATATAAGGCCAAATCTATGAGGGTTTGAAGTTGAAGAGTGGTTGCCAGATCCAGAAGGTAGCTACATTTTTGGAGCATTTTGGGTTAAATCCGACCCTACCATCGTGTCCAAAAACCCTAAGATCGATTGTCAATTTGTCCAAATCAGAGCAGTTGTCCACTGAGGCAAAAAATTTATGCCCAAGGAGTCGTACGAACCCTAAGTCTTCATTATTATAGTGGTAGATTTTATAAAAATATATATATTATTATTTCTGCGAAATAATTTTTTTTAAAATTGTTTAAAAATTTGTAGTATTTTCAAAGGTTTTTGGGAATAAAATATATTTGCAAACCTTTGTTTTTTATAAATCAAAATACAAAAATAAAAAAGGGTAAAAAGTTTGCGGACATACCTACAAATTGTAGGTGTACCAACAAAGTACTTGCGAGGGTATGTGGGCTCGGACCGCCATGTGGCACAAGGGAAAAGGCCCCTTCGCAGCACCACTCCACACGCTTCCATAAAATATCGCTGATGAATTTCATCAAAATTGGCAAGCATTTTATTCGGCGGCCCAACATTCAAAAAAAATCGCATCAAATTTATATAAACTAGCAAAATGTTTGTACAATCAAGCAGCCGTCAAATTTAAGTAGGGCAGATAAAAGAATATTCCTTGAAGCATATTCCATTAGAGAATATTCCAGGCATTGAGAATATTCCTTCAACCTAAGGTGACCCACTAGAAGCCGTCAAATTTTAGCCTGTATCCTGTAGAATATTCTTCACAAGGGTTGAATATTCTTTTAATGGGCATGTGGATGTCAATTTTAATCGAGCAAAATGCTAATGTCATCATTGCATTAGCAGTGACACCAAAATTTAAAAAAAAAAATTCCCCCCTCTCCAATGAGCTTTTTCATTTTGCAGTTCAACTTCGGAGGCCCATAACTCGATCATTTTGGCTCCCTTTTTCAAGCAATTTTTTTATGTGAGCTAATTTTTTGCGCTCTTTGCAATGTTGCAATCAAATTTTGGTCTTGGTATCTAGATTTTCCAAAATTTGTATATTTTCATAGGTGTTGTTGTTTCGTCCTCATTATGGGCACTTTAGGAGCTCATATCTTACTCCTTTGGTAACATTTTTGGGTGTAGTTTTTTTTTAAAGTGCATAATTTTTTGTGTACTTTTTAGTGGTATGATCAGATTGATCTCATTTTGTACCAAAAATTGTACTTGATTATGTGGCCTATTTTGGCATCTGTAAGTACTAAGATCAAGTCTAGCTTGTTGTTTTGGCATCTAGCAACTGTAAACACACTAAATATATAGTGCCAAATCATATATTGTTGGGGGGTTTCCTGATTGAGTGATTTGGGGGGGTTTCTTAGTGCATTATTTTGATCTGTTTGCTTGTGCTCTCTCATTTTCATGGATCATTCTAAGGTTCCTTTGCTCACACCATATAATTATTCAACATGGCATCAAAATGCATGGAGTATTCTAATGACTAAAGGTCACACTCTTTATGTTGAAAATAAGGTACTTGAACCTACAAATGTAGATAAAAAGATAAAATGGATGATTGAACATACCAAAGCTCTTGGATGTCTTCGTAGACTAGTTTCTCAATATTTGTTGTTTCAAATTGAATCATGTAAAAGTTCTCATGAAGCTTGGGACAAATTAAAAACATTGCATGGTACTACAGATGAAGTAAGAAGCTATCAAATTGATAATGAACTGATGAGCCTTGATCCTAAGAACTTTGACAACATCCAAGACTACATCACTAAGGTTAATGATCTAAGGAAGCAATGTAAAGCATGTGGAATTGATAAGGACATTCAGTTGGTCTACAATAAAATGAACAAACTTGGTCTTGATTATGCTTCTTTTGTTTCTAGCTTTCATACTCATAGATTGACTATGGGGTTTCCATATACTGCACCTTCATTTGCATCATTTTCTAAGATGTTGATACATGAGCAACAAAAGCTTATCTCAATGGGTCTCATCAAGATTTCTAAATCTCAAACATTGTTGGTTAGTCAGGTGAAAGAATTAGAATCAGATAAGAAACATAAGAAAGCAAAGAATAATCAACATTCAGATCAAGCAAAGAAAAAATCCTCTTCTAAAGGGGAATCATCTAAGAAGGAGAGGCCTACTTGTGCATATTGCAAGAAGGATGGACATGAAGAACACTATTGTTATAAGAAGGATATTGATGAGTTGAAACATCTTCTCAAAAAGAATCACATTGTTTTTCCTTCTAGAATGTCTAAATCACCTCTTTCTTCCTCAAAACAATCTAAAAAGGACAAACGTCGAGCTTCTACATCAGGATATAAAGGACATGCTCTTTGTGCTCTTTTAGGTCATGGATCAAGGAGATGGCTTCTAGATTCAAGAGCATCTCATCATATGGCATATTCGTAGTCTATATTCTCTTCTTTTCAGCCTTGTACTACATCTCCTATTTTGATGGGAAACAATACATACATGAGTGTAATTGGGAAGGGGTTTATTAGTTTTCGGGAAAACGCTTTTCGAGATGTCTTGTGTGTTCCTCATTCGATGAACAATATTCTTTCCATATATCAGATTACACATGGTGGAGATGGGAGGACTATGGATTTCACTCCTAATTCAATCATCATTCGAGACTTGGAAAGTAGAGAGATCATTGCTACTGGGGTGGTTGATCATTCATCTCAGTTGTATATCTTTGTAAATTTTGCTTCCGATTGTGACATTTTTCCTTCAGTTGTTGATCACACTTCAAGTATGAACCATGATTTAAAGGAGAAATTTGGCTTCTTGAACTTGGGAGTTCTCACATCAAATCCAATTCTTGAGTCATGCATTTCATCTCCTCCATCTACTATTGCATTTGATGATGATTGTGTTGCTACAGATATGGCTTCTTTTGATTTAGTGTAGTAGGATCTTCATTGTCTTTCAGATTTGGCTACTTGTGATGGCTTCTTAACAGGTATTTCAGACTTGTTTGTGGAGTCTCATATTGCATATTTGGCAGACATCATTGATGACATTCATCTTCTCTTTGATGGAGACGATCCTTCTTCAGTTGTCGTGAGGGAACACTTTGACCCTCTTGTTCAATCTCTACATGATCATTCTTTTTAGTTTGACATGGCTATGGATCCTTTTGGATAGAATTTAGAGGAGGCTTCTTTATCTTCAGAGGGGATATCATTGTCTTTGGATTGTGGTCTACATTCATCTCTACTAGATTATGGATTGGCATCTTCAATAGTGTGGCCTAGAATGCCTGTTTGGAGTATGTCAACTTTCAGCATCGACATGGAGACACTTGAGCATGCTTTAGAGACATCATACATCATCCATCTTCCTCACATCCTGCATACATTCTTGGTTTTTTTTCTTCCTAAAGGGAGGAACATTGTTCGGCGAGATTGGATCATCTTTAGCATTCAATGTCGAGCTTCTACCATCATTGCAGGAGACTCAACATTGAGGGGGGCTGCATTGTCTCTCTTCTTCTTCTCTCTTATGGGGGGGTCTTTTATCTCACATGGGGTTTTTTCCTTCTCATGCATCATTGGGAGCATTTCTTTTTGGTATTTCATCTCTCTTTTAGGGAGGAGTTTTGTCCCACTGGGTTCTCTCCTTTTTTTTTGTTTATGAGAGATTTCTTTTGCATTTGTACATGGGTACCTAACATGTCCTAGTAGTCAGGACCCATACTTGCATCTTTGTGCCATTTGCATAATAATCAACTACTCCCTAAGTTGCACTTAAGGGGGGTGTTGGTGTAAATAAATTCTTGTACCTAGTTAATTCATTACTAGGGGACTTATTTACATGTTAAGTTTAATTAGGTCCTAGGAATCTTTCTGGAAGGTGTTAGTTGTCATTAGTTGTTATCTTATCTTTTGAATTGTAACACATGTGACCTAGGTAGTTGTGATAAGTTGTCTCATGTCATATGATTAAAACACTTGTCATAATCTTATGGCATCTTGTATCTCACCTTGGCTATATAACCAAGGGATCTCTACTACATTGTACACATCAACATTGAATCATAATTGATAAGAATATAGCTTATTCTTGTCATATTCAGATCTTCTCTCTTTGTGCTTTCCATTTGGCCTCTAGTTCTTGGGTGGCTATCTCCATAGCCAATTCTAACATGGTTTTTACCGCTATTTTAATTGGTCCACCAAATCTTAGAAAAGTGGGTCCACCATTTAGTGCATCTAACTAGTTTTCTTTCCTACATTCAATGTTGTTTTCCACTTGCATGGGTATCATTTCCCCACAACTGATGTTCCACATGAGTTAATGTGTAGAAGCTAAGTCAAATTTGAAGATCCCTATGTGGAGAAGCAGTATGAATGCATAGGTTTAGAACATGGTTTCAAAGCAACAACACTAAGATCAATTATTGAAATGTTAGAATTAGAATCTATTGAAGAGACACAACAACTATAAGGTACAAAATTATTTTTTCTATATTACCAAACTAGCTATGTGGCTTCAAAAAATTTAACCCTAAAATACAAAGTAGCAAGTTTAGCAACTTAATAAACAAATGCTAAACCCCATAACTTATCAGTTCGAGGAATGTTAGGGCTGCAGAGTGTTGAAAGATGGTAGGCATACAAAACCTCCAATTATAACATGGTTGCAAATAATAATAAAATGGTATAATAGATTAATGTTTACAAATTACAATGATATGCATTTTCTTATAAAGCATTTTTGTTACAATCACCTACAACTACTCTACACAACCTCCATAAAGGAAATAACTCCCATTTAACTACTAACATTATAATTTATTGAATACAACAAAGCTAACCTAATTATTTAGTTATTAACTATACTGTACCCTAAATTGCACTATAGATAGAATAAAAAATCCCAACATAGAAGAGGCACCTTTGGTTTCAAATTCTTCTTCAATTCCCTCTAAGGTTGATAAGTCATGTTCAAGATGGCTACTTTGTAGTCCACAAAAACTCTTTAGCTCTGTGTACAAATCCTAGTAGTGGGATATGCTTGCCGCCTGTGGGGACTAGGACTACATCTTCTCTATTTCCTTCTAAGCTTTCAGTCCATTCTAGTGTTGGAATCCGATCTTCAAGAGTTTTGGAAGGAAGCCTGAATTTTTTGTTGCTAGAGCTGTTAGCTGTAGAAATTTAATTAATAATAGTTTGTGTTGAATGTTGGTTTCCAATCATAAATCTGAAACTTTTAAGAAATTTCTCTTTCATATGTTACTGAGATCCCATAGAAAAAAGCAAAGGGGTAGTTGGTTCTTTGATTGGGCTTAAAACAGGTAAGAGATGAGTCTCTAGTGTTATTTTGTATTTGAATCTTATACAGTTTTAATAGATTTATGTAAATGAGTGAGCCCCAATGAAACCTATTGATAATTCATCAAAAAAATATTTTTCTAGATTGAATTTCTAAATACTAAAATAAATTCTTGTAATCGCAATGGTGCAATAAACAACTACCCTGGAGCTAGTAAAAAGTATAAACAATTTTGAGATAGTTAGACTTAGAAATTGCTTCAAAATACAATCAAGGTCGTGAGTACATTTCAACTAGAACCATCCACATATCTAATAAGGCAACTAGTAGGTCAACCTTTACCCACATATGCCATGCACTAAGTGTATCCAAAACACTACAACTGTCAAGCCTTATGTTTTACCATCCTATGAATTCCCACACCATGTCATATGACCACACCATGTCAAATGATTTTTTAGTCAAATTCATTAATTCATATTTTAAGAATTAAAGTTCACATAAATCCATCATGAATGCATTCTTTATGATAATCAATGGTTTCACTTAACATTCAATTAAATTACGACAAACTCATTGATTGATATTTCATGAGTCATGATTCATAGAAACCCATCTCTTCTAATAATGAATGATATAACCATTCAATCATATTTGGGTATTGTCTCTAAGAGGGGTAAAACATTGGAACTTCTCAAAATATTATCCATCTCAATACTACACCAACTCAAACATGTTTAATCTCAAAGTTTTCTCAAGATCGAATCACTTAATTTACATAACCTTCAAAATATATTGTGTCTTATGAACCATTCATTATAAAATCCTTTTTTTCATTACAAAACTTTTTTTTAACTCTTCAATTGATAAATGACATATTTTCCACACCATTTATGTCATTTAATTTAGATGTGTGATTTGAATAGAAGTTTTTACTGTGCACTTCATTACTTGTTGAATGTGTATTGCTTTCTAAAAGAGAATGAGGGGAAAAATAATTGAATCTCGTACTACCCTTAAATATGGTTCAATTTACTTATCACATGTAGCTTGGATGCTAAGCAACAAAGTCTTCTTCCATTCAAAAGTTGACCATTTGCAAAATACCAAAAAAAGTAGTTAAATATGAAATAGTAGAGTATTTACTCATATAAAGCTACAAAGCCAAAACATCTCCACATCAGTCTTCAAAATCAAGCCTCTATTTATATTGTCATACCGATCATAAGAGAAAAAATGCTAGAAAATCCAAGATGTTTGGTGTGGAAGCATCAGTTTGCAACTAGTTGATTGAATCCTCTCATAGAGACACAATACAACTAATTTATCTTAGACTGAATCCTACTACATAGTTTAAAGAGATAGAGCCAGCTTTTATTTTGTTATGGAAACATTAAGCGTTGGCTTCAACCTATGCCATGATGACGGGTTATTAATTTTCTACTTATAATTTTGTATACAGGACCCAAAAAACATGAAAGGGAAAGCTAAATTTTCCAATTATTAGTTATACTTCAATACAAATTACTCCTATTTTACTTAGAAATGTCTACTAAGAAAATTAAGTTATCCACCCCCCTTGCAACCAGTGTCACACAAAACACCCACCTTATTGCCAAACATTGTGAAACTTGCCTACTCTAATAGACAGAGTACCCACAGTCCACCTTCATGGATGCATCCATAAAGGGTTGTCCAACTGGAATTAGTTGAAATTGAATATCTAACATATATTAGTTTGGGTCCTTGAAAAGAAATAACCAAAAAACCCCAAAAACAAAAAACATAAAAAACTAAAGAAACCAAAAATACCCTCACTATAGCCATATTTTGATGCAAAATGCATAGAAAGAAAATAATAAAATTAAAAATTAAAAGAACCTATCTAAAACGAATAGAGGATGTTGAAAATGTAGACCACTTCGAAAGCAATATGAGAGCAAGCCGAGTTGAAAAAGTAGGTTTTATAGGCTCTGCTTCGTCATCCCAATGCCACTTTTCACATAAGAGAGAAGATAGAACAAGAATGAGCCCTCAAAGATTTAGCGACCTACAATTCCTAAAAAATTGTGAGAGCAATGAATAGGAATCATAGCAAGAAAAGACAAATTTTATAAACCTTGTTTGCTTTTTGCAAAATCGTTGACATGAATGCTAAAGATTTAGTGTCTCCCCTGCCAATAGACACGAGGACTTCTAAGGATTTTATAAACTTCTACATGCTTATGCATTAGCGTTAGGGATTAACTTATTAATAATTTATAGTTATAATTTAACAATTAATAGTTATAAAATATTTACTGATGGATATAAAGTGTAATTTGAATTCTCTTGCAAATTATAGAAGTTATCACTCACTTATATTTGTATTAAAATACAATATTTCATAAGAGGTTTTATCTGTTGTATTATATATAATTTAAAATATTTTATTTTCTAAGTTAATTGGGTGATATCACACTAGAAATGGTCTTTCCGGCATTTTTTTAGTGATTAAAATATATTTTTATAGATTGAAATATTTAATTAACATGTTAATTGAGATGAAATAATTTTAATATAATAATATCTTATACGAAAATAAATCTAATTTACTATGATGAGGTAGCATTTGGATGACTTGGTTTTCCAAAGGAATTTTGTGTAAAGCTATGTTGTTACTTACATTTCATATTGACATGTTGATTTGTGCAAGATAATTTGACATTGTAAATGCTTCTACAAAATCAAGTGTCACCAATGTAATTGCATCATATCCTATAAGTGTCTTCTAAAATCTTTGCTTAATATGTCTTACGCAGTCTATTGCATATAACTAACCAGTGCTCAACATTCTTGATATTATACTTTTAGAGGCTTTAGATACCAATTTTTTTCTAAATGTTGACAACTCTAGCATGTTTGCAAAAAATGCTTTCCTATTTTTGTGTACCTATCTGTCGTATTCAAACATTCATAGTCAATGCAAGGAATGCTCTTATTCAATGTGTTAATAACTAACTAGGATGTATCTTAGATACCAAAATTAAACCTAATTTATTGTGATAAAGTAGCATTTGGAAGACTTGGTTTCCAAAAGGAATTTTGTGTCAAGCTATGTTGTAGTCTACATCTCAAATTGACATGTTGATCTTGCAACATAATTTGAAACTGTAAATGCTTTTAGGAAATCAAGTCTCCCCAATGTGATTACATCGTAACCTAGAAATGTCTTATAAGGACTTCGCTTAAAATGTCTTATGCAATCTATTGCATATCACTAAGCAATGCTCAATGTTTATAATAATGTATTTACCTTTTCCATTTTTCCTCTTATTGATTAAAACAATCAATCATGTGCCAATTGTAGTACCCCTCCTCTTGCTAGTTGGATTTATTACTTTTCTATGCGTTCGTTTGCTACTTGTGACTATGATGGTACTGTTATTGTGTGATTTGGTTAGTTAGACATTTGATGATGCTGTTATTCCATTAGTAGACATGATTATTTTATAGGACATTATGGTTGGTTATGTTAGTTGATTTTCAGAATTATATTATGATGCAATGATTTAATGAATTATGTCATGAGATGAATTGATAGTTTAGAAATGTTATTTTATCAAATAGATTATAATTGTTAGAATAGGTGTGATGAAGGACAATATGGCATCACTCGTTCGCGAGTGCCCTGCTATGTTGCGATTCCTTCTCACAATGCAGTACTTCGATTTAATGCTTTGATGATTATATATATATATGTATGCACATGTACACAACTTCGTTTGTATGCAGGACTGCAGGTACAAGTCTCGATTCCACCTGCTTCGGCAGGACAGGGCGAGCACCAAATAACCCAACGGATAAATGTTGATATAGAGGTGACGATGAAGTCCTCCCGTTCCATGATGTCAGGTCGTCTCATTTGTTTGGTATAGTTGATTTTTATGTAATTGTCGTCATTGTGTGTTGTGTTATGTGTTTTGTCTTATTTTTATTTATGAGGGCATTTATAGTTATGATTTATCTTAATGATTGAAATAAATTATTTAATTTTAATGTTGGATTAAATGTTATTTAATTATTTAAATGATTTAATTATTTTTGAAAAATCATATATTTCAATTAAATAATAATTAATATTAAATGTGACTTAATTATTTTTAACCAATTATTTGGTGGTGGATAATTATGTGAATAATTTAATTAAAATAAATATGTAATGTGAGGTGCAAGAAAAGTTGCAAAACAGGAATTAAAGCAATAAAACAAATAAAAGAATAAAAAAGACAGTGTGAGCCAATAGGAATGGAGAGTTGGGAAAAAGCCAGCTTTTAAAAGAATTGATTTTCTTTTAATTTTGATTTTTGGAGAGTCTTTGAGAAAAGGGGAATATATTTTTATATTATTATGAATTTATGGAGGTTCACACACACACACAGAAGATCAGAAAGTTGAAGTTGCTCAAGTCATTGTTGAGGTATTTTTGAATCTGAAGAGATTAGTGTTGAATCTTTTGCTATTATCTGAGGAGAGCTTTAGGAAAGAAATTTGTCTTCAATCTGTTGCTGGTGTTGTCTTGGGGAGTTCGTTCTGGACAAAGAATTGGAATCGAGTTCGAGGGCATCAGAGTCAAGCAGGCATCTTCAGATTTGCATTAGACTCCAGGTTCCTCTCATAGTCTTCTTCTCGTACCCTTTCTTTTATCTGTCTGCTTCAGAAAAGAAAAATATATTTTATTAAAAAGATTTTTGTGAGTATAGAAAAAAAAAATACTGTTGAAAACTGAAAACTAGGGCAAGTTATTAGACTGGAAACAAAGAAAAATCATAGTTACTATACGGTACAAATTCTTGTCAAATCTAAAACCTTTACCTTCTGAAATAATCAATTTATTAATAAGAAGATTTTGTAAAAGATAATCTTCTGTAGGGAATAATGGTTTTGAAGTTTTGTTAATTTATATATATATATGTGAGGTTATTTTTTAATTATGCCTTCTGTTGCTTCTGTACCTGTGATTGAAATATTATTTTATTTGGGCTTCTATATATTATCTATCTATCCATATATATATATATATATACAAATTTTGTATATATATATATAATTAGATACATGCATACTTATATTCTTGCATTGAAATCTATTTAAAAAAAAAAATGGTCTAAATTCGATTTCATGGCCGACCCCTGTCGGCGTCCGTACCAGGACGGACGTTTTATTTTAACAGAGTAATGTTTCATTTTTTTTAGGGAAAATAAAATATAGTCAAGTTTAAAAAAATAAAATAAAATAAAATAAAAATAAAACGAAATTAGGTAAGGGGCGGATGGGTCGGCCTGAGCCGTACCCGTCCGCACCCCCTACCTCCCTATGCGCATTGGATGCGGGTACAGCAGTCACATTGACTGTTGTGCGCAGTCCTATGGACTGCGCCAGCGATGGGGCCCGTGCCCTGTTTTGTTAAATTAAGTTTTTGTTTTTATATATTAGTTTGATATATATTTTAAATATATTTTGTTAAATTTTTAATAATATTAATATATATATATATATATATATAATTAATTAATGTTATTTTTATTATTGGATGGGTATTTAATTTAATAAATATAATAATTATATTTAATTTATTTAATCTATTGAATATATTATTTATAATTTATTTTATTATTAAATATAATAATTGCAATTTATTCAAAATGTAATTTTGATTATTTTATTTAATATGTTTGTTAGTTTATAATGTAATTGAATTATAGTTTAAGATTAATTTGTATTATTATAAAAATAAAGGGGATTATTTTATTGGTTGAGCAAATAATACAATCGGGAATTTATTTTTTTTATTTGTTGTTGTGGAATTATATCAAGATAATGACATTTTGTTTTATTTGGTGTTAGGAACCTGATACTCTTTTGTGATTGACTGAAGTTTATTTTATTTTAAATGCATTGTTAGTTCTTTTCCGTAATGGTTATCGGTTAGTGTTGAACCCAATTAGGGTTAGGGTGAATCTTAGTTCCAGAGGCATGTATGAGTCTTTGAATGTTATTCTTGTGTTGGTTTAACTCTTGAAGTTGATTTTTGCTGCCTTATGTTTGGAAGGGTTGTATGGGGTTGCTGTGTTTTGATTTTGGATTATCGCGAGACGAGGAATGCCTCGCATGGTTGGTCTTGAGATTTCTGCTTTATTTGTTTTAGTTCAACCCTTGCCGATTTAAGATATGTTAGGGGTCATAGGGAGAGTGGCTCTTCGTGGGCGCCGGCGCCTCGGGTAAGAGGAAGTGCCAGGGGAACCCACGTAAGAGTAGTTAAACAAGTGATAACCTAAAAATAGAATTTAGGGGGGGATGGGTAGTAAAACATTAACAAGATAATGAGGAAGCCTCATCCACCTGTTAGTGCTAGCATAGACTAAAGGGGACCGAGAAGGCCGTGGTTGGCAAGGTCGTTGCCTTGTCATCACGAAAGGTTAACGACTCCGCATGAGTAACCCTATGGAGCGGCGCCTTGAGATAGGCTATCAGGAGAACCATAGATGGAAGCGGCACCTTAACTTGGTTGTCTGGAGAATCCATGTAGAGATGGAGGCGGCACCTTGTGATAGGTTGTCTGGAGAATCCATGTGAAACCATGCGATGACACTCTCCACTAGACATCCTTGTTCTTGTTTCTTGTCGCCTCTGGATATGGTTATATTTATGTTATTTTCGAGGGTTAGGGAATCCATAGATGGGTGACGGCGCCTCAGTTGGAGGAAGTGCCAGAGGATCCCATAAGAGCTATGCGATGACCCTCCCCACTTGACACCCTTGTGCTTTGTTGTGGTTGCCTCTGGATATTGTAATCTCTTTGTTGTTTATGATTTTAGGGCTTGGGGATCCATAGTTGGGTGCCGGCGCCTCGGTTGGAGGAAGTGCCAAGGGATCCCATGAGAGCTATGCGATGATCCTCCCCACTTGATACCCGTTTGACTTGTTTCTTGTTGCCTATGGAATTGTGTATTGAATGGTTGATTTAGTGTTATTATGGAATCGTGTTCCTTTCATTGGTTCTGATTATTTGGAAATGTATTTTGGGTGTTGGTTCGGTTCTTCTGGATATTGTTTCTTTATGATGCTTTTGATTCTTGTGAGTTTATTCCATGGTTGTAAATTGGTGGTATTTCATGTTATTGTGATGAGTTCTTAGTTTAACTTGTTATGTTTTGTGAACATTGGTGGTGGTTCATTGTATGCTTGTGATGTACTTGTTTTATATCATGTTGTTGTTGAGTCGGTTTGACATTCATGGTCGGGTTCACTTCCTCGTTACCTCTGAGCACGGGGGGTGAGTTACTTGTAATTCACATGGTTGGGTGGAACGTGCTCCGCACCCGTTGGGTTCCCCATCAGCATCTTGTCTTCTCAGCATTCCGCAGTGGAGTTGTACCAGTGATCAGTTGTACTTCATATTTCATTACTTGTATCAATTCCCCATGTTGGGAAATCCAATGTAATTCATTTATCAAAGAAAATTGTAATGTAATATTCTATCAATGATGTAATAGTTAGGCTCTTTTGTAACTCTATTAAGAGATTTATCATGGATGTAATTATGCGATGTTTATTATGCTCGCATCATGGTTATCGGATGTATCATTGGTTATGGTTATTATAAGTTAATAGTTATGTTGTAATCTTTATCTTTACTTGTGTTTAGTTGTTGCGATGTAACCTCGCGTGCCCCAGAGAACTATGTTAGTCATTGCTATGTAATATGCTATGTGGTTATGTGTTAATGTTGTTGCACATGTTTACTTTTATTATTTAAAAAAAAAAAATTATTTGCTTTATGTGTGTTCTCTGGGGTTTGCAAGGCGGGCATTACACCAATTTAAATAAAATCCCTTTGTCATAGTCTCATTAACCAAATGTTCTTTCTCTACTTTCTAACTAAGTTATTTTAAGTTATGTTTTATGATTACTTCATTTGTGTTGCTCTCTCATTGCACATCCCCATTCTCAATTGTGCTAGTAGTAATGTTGAACAATAGAATCCACTTTCATCCACCACCATCTGTAGAACCTTCTATTCCAGATGGTGCATATGATAAAGAGAAACTAAAGAAGGTTTTTAAGTTTGATTGTGAGCGAGTAGAAAAAGCTATCCACCAACTCATTGGTGTGGATTTCCTATTGGATTCATCATTTTTCTACTCCTACTTTGATGTTGCATCTACCTTCTTAACCAATGCCATGGATCTATTGAGATGTCCATATATGTTGCATGTGTTATGTTGCAAATATGTCCACACCTTAATCTTTAATGACTTCAAGTTCCAACCATGCCATAAGTCACTACAATGTGATTGAGGGAATTTTACCTATTGGTGGCATCTTTTACAATGAATTAGTTATCTCTCCTTGTGCTTTCAAATGTATCTACTTTGCAATCTTTGAGGGGTTGTTAAAAGATTATGTCCTAGTTTTCAAACATGCACTCAACTGTCATGGTCACCTTCTAGATTTGGATGTCCTAAAAAAGGAAAAACACTCTTTCTATGCACTACAACTGCTTCTCAAGCACTCTCCTCCAATTCTAGTTGGAGGCATAGATTTCCTTAAGCCCAATTACTTGTTATGTGAAGAAGTTCATGTGAACAGTGATGAGGATAGAAATTCATTACCCGATATTTGGTTATTTTGTAGGTTTACTATTTTGATGCCAACTCTCATCAAGCTTTCTTGGTTTGCAAAGTTGATCTACCTACCTTTATGTTAGTTGTTATTGTTTATATGGACTAGCATCCTTTTTGCAAATATTTGTTGCATTTATAATTATTGTAATCCTATACATTTTACCATCAAATATAACTATAGCTATTTACCCTATTTATAAAAAAAATGTTGTTCCATTGAAAAAAACATTGACTATGTTTTATTCCTCGAAATATTCTTATCACAAAAGTTTCCTTTTGTTTGTTTAATGCATTGTTGAAAATAGTAATTTGAAAACTTATTTGTATTTTTTTAATTAGATTGAACTATCGTACAATTGAATGTCATATTGACTTTATTTTAAATCCAAAATTAGCACAAAAGACACGATATTAGTAGTAAACGATTGAAAAATTATAGGTTGATATAGTCCATAATATAAACATAACAATGTCCAATCATATTAATGTCCTACAATTATTATTTTATGCTAAATTGATTATTTTATATTCAAATTCTAAATTACTTAATATGTTACAATACATCTTCTACATGACATCAAAATGAAAGATGCACAAATTGTGCATAAAAACGTCAATCAAACACAAACTATCTACAGATGGTTATTCCATATCAAATATTTTATAAATTGTATAATAGTCTAGCTTAGCAAGCAATGGTTGCTCCTTTATATCACAATGATATGCTATTTCCATCTGTTGTTGTATTTGTCAAAATGTGCCTACTAATTTTGCTACTCATCCTAGTCAAGGATACTTCTCTATTTCTTATACTTTTGTTATGCAATGTAGTAGTGTTCTTCTACTTCTTTGCATAGATTATTTTTATCTCCTTTTTGTCCAGAATATGAGTAGCCAACATCTGATTCAGAACCCAAGAAACTACAGACACAACAAAGTTGACCTTAATATGTCCTGATGAAATTCTTGAATAAAAGTAGACAATGCAAAGAAAAAATGGATACATTGCTAAGGCAATTGATTTTTAAAGGTTGTGCAAAGGGAAATCAAGTAACTGAACGAGTAAAATTGAATCAGAAGGGATTCAAATACAACACAAAGCAAAACAAATATAGAGGTGTTAGGAGGCACCTATAGGGTTGTTTTGTTGCAAAAATTAGGGATCCTACATTTAAGCAACACCTATGTCTTGGAACATTTGATACAGCTGAAGGAACTACTAATGCCTATGATACAACTGCTAGGTCCATGAAAGGAACTAAGGCAATTACAAATTCCAACTATATCAATTCAAACCCATGCAATTTCTTCAAGCATGCTTTGTTGTCATCTTGCAAAGTAGACTCCAATACCAAATTAAACTAGCTTTTGGTTCAATCTACTAATATAACACAACATCCATCATCTGATTATATGTGTAGGAATTCAATAGATATAATGCAAAATTTCAAAGTCAGAGAAGCAATTACAAAAAATGCTTACTCAACTACAAGTTTATTGGATCAAGTAATATGCAAATACTTTCCACATTTAGAATACAGTAGTGCTATTGAAGGCAATCATGAGAATGTTATAGATGATATTAGCATTTTGTATATGCCTAATGCAACTACTTCTCCATGCAATGTTGATATTGGTACATCTGAACTGTCAACTACAAAATTTGACAACTTGATAGACAGATTTTGAGTGTCTATACATGAACCAAATCAATGGTATGATCCTTAACACCAAGTTTTAGTTTCAAATCCCTATTCATAGCAACTCACTATAATAATAATACAAAACAATAGACTATGTCATTGGATATTCAAATTCATTGCTATTGTTATAGAAATTATTTCTTATTAATTAATTTTCTTTGCCAATATTTCTATAGATGATACAAAAATTGTTTAGAGTTTTGTCGAGCAATTTCTCCTATGTGGTTTGAATCTACCAACCTTTCCAATGAGATAAAAAAAGCTTATTTTGATTCGAACATTGATGATGTGCTTAAACATCCCCACATGGATACTCAAAACATGAACAAAAACATTCCCAATGCCCATTATTGTCCCGCTAAGGAACCTGCTAATCTAACTGCCATAGAACAACTCCACTATGAGATTTGTTTACAGACTGCAATGGAAGTGCAAAAAATAAAGACTAGACTACAAAATATGGAGGAAAGCATAAAGTTATTGATGGAATCTTATGCCAAAATTATGTGTAAATCTGTAACCATGCTCTCCTTTTTTTAGAGTTTGGATATGAAGGAACATGTGAAAATGCATATAATTTTGAAAACTTTGAAAATATGTATATTTTCCCTGAAATCACTTTTTATTTGCATTAGAATTCAAAAACCAAAATTCAGTCTAACAAAATAATTTGACACAAACTGTTATTTTGACTTGATTTTTTTATTTTTTATTTTCTTATGCTCAAAGTTTCTTGTATATGCATGTTTACAAAAGTTAGAATTGCAAATCTAACGTAAAATTTTATTTTTTTCATATTTGAGTTTTCAAATGCAATGTTTTCCCTCCTAAAAAGTAGAAATCAAAGATCATATTAGTCAATATTTTGTACCTATTTGAAAAGTGCACTTGTTTGATAGTTTCTACTTAAATTTATGTGATTAGCTTTAACTCTTTTGCAACTTATATTTATGCAAATATTATTAAGTACTAGAAATATTTATAGATTTTGCATACTATTAAAAATTAACAAGATGATAATAGTAATTTAAAATGATTATAAATTCAAAGATATTGTAATGACAGTAAGAATTGTTTGTTGCAAAAGGAGAAGAGTTAAAAAAATAAAAAAAATAATATATAGAATCATCAAAAGCCAAACAAATGAAGAGATCAAAAGTACTACTAGATATATAAAAAATGCAAGTGACAGATGTAGACAATTATCAATTCAAATGTGAAAGTCAATCTTGCAATATCAATATTGCATTAAAAAGTCAAGGAATATTTAGAGTGAAGACATTTAAGTACAATGTCAGAGATTGCTTATTTGACTCACTAGAACTACTACTCCAATATTGTTACACATAAATCCAACTACAAAATGGAACTATTGATTATTTCCTAAGTTGTCTTGCAAAACATGAAACAAAATTAATAGTCATATAACTATGAATTGGATCCAAACATTTTAGATCAATTGCATGAATTACAAGATCCTACAACATATTTATGTAGAATGTGATTATTTGCAAAACCAAATACAACTAACAGAAGAAATTTGACCATGGAGAGATCTAATTTATATTCGATGGCTATCCAAATGGCTAAATATACAAATATATCTTTGGTCAATGACAACAGGGAAAAGTACTTCCACTTCAACAAATCAGTGCTTGGAGAGTCATACTCCATCATTTTTCATGATGCAAATGCTTGCAATGGACATTTTGAGCCACTTCTAAGTACTCAAACACAATTTCTAAACTATCAGCCACCCACAACATTTCATAAACTCAAACAATTGATTAGAAATAATAATCAAAATCAAGGTGAAGAACATGTGAAATAATTGAAAAGATCAAAACAAATAGTAGACATAGAAAAAACACAAATGATAGATGTAGACAATTATCAATTCGAAGGCCAAACTCAAGTTTTCAACATTGATATTGCACTAAAAATGAAGGACTATTTAGAATGAACAAATTTAAGTACAATGTTGGAGATTTATTGTTTGAATCATTAGAACTCTTACTCAAATATCAGCACACATCAATCCAACTACAAAATGGAACCATTGATTACTTCTTAATTTGTCTTAAAAAAGGTGAAATAGAAGCGATTAATTCATACCACCATAACTTGGATTCTCAAACTCTACATGAATTACACAAAGTAAATTATCCTAAAACATATTTACGTAGAATGTGATTATCTATAAAACCAAATACAAATGACAAATAAATTGGACTATGGGAAGATATATTTTGTATTTTTTGGCTATCCAAATGGCTAAAAATACAAATATATCTTTGGTCAATGACAACAAGAAAAAAGTAATTGCACTTCAATGATTCAATGCATGCAAACTCACACTCTATCACTTTCCACAATGAAAATCCTCTTAATGGACATTTTAAGCCACTTCTAAGTTCCCAAACACAAAATCTTAACTACCAAGCACCAACAACATTCCCACAAATTAAACAATTCATTACAAATAATAATCAAAATCAAATTGTGAAACCTATCAAAAAGAAAAAGCTAGAAAATATCAGCACTACTTCACTTCACAAAATCAAGAAACAAATACATAATAATCAATCAATGATATCTACAAGATCAAAACAAAAGAATTCATTGTCACCAACAACAATTTTTGAAAAAAACAATTCAAGACACACCAAAATATGCATGTGCAACTTGTCAAATGTTGTATTTCAACAAAGACATTAGTATTTTTCAAAGACAAATACAAACAAACCTATTACAAATTAATATAATCTAATGATCCTATATTGACAAATTCTATTTGTCAAAAATGTCATACATCATTGAAACAATCCATGCTTCCTAAATATGCAACACCACATAATATTTGAACAAACAAACCATTGAGATATGTACATAGTCTATCACAATTAGAAGAATGAATTGTCTCACTTAGGATTGCATTTGCTCAAATTTGGGAACTAGGATACAAAAGATCTCAAATAGGATTAACTGGTTCTATCATTAATGTTCTAATTAACATGAACATTATATAAAACGCACTACTACAATCTATTGATCAACAATCAGTGTTTCACTTAAGAGAGGATTAGAATATAAAAATGCATTCCAAAAGGGCATGTTACGACCAAATACTATCATGCATGCCTTGACTCAATTAAGTGAAACAATGCTCTATAAAATGGAAAAAGTTGAAATTAAAAAAAGCTAGGAAGAAGCATTTAAAATCAATGATCAAAATGAAAACAACAATGAACATAGGATAACTAAAAGTGATTTAGAAACTGACAAAGAACATCAATATCCCTCTAAAACTTTAATACATGGATTCACTAAATCTAGATCTATACATAAAATGCAAAAAAAATCATAGAAATAGTACCTTGTACGAGAGCATTGTCCAATTAGAATCTTTATAGATAAGTATTTTGAAGAGATGATTTTTCCTATACCATTTTTTGGCAATCCACGTCATGATGACCTTGTTAAAAAAATTACATACCAAAAAATTGCACAATGGGAATTGCTACATTCAAATAGAAAATTTTCTTCCCACATGACAAACTTATTTTTCAAGACCATTAAAATACTTATACAACAAGTTATGTCTACAATGTGTATAAGAATTCATAAAAGTTAGCTAAAAGGAAGATAGCTAGTAGCAAATGTTGGTGAAGGTTTTTATTTTCCTAGTGGGATGATTTATTTTCCCTTAGTCCTAGGTTTTTCCTACACTTAATTAAGCTTGTTTAGGATAATAAAGTGATTTTATTACTAGGAGATAAGTGTGTGGTGTCCCCTTCCTTAAAAGGTGGAACCACTTTCCACTTTCGGTGGCATCCTCCACTTTGGTGGTCCATCTCCACTTTTTGTGGTTGATTCCTATTGGTTGGATTTTCCACCTACCTCCTCTCTTAAGTTCTATATAAACTCACTACCTAGCTTATATTTGTATACTCTTGCATCTTCTTGCAATCTTTTGCATTGTATCTTTTCATCTTGGAAGTTCTTAATGCAATATTATCACATCGGCATTGCATAATCTCTCAGAGTCCTGGTTTGCATTCTTATATTTTTCTAGTTTAAGAGTTCCTTGGGTTATTCAATCTATTTCATATTTCTAACATGGTATCAAAGCTTTTATTTTGAGAAATATAAGTTCATGAATTCCTAATTGAGAGATTGAGTTTTCTTGTAAAGATATTGTTAATTCTCGTATGCTCTTCTCTTGCGTTTTAAATGATCTGGAGAATCGGAAAGGATTTACAAATATCTAATAACCTCTACATTTTGCATATGTATTTTGTGAGATCTAGGTGATTGCAACATTTTTGGTTATACTGATAGCAATTTTGACTATTCCAACATGTCCAAAAGGCTTGAGAAATTCATATTTGAATTTTGTTTCATCCAAATTGGAGATCATTTGACAAAGTTGCAAGCAGGGGTTTGAAGCTTTTTATTGGAGTCGTTTTCATTTTTGCTTCAAGAATTCCAACTTCCACTCGTTGGTAAGAACAACAATTTATGGGTATTGTTCCTAGGTTCGAAATCCCACCTGGGTATTCATTAGATCTTGCTTATATTGAGCAGATGTAGAAAAAATTGCTATCCAAAAAGAGTTGCACGTCCTTTTTTCTATAGGTTGAAGGTTTCAAAAAATTCATTTTTTCATCTTCTGCTTGCTAGATCAAAAAATCATTTTTGGGTTTTATTCGTAGCATCAAAATATTTTTGAGTTTCTATTATTGTCTACAAACAATTAGTAGATTTTTCAAAAATCAAATCAGAAGTAAAACTTTTTGTTGCTAGAAAAAACTGTCACTATAAGCTAAATTCCGCTATTTTTTTAAAAAATTCATAACTTTTCTCCACAGTATCCTTTTTTGGAAAATGAGATATCGTTAGAAAGTTGGAGACGAGCACTTTCCATCCATGAAGGTATTGAGAATATGCTTTTTCATTTTATACTAGATGTTTCAGGTTGAAGTTGTTTGTTCCTAATTTCTTCAACATGCCATAACTTTTGCCTAGGTGCTCCATTTTTTTGAAATAAATAGGCATTGGAAAGGCCTTGAAGAGCAATACACAACCATAAGGCTATATTTTGTAGATTTTTTCTCAGGTTTATCTTGTATCGAAACTTGTAATTTTGGCTATTTTGATCTATTGAGCATTGTATCTTGGAAAAGGCTTTATAAACACACTAAAATATAAAGTGCCAACCTTATAATATTTGGGTGGTTCTTTGATTGAGTGATTTGGGGGGGGTCTCTTGGTGCATTGTTTTGATCTGTTTGCTTGTGCTCTCTTGTTTTCATGGATCATTCTAAGGTTCCTTTTCTCACATCATATAATTATTCAACATGGTGTCAAAATGCATGGAGTATTCTAATGACTGAAGGTCACTCTCTATATGTTGAAAATAATGTACCTGAACCTACAGATGTAGATAAAAAGATAAAATGGATTATTGAACATACCAAAGCTCTTGGATGTCTTTGTAGACTTGTTTTTCAATATTTATTGTTTCAAATTGAATCATGTAATAATTCTCATGAAGCTTGGTACAAATTAAAAATATTGTATGGTACTATAGATGAAGTAAGAGGTTATCAAATTAATAATGAATTGATGAGCCTTGATCCTAAGAACTTTGACAACATCCAGGACTACATCACTAAGGTTAATGATCTAAGAGAGAAATGTAAAGCATGTGGAATTGATAAGGACATTCAGTTGGTCTACAATACAATGAACAAACTTGGTCCTGATTATGCTTCTTTTGTTTCTAGATTTCATACTCATAGGTTGACTATGGGATCTCCATATACTAGACCTTCATTTGCATCATTTTCAAAGATGTTAATACATGAGAAACAAAATCTTACATCAATGGGTCTCATCAAGACTTCTAAATCTCATGCATTATTGGCTAGTCAAGTGAAAGAATCATAATCAAATAAGAAATAGAAGAAAGCAAAGAATAATCCACATTCAGATCAAGAAAATAATAAATCCTCTTCCAAAGAGAATTCATCTAAGAAGGAGAAGCCAACTTGTTCATATTGAAATTTTTTTGGACATGATGAACATTCTTGTTATAAGAAGGATATTGATGAATTGAAACATCTTCTTAAGAAGAATCAGATTGATCTACCTTTTATAATGTCTAAGTCAACTTCTTCTTCTTCTTCAAAATAATCTAAAAAGGAAAAAGTTCATGTTGATTTGGCTTCTACATCAGGAAATAAAGGACATGTTCTTTGTTCTTTTTTAGGTCATGGATCAAGGAGATGGCTTCTAGATTCAAGAGAATCTCATCATATGGCATCTTCGTATTCTATATTCTCTTATTTTGAGCCTTATACTATGTCTCATATTTTGATGGGAAACAATAAATACATGAGTGTAATTAGGAAGGGGTCTATTAGTTTTGGGGACAACACTTTCTAGGATGTTTTGTGTGTTCCTCATTTGATGAACAATCTTCCTTCCATATATCATATTACACATGGTGGAGATGGGAGGGCTATGGAGTTCACTCCTAATTCAGTCATCATTCGAGACTTGGAGAGTAGAGAGATTATTCCTATTGGGATGGTTGATCATTCATCTTGATTGTATACCTTTGCAGATTTTGCTTCTGATGGTGACATTGTTCCTTTGTTTGTTGATCACACTTATAGTGTGAACCATAATTCAAAGGCTTCTTGAACTTTGGAGTTCTCACATCAAATCTAGTTCTTGAGCCATGAATTCTATCTCCTCCATCTATTATTGTAGTTGCTGATGATTGTGTTGCTACATATACGCTTCTTGTGATTCAGTGCAACAGGATATTCATTGTCTTTCAGATATGGTTATTTATGATGGCTTCTTGACAGGTATTTCAAACTTGTTTGTGGAGTCTCATATTGCATATTTAGGAGAAATCATTGATGACATTCATCTTCTCTTTGATAAATATTCTCCTTCTTCAATTGTTGCAAGGGAACACTTTGACCTTCTTGTTTATTCTCTACATGATCATCCCTTTCATTTTGACATGAGTGTGGAAACTTTTGGACAAAATTTGGAGGAGGCTACTTTGTCTTTAGAGGATATATCTTTTTCTTTGGCTTATGTTCTACATTCATCTCTACTATATTATGGATTGACCTCTTCAATAGTGTGGCCTAGAACGCCTATTTGGAGTGTGTTATCTTTCAACATCGACATGGAGACACTTGAGCATGTTTCATAGACATCACATATCATCTATCTTCCCACATATTCCTTTCAAGAACGGGAAGAACTCTTGCATTCATTCATGGTTTTGTCTCTTCCTAAGGAGAGGAATGTTGTTAAATGAGATTAGATCATCTTCACCATTCAATGTTGAGCTTCTACCATTGCAAGAGTCTCACCATTGAGGGGGTGACTACCTTGTCTCTCTTTTTTTTCTCTCTTATGGGGGGTCTTTTTCCTCACATGGGGTTTTGGCCTTCTCATGTATCATTGAGAGTTTTTTTGTATTTCATCTCTCTTTTGGGAAGGAGTTTTGTCCCACTGGGTTTTCTCCATTTCTCCGTTTATGAGATATTTCTTTGCATTTGTACATGGGCACCTAACATGGCCTCATTTGTCGAGACCCATCATCTTTTCCATCCTCCTAAGTTATGCTTAAGGGGGTTGTTGTTGTAGGTTTTTATTTTTCTAGTGGGATAATTTATTTTCCCTCAGTCCTAGGTTTTTCCTACACTTAATTAAGTTTGCTTAGGATAATAAAGTGAGTTTATTACTAGGATATAAGTGTGTGGTGTCCCCTTCCTTAAAGGGTGGAACCACTTTCCACTTTTGGTGGCATCCTCCACTTTTGGTGGTCCATCTCCACTTTTTGTGGTTGATTCTTATTGGTTGGATTTGCCACCTACCTCCTCTCTTAAGTTCTATATAAACTCATTACCTAGCTTGTATTTTCATACTCTTGCATCTTCTTACAATCTTTTGCATTGTATCTTTTCATCTTGGAAGCTCTTAACACAATATTTTCACATCGACATTGCATAATCTCTCAGAGTCTTGGTTTACATTATTATGTTTTTCTAGTTTATGTAACTTTGATTTTCTCTTAAAAAGTTCCTTGGGTTATTCAATCTATTTCGGATTTTTAACAACAAAATATGTCAAAGAGAAACCTAACCTAGATAAGATACTTAAATCATATATTGGTTATATTGATTTCAAAAGGATAAGAACATCTCTTGATTATTTACAACAACTTAAAAATAATTTATTTGCAATGATACAACAACTAGGACCACCTACTTTTTTTGTTGCATTTACTCGTGTTGAACAAAATTGGGATCCTCTATCAAATATACTTGAAGAATTACATAGTTCACATCAACCAATATCATAACAACAAGAAGATTATACCAAAAACCAAAATAAAAAAACTCTATATCATCAAAAAATATCTAGTTACTTGTGCACACAACTATAGACATAAAATAAATGCAATAAAAAAGTTGATATTTACATATGATTCTTTCTTTGGGAATGTCTTTGGCTATTTCTCTTTAACTGCATTCCAAAATCATGGAAATGAACATGACCACTTTCTTCTATGGATAAAAAAATGCACCTTTCTATGGCAAAGATAGTAATGCAAATATTATAGATTTTGTAGACAAGTACATTACTTGTAGCACTGAGCATCTACAACCTAATATAGCTATAGTACACAAGCATCATCATACAAATCAATATAGGAAAACAAAAAAAAGCCACTTGCAAATACAATTTCCCATTCCCACCAATGGTAAAAACTACAATACTCGAACCACTAGTAGAGAAGAACGAAGATATAATTTCAATTACAAACAATATCTTTTCCAACTTGCAAAAAGCAAGTTACGACATATCCTTCTATTTTTCAAATGTTCCTAGATGAAATGGATATCAATGAGGAAAAGTACATAATGGCTATAAGATCAACACTACATAGACCTACACTACTGTTACAAAGAAAACCATCACAAATATGGAACAATAATTTTGCAAAAAAAATTCCACAACTATGGAAAGCAAATACAGATGCACAATTTGTTCTTAATGCATATGTTGTAGCAATGTATTGTAGCTCTTACATGATAAAGGTTGACAAATCAATGACATATACATTTAAAATAATACGTAAATACCACCAACAAAATAAAATTGATGTCATAAAGATAAGAAAACTCAGAAATGCTTTACTTAATTTACAACAAATTTTGTCACAAGCTGATCACATTGTTTTATCACTTTCACTCAATTATAGCTCAAGAAAATGTATATTCATTGATATAAGACCTGATAATGATCACACTTTTGTTTTGAAATCTATAAAAAAAGAAGAAGAACCAAATGAATCAGAAAATGTAATTTGTAATTCTTTAATAGACTACTATATAAAATGTCCTCAAAATATTATAGGCATATGCCTTGCAAAATTTGTTTCAGAGTACAACAAAAATGGCAATAGAATAGAACAAAAAAAAACCAAATGTTATACAATTTATCAATTTTAATAAACATATTGATTTAGAAAATCATTATAAAGAGCAATTACTACTCTATGTGCCCTTTACAATACATGAGAATACATTGAAACACAATTTCAATGCATGGAAAAATGCTTACACACATCATGAAGAAATAATACAACTTAATCGTGCAAAGTTTAATTACAATCACAAAAATTAAAATTGTGTTGCAGCAAAATAATTCTCCAATCTTAAAGCAATTCTATTAAATTCTCTATAGATCAAAAATTAAAAGTCTCAATTCCATATCAATTGAAGATCTCAATGCCTAAAAAGCTGGAAATATTTTTGAAGGTGACATAATTGTTGTATACAAATCCAACCTAGATAAAGTAAAGAAATCTAGTGAAGTGCTTTGTGTTGACTTGATAGATGCTAAAGTTGAAATGACAATCACTTTAAATGTTACTTGGCGTCTTGTACAACAACATGCAAACAAGATAATTCTAGGATTAGCAATATGTATATCAAATTTTCAAATTTTCAAATTGATCACAAAATAGATTATGATCGTGGAGATTGCCACTGCATACTCATTTTTCAAGAATCAAGCACAGTTGAAGTAATACCCCACCTTTGTGAACAATGTAACTTCATACCAAACATGACAATCAAACAATTGCTTACAAGTACAAATAATTATCCCATTAGAACAATGGGTGTAGTGGTAATCTCCACAAAAAGAACACCTTCTCAATATTTGATTGACATCAAAGATGGAGATTTAGACATGGACAAAGTACAATTACAAATATGTCTAAAACTATTCTCCTAAACTAGTTAACATCTATTGTTTTCTTATTTGTATCATTAAAATTCAAAAAATAAAATTAATTTTCTCACCATTAACAAACAGATATAGTTAC
The DNA here is from genome assembly GCA_007258455.2 of Sequoia sempervirens. Classification (NCBI taxonomy): domain Eukaryota; kingdom Viridiplantae; phylum Streptophyta; class Pinopsida; order Cupressales; family Cupressaceae; genus Sequoia; species Sequoia sempervirens. Next base: position 67,572 of record VDFB02252583.1, read on the forward strand.
ATGAGAGTTTGACACAACAGTTCTTGGCAATAGAAAATGAGGTGCGAGAAAATCAATTTCCAACAATGTTATTCAAAAATGTTGTAAAACAGAAAGAAGCAGACAATAAATTTTGCACCGTTCAATCTACATATATTTGCAAACTAGATAACAAAAGAACAGTGGAAAGGATAAAAAGATTCCTCCAATCAACATTTGAGGTAATCATTTGAAAAAAATTGCATTTCTAAATTTACATATAATTTTTTTCCCTACATAACAATACTATTTTAATATATGTTAGAGATAGATGGAATTTTAAAAGTGGCCAACCCATTGTCAAATCCCTTCCATGCATTATGTGCAAAGTGCAATTACAAGTTTGAAAATTATGGGACATTGGAAGAACAAGTTGCTTTTTGTGCTAGATGTAATGATGATGTGACTTATATCTTCTCCCCTTTTTTAAAACCATCCTAATAGCTGACAACAAATAGACAATACATTGCTCTACTGATAAATCCATTGTTCAATTGTTACTACCTAATTTACACAACACTACATATGAAGAGTACATTGAAGATAAATCAGTTGTCATCTTCATACTACGTGATTTCGGAACAAGAGGCTGCTTCACATTGAATGTTACACCCCAATTGTGTAATTACTATTTACTATTACTATGAAGGGTAAAATGTGAATGTAATGTGAGTTATGGAGATGAATAAATTGTGTTTGTACCATGTTATCAATGTGAATGTTATCGCATGTGATGTTATTTCATTTGATGTTATCTTAGTTGATGTTATTTCAAGGGGAAATACTATAGATATGTGAATAGATGGTTATTGAATTATTATTTTGACTTTGGATATGTTTATGTATACTGCATATGTTGTGAACAATTGATTGTCGTGTGCATGTGTTAGTGGATGCAGGTATGTGTTCCATTCCTCCAAGCGGAGGGGAAGTATCACTCGGGAGAAGATCTTGGTCAGTTAACAGGTAACGTAAACTATCTGAGCATACACACACCACAATAGTTTGGTTGAGTCTAGACATAGAAGTGGGAAGTTGGTAAGTCATCCCTAGTTTGAAATATCTACAATAGTAAAGGTCTTGTTTACTATTGAGTGCATTATTGGGTGATGTTTATTTGTTTGAGCTTTTGAGACCTACCTTATTTTATTGTGCTTGACTGTTTGGGTGAATGAGTATTGGGATATATGCATATATACATATATCGACATACGCGTATAATGGATATAATGGGATGTCCATATGAGTATGACGACATATGTATAAACATGCATATATATATATAAATGTTATTAAGATTTTATGTGTCTTTGGCCTTAAAGAATGGTTACCTTTGCGTCGTCTCATATGAATGTAAAACATAGCATGTCTATGAGCATATATATACACACACATATACATGGACCCATGTATGAGAGCATTAGCAAATGTACATGTAAGTAGAAATAATCACAGAGGTAGATACACGAGGAAACAACTATATGTATATATATGTGTGTGTGTGTGTATAGTTACCAAGTCATAATAATTTGATATCAAATAGATCATTTGACTATTGCCATTGAATATATATATATATATATATATATATATATATATATATGTTTGTATTTATATGTATATACATATGCATACATAAGCATTAACGCTTATTATAGAAGTGTGTGTGTGTGTGTGTGTGTGTATATATATATCAATGGGAATGATAATTTGGATGTGTACACTCGATTATTGAATGATGCTTTGACGAAGCTTGTATATATTTACAACACATAACCTTATAGATAACATACATCATGTATGTATGTTGTGTTCGAGTTCAATAAGCAAGATAAACATTATACATATATACATATACATATAGATATACATATACATATATAGGTATATATATATAGATGTATATGTATATATATATATATGTATATATGTATATATATATATATATATTGGTATGAAAGTATTTGGTACATTTGATGAAACATATAAACATGTGCGTACCAATATATGAATATATATATATAATATATATATATATATATGTATGTTTATATACTTGTCGATTTGACAAATTATTGAAATTGAATAAATATGATTATATATATATATATATATATATGTTAGCAATTATTCTTTTGAAGCTTTAAGGAAATATTGATGTGAATATATATATATATATATTTGTACATATATGGAATATGTAAAAGTATATATATACAAATATATACAAATATATATAATATATGTCTAAGTTTTTAAGAGCGCAAAGAATGATGAGATTAAAGCACTGGTTATGTTTGGTTAAGGCGCCATATATATATGAGATCACAGTGCATTATAGAGGTCACACCTTTGGCTTCGTATAATATCAATGCAATCAACGTTTAAAAGAAGTAGCTCTCCAAACATTATTGCAATGCCTCTGAGTGATACATATATATTTATATGTATAAATGTATGCTTGGAGATCAATAAACATAGGCATACGTAGATGTCGATTTAATAGCTAATCAAAGGCTGTTTATAGTTGATAAGGACTATGATAATGGAGGTCGATGATAGTCATTATTGACTTTGTTTAATGAGGCCAATTAAATAGCTTATGACTATTTGAGAAAATCGATTATCATTTTGAAAGACATGTGATTTATAACATTGTATTGTTGTTGATGGTAAGCGTGACTTGGTCGACGCCATTAGTGAGACCAACCTTGACTTTTTCAAACATATTTATCTACTCAAGTCAATTCATCCTCCAAATGGATCGATGGATACTTGCTGCCATAAAATGGAAGTTGATCGATTCTTTTGGTAATTAAACTACGCCAAATAAGAAGGTAAGAGAATGGAAATGGTGCCACCTTTGAATCTAAGTTGTTGTAGATGTCTATTCATTGTGGCAATATGAATTAAGCATATGCAAATTGAATAAGTCTTTAGATTGTTGTCACTAAACAAGTCAAACTGTAGGTGATTATGTTGAGTATTAGCTTAGGAAATCACCACCTTTCTGATATGTTTCATGTGCTGCTTTCCATGGAGCTTGATGTCCATTAACATGCCTAAATTGTAGGCTATGAGGTGACCAAGTTTCTCTATAAATAGTGGAGCCATTTCATTCGAAAGGGACACATTCTTCCACAAGATTACACATCTTTTGCAATTCCTATTTCTGCATTATTACTAGCCATACTCTACTTTACAATTAGAGAGAGAAAGGGTGTGAGTTCTTTTTAGTTGGTGAGGAAGATATTTTTTAGAGGAGTAAGCTATCAACTTGATAGATATAGTTTATTTGTGACATTCTTGAGAAGTTGTTTATCAAGCTTGTTGCTGATGGAAAGGGTTGCATTGCTGCCATTTGTCTGGATAAGCATTAACAGGCATGGGGGTCTCTTCTTCTTTGTTATTTTACTTTTGAATGATGTGTCTTGTATGCATGGTTGAGATGTCTCTCCCAGTATGTGCATTAGAGGAATTAGAGTGTTTTGAAAAGGAAATTGAATCTTTTATGCTATTCTCATAAATGTGTTTTTAAGTACTCCATAGTAGGAGATGGGTGTTTATCATAGGTACTATTTACTAGGTATGATTGAACATGAAAGGAACATATGGTACACTTAGCTAAGTTATTGATTTAACTAGGAAAGATTGTGTTTACTCTTAGGATAGATAATCCAATATAGGAGGGAGTTTGAGTACTTACTTGTAAGTAGGGTTATTCAAAGTATGGTGATAGGTTGTCTCGGGGATGAAGAACTATCCATTGAAGGAAATACAAAGCTTGAGTACTTACTAGTTAAGTAGGTTTATTCCAAGTAGATTAATATGGTGATAGGTTATCTCTGGGACGATGGACTATCCATTGAAGGAAATACCTATGTGTAGCTTAAGATAGTCTTAAGTCAAATTCGCCCTAGATGACTTCATTCGAAGTACTGAATGAGAACTCTTTGGCCAAAGTAGTGTGAATGTCTGAGACTCCACTCTAGATTGTGTGACTACCGAGACTACACTGTCAGTTCACCGTGATCCAATATTACATGCTAGACAAAGATTGTGGGATTACAAGTTCTAGTTATGTAGGACACAACACTATGCTTAGTTGGTTGTTGTTATTGGTTACTCTACCAATCTCTTCATCGAAGGGAAGGGCCATTTATCAAATGATAGATGTGCGGGGGACCACATTATGAGTTTGTGGTTGGTGGAAAAGCACCTGAGTGATGCTTCTCCTCTACAACAGGTGATAGAAGAACCAAGATTTGAAAGGAAGGATCCTAGACCGTCTTACAACTATTTGTTCTAAAGCTTAGTGGAGCTATGTATGTAAATGTATGTATTCTTGTATTGTTGTAACTTGTGAAGTTATTGTAATGAAATTAAATGTTTATTGTAATATGATATGGCATCTTGTTCATATATTCACAATAAAAGAAAGAAATTTTTTTATTGTAATGACTTGTAACCTAATTTACTTACTCATATGGTGTAAATTTAGAATTTTTTACTGCATTGAAGGGTTGGCATGTTACATTGAACCACAACAATGTCATCATCCATCCAAAAAAAATTCAACAATAATCAACACATCCTATGAAAAGGTAAGTATAATATTTTCCAAAAAATTATTACTATATCCATGCTTCTATTCATTGAATATTCTTATATAATACAATAATGATTTTCTAACAACTCTCTCAATACAACATTTGTTGGCAGCAAAAGAGATAAAAAAGGGGACAATGTTGTGGGAGTTAATGGTGACTCCCCAGCACCCCCAGGAACAGTTGCTAGACTAAAATATCTTCCACAAGAGAGAAAATGACAAGAATACTTGCTTCAACAATGCAAGATTGAATATTGGTTGAATATGCTTGAATGCAAATGTACATGAGATGCCTTGCTTGTAAAGGTAAGGTTGATAGATAGGATTAGACAAGATCATGACAAGTGTCTTAATCTTATGACATGAGACAACCAACTACCTAGGAATCAAGCATTGCTAGCTAGATAAGATAAGTTCTAGAAAAGCCAACTAAGACTTCTAGAAAGAATCTTATATCCTAATTAAAATTAACATGTGAATATGTCCCCTAATAACCTAATGAGTGAATTATCTAGGTACAAGACATTTATTCACAACAACACCCCCCCTAAGTGTAACTTAGGGAGAAGATTATTATGCAAACTATGTAAAGGTCTCGGCTACTAGGCCATGTTAGGTACCCATTTACAAATGCAAATGCAATCAATGCAATCTCTCACAAGTGGAGAAAAGGAGAAAAATCAATGGTACAAAACTCTTCTCCAAAAGATAGAAAACAAAAACAAACAAAATTATGTATGGAGTACCCAATGATACCCCCAAGGACTACATTCATCATGTATATACAATCAATGACCCCTCCATAAGGGGGAAGAAGAGAGATAAGATATCCCCCCACAATGTATGATCTTCTACAAACATGGTTAATTTCTGAAGAAAAAACATAATCCAATGCCTAATTTTTTTTTTCTCTCTCGAGGAAGAAGATACACCAAGTATAAATATAGGAATGCTTCCCATTCTAGATAGGAATTTGTAGGAAGAGGAATCGATATGTATGAAGATTTTGTCTCTAAAATCTACTCATGTGTTTCCAAGTTCTTGGATGATGAAGATGATGCCACAATCCAATCAGGTACATGCCCAATCACAACAAACTGTGACAAACCAAGAACAAGTACAAATTGATCTTGAACAAACTTTGAAGACAAACATGAAGTGACAATAGTGGATCCGTGACTATCATCAAATAAGAGAGACAAACCCTCAAATTGGTCCTCCAAATCTACAATGTGAGACTCCACAAACAAAGAAGCAATGTCTTGCAAATCAGAATCCCAATAAGGAAGACTATTAGATACTTGTTGCAATGAATCACTAGAAGTACTCAATGAATCATCATTAGAAGATGAATGTGTGATCTCAACTAGAGAAGTAGGGGTCTCTGGATCATCAAGACACTCAAGATCTCCAAAATATTCAATCTCCTCTAAGATGCCATCATCATAGGGTATGTTGTCAACATCATCAAGTGGAATGAGGCAATCAAATGCAAGATCAACTAGGAATGGAGGCTTGTGTAGCTTTCCAAATATCTCCCAAACTTTGGTCTAAATTGTGCGAGGGCATGACATGTTAGAGAAGACCTTATGATAGGTCTCACTGAAGATGCTTACACTGAAAGTAGAACCAATAAATCCTATGATATGATCATTCTTATTACCCCAAATTGATTTTCTATATGTTGTTTTTGGTTCAAGAATGAGCCCATAAAGATGTGGCAAAATTTTTAGCCACTTACAATGTGTGATTATACCTTTTTGCCATGACTCATAATTATCCCTAGTCAGAACTATTACAAAAGGATGAATTGAATAACCCATGATTACAATTATAATACACTTCCCAAATGATACAATTTGATATCAACATATACAATATAGTTGAAATGAAGTACAATTATCAAAACAACACTTTCCCAACTACCAAAATATCTAAGTACACTTAAGTAGACCCACCAGGAAAAATATGAAAGCATAATATACTTGGAAAAAATTAGAAAAAAGTGCATGGATGGCTGGATAGATCTCCTCAATACCTTTCCAATGCCGCAAATTTTGCGAAAATCGGAGATCATGGCAAGAAGTTACAAGCTCGGGAGATGAAAATGAAGATCTGACTTCAAATAGAAAAAAATACCAGCAAACAACAAAATTTCTGAAAAATAACTTCACCATTGGAAAATTCAGAGAACTAGCTTTCTGACAATACTTTTTTTCAAAAATTTCTCCTCAGTATGAGAAAGTTATGTAAAAATGAAAAAAATTGCCTATTTGAGCACTTGCTAACTAATCAGGGTCAAAAATTTAACACCTGGGGAATTTTTTTTTGGCACCGGTCATGCATATGACCTCGGGCATAAACAGGGTTTAAAAAGAACACCGTTGGGCTAACCGCGGGATTACTACCATGTGGGAGTTAATGGTGACTCTCCAACACTCCCAGGAATAGTTGCTAGACTAAAATATCTTCCACAAGAGAGAAAATGGCAAGAATACTTGCTTCAACAATGCAAGATTGAATATTGGTTGAATATGTTTGAATGCAAATGTACATGAGATGCCTTGCTTATAAAGGCAAGGTTGAGAGATAGGATTAGACAAGATCATTACAATTGTCTTAATCCTATGACATGAAACAACTAAAAAACTAACTACCTAGGAATCAAGCATTATTAGCTAGATAAGATAAGCTCTAGAAAAGACAACTAAGACTTCTAGATATAATCTTATATCCTAAGTAAACTTAACATGTGAATATGTCCCCTAATTACCTAGTGAGTGAATTAGCTAGGTACAAGACATTTATTCACACCAACAAATGTTGCACATCTACCATTTAGACAACCACTATCTTTTGTGCTCAAACATGTCTAATGCATATCTATTAGTTGTTTTCAAAAATTTCACATGACAACAACTATAAACTTCAATTGCATAATTATTTATGATAATATATGTCAATTGCTACATACACAATTATTTGTTTAAACTTTAAAGTTATATGATTCCTATGATATAATGACAAGTCTTTGAATATATACTTCTATTCACGAATATTTGTAAAGAATAAAATTTAAATTATGTTTCTTGTTATAATAAATAAGGCTTTAGCTCACATCAAGGGCTTACAATAGAAAGAAAAAAAAGAAAATTTCATTTCTACTATTTACTTATTTTAAAACAACACAAATTCACATTAGACCCAAAGATGCTTTTGTTACAAAACACATCCGCATTACACCCCTATTTTCTTTTGTTAACTAAATGCTTCAAACAACCAAACACAACCCACAATTGGCATGAACCTAATGCAAATGTGTCTCTCATTTGTAGTTGTCATTTTTACAATAATTTTTCTCATGTTAGAGATGTTTTTTTTAAGATGAAATCTAATATTCCATCATAATAAGGTTGAAATTAGCCTACCCATGCTAATTCCCATTTAGTCTCATGCTTATTTCAAGGTTCTTTTTTCTTTATGTTAATGTGATAATATATTTATAAGAGACAATTTTTTATTAGATTTCTTTTTTTCTTTTCTTCATCTAGTTTATATTCATTTTAAAATATTATTTTTCATTTTAAAATTAACACTTTAATATTTTAGATCATTTCTATAGAACATGAGGTTGACTTAAGTTAATTTTGAAGAATAAGATAATGATTCAAAATTAAATCATTAAATTTAAATTCCAATTTTCTCGTCCCTTTCACTAGTTGTTATGAACTAACCTAGCACATGTTTCATATGATCTATTATTATGTCATGGTATTTAAAGTCATTTGTTTAGCATTAAAACATATTGAGGAACAAAATGATAAAATTGAATACATGATAAAATATTTACTTTCAAATTTAGGGGCATTAAATGAATTAAATCAGCATCATTATAGTCTATTTGCATGTTTGTGAATGATGTCTTCAATATTTTTGTTGTTGTTAATTCAATCCACTAAGGAGTTTGATCTAGGAGAATCCATTCACAGAACATCCCAACAACTTCATCAACAATGTCTCTAGACTCTACCTTGACTTCTGAAATATCCAACAAGTGAAGGTGAATAGATTCTAAGACAACACTTTTGTGATGGTTTATTAGGGTTAAACTACATAGTTTTGAGTCAAACTCATTGACCCATATTTCATGAGTGGTAGCTCACAAAAAACCATTTTGACCCACTAGGAAATACATCCTACTTGTCAATGAATAATCTAAAGGGGCTTTATAATGATTGGTTCATATAGCACAACAATTTCTTAAGGTTTTGCAAATAGGTAGCAAGCTAAGGGAGCTTGGTCCTAGGAGAAACTCCATAGTTAAACATGCTTGAGTTGATGTAGTATGGGGATGGGTGACCTCCCTCAAGGTCCCAATTTTCAACCATATGATCATCACATAGATGCAATGATTGTTAAGTGGATCATTAATGCTCATAAGAACAACTATTCATGAAATATGGGTCAATAATTTTAACTCACAAAATATGCACTTGAATTCTACTAAACGATCATATATAGACACACCACGAAAAATACATCGTACTTGTCAAGAGCATTTTCTATTAGATCATTCTTGCATGTCCCAAATCAATTATGCAAATCAAGATCAAACGCATGGTAGTCAAGATTGATTTTGCGATGCATGACAATTGATCCACAAGTGTTTTATGCTACTTCATACTATAAGATATTCATCAGATAGAGATAAATAATTTTATGTTAGTGGTGAACATTTCAAAATACCATCAACATGATTTGTCCGTCATCAATCCTAAATATAATCCCATTTATCCTGTTATTAGTTCCTACTACTAAAACATTCATTAAATGTTAATAATTTGTACAATAACTAATCAAATCCTTGAATTTTCTATATTTTTAATGCTTGATGTCATGTTGATAGTGTTGTCAATATCTTTAACCATTTTAAAATTTTAAAAATATATATTTCTTTAACTTTTAATTAGCTACTATATTTTTTTAATAACAAGTCTTATTTTCTAACTTTATTAAAGTTCGATTCAATAGTTGTAAATAATTAATTATATTAATTTATGTTGTCTACTATTATAAATTTCCAATACTTTTTACGAATTTCTTCATATCATATCATTTTTATCAATAACAAGAGGAAAGTAAGAAATAAATATACAATTATGGACTTGTCCACCTCACTTAAAAAGTGTGGAACAAAATTCATCATTAATTATCCCAATCCACCTCACTAATACACTTCCTTCTATAGGATATTAAATATTATCATTAGTTAACAACATCAAGTTTATGCAGTTCATGATAATGTCTTGCTAAAAAAATTGGATTGAAACTATGTAAACTTTTTAAATCAATGTTTTGAATCAAACTCCATGATCCATCATCAGGATTATGAATGCAACAAGAGAAAAGAATGGATCATGCATAATCTTGATGATGGATCATGCATAATCCTGATGATGGATCATGGAGTTTGATCTGAAACATTGATTTAAAAAAATTACACAGTTTCAATCCATAAATTCTTAGCAAGATATTATATTAGTCCCTATCATGATAGGATATTATAATAATCAATATTTTTTTTTCCACTCTAACTATTGATTATTAATTGTATAATTATAAGCTTTTATGATTTATCTATTTTATTGTTCTAATGTTCAAATTCAAGGATACATGGTTTTAATAAAAAGTAACAAAGATATCATTTATATTAAATTTTATCAAATAAAATAATTGAGATCTTAGTGTTGGCTTCATGACATCTAGGGCTATAATAATTATTAGTCCATGTAACAACTATATATTTAGTCTATGAAATTGATAGTGTATTTATTATAATTACCCTAGAGCATATATCTCAAGAAACATGTTACCCAATTATGGGAGGTGGAGACATATTGCACTACCTTGTCATGACTCCCATTCCCCTCTGCTTAGCCATGCAAACTCAATTATATGTAGGGTGAAATCACAATACCGTGCCTCACTTTTTTCCCAAGATAGACATTTACATCAATATTTTTAACCGAATCTTCATCTTCTGAGACCTATAGCAGCTAAACCATAAAGAATTTGAAGATGATGTGAACTAGTGATTTGTGGCAATTTGTGTGTAGATTCTAATTTATTTTTTTTCAATTTTTTTGAAATAAATCATGAATCTTTCAATATCTCCTTTAATAATTGGTTTTAGACAAAAAAATTAACATTTCTAGAAAGTAATGTTTGTGTCATACAACATAACTTTTTTTCTATAAAGGATTAAATTCTAATTTTTGGAATATAGATTCTCAACATCAATATCTATGGAAAGGATATTTTTTCATAACTTTTTGTTGCATATTTTTTCTTAAATTAATTTGTGAGGTCACTGTAACTGTAATTTGGACATACGTGTGTCGTACAACCTAACTTTTTGTGTATATATCAAAATCCAATTTTTCTTTTTTGGGTGAAACAAGGAAATCAATATCTAGGGAATGGGTATTTTAAAAAAAAATTTACAATGGTTTACTATTTTTCCACCTCTGCACAATAAAGAGCTTGATGTTCAAAGAAAAACCTATGTTTATTCAAAATTGAAAATTAAATACATGATAAATGGAAAATATATCAAACCTATACTTGTTGGAAAGCTAGTTTCAAGGGCTACAAAATTGAAAAATATAATGTTTAAATTATGTTATTTAATCCCTCAAAAGGTACAAAAAAAATGGTTTTTTGCTAGCATTTTGATAGTTGTGAAGGAGACTCCATTGCGGGTATGATTTAATACTATAGAGGTCCTATCCAAGGGGGTTTGATCTAAGGGGGTATTATCTATCCCTCTTCAATTAAAACCCTTTATATGGAGCCTCTCAAGACTTAAATCATTAGTTTTTCTAAAAAATAGTGATTTCAAGCAAAAATCAACACATCCCAGAAGTGAGACACAATATTGTGGCAACACCCTGTATTACTAACAAACTATTTATATATTCACCACATGTAGGCCCACCACTAGGGGTAAATGGAAAAATGATGAAAGAAATTGTTTACTCCATTATCTTGTTGTTTAATTGCCACATCTCCACCATGTTATTGATAGTACTTGCTTATAGCTCCTCCATAGGCTTGAAAACTCATAAAACACATATATTAATCCCTATGAATATGTAGCCCAACGCAAGCATTTAACATTACACAAATCAATGTTAGGGGAAAATGATAATAGATCGATCACTCATAATGAAATGTAGAAAGAAAAGTGGTTAAAATTTTCTTTTGTTAATGTATATAGTTCAATGGTCTATTGAAAGTCAACCTACATAGCAAGAGTGAAGTTATTAAAATCCAATTTTATTGAGCTCTCAGATATACTACTAGCACTGTTATTAGAGAGTCTATGAATTAGGAAGCTAGATTTAATGATAAAAAAATAGATGGGCTATAAATAAAATATGTAACCCTTTGGTATAGTATCATAATAACTGGTTTTCAGAATTCTAAAGCTTATTTACATGTATAGGGGAGAGGGGCTGACATTGGCGCGAGGCTATATAGTGGGGACAAAACTAGTCCCTACGTGGATCCCATAGTAGACCGCATTAATATCCAAATGTAAAATAGTTTTTATCCATAAAGTCAACAAGAGTAGTCAAATCATTGTACCATCAAAATTGTATTATAATCAGTTTATATTTGTCTCGAACACAAAAATCTATTTGTAGTCTTACATGTCAGAGAATATTCAAAGCACATCTGACACCACAAATATACAAGCCATATTGCTTGTTAATGGCCCGTAGCATTAAAACATGCAACCAAAATCTAAAGTTAGTATAACCCACACTCCCCTTAAATATCACCACTTGCATTACATCACTGCCAATATTTTCATAGATCCAATGCCATGAGAACAACTAAGATTCAGGACTGTCCCATCACCAAATCCAAACCCACCCTCTATCCCACTTTGCCAAGAACACAACACTCAAAGGAAAATCAATCATTCAAATGTGTCCCATCGGTCAAATCCCTATACACGACTATTGGTGCATTCTCCTCTTTTGTCATCTACATCTGGACCAAAACAATAGTTTTAAAGCCACCAAAATTTCCTAAGAAGCAAACAAACACTACACGCCATAAATACATACAAACTCTACAATTGAAGGCACCAAAACAAATTTTCAAATTTGAAAAAGGAGGATAGAAATTAAAGACTCCATACCAAACCAACATTGAACATATAAAGAGATTTACAAATTCAAAAATGCATTACTCAAACTTTGGAAATTTTCATTTAGCACATCTCACTTTCATATTCAGTTCTACATTTTCCTGGAGGTAGACGAAGAACAAGGAGAAGCAGTAGCAGCATGCTATCAAGTTACAAGTATTCTACTGCTACTGATTCTTTATGCCTATGAATGCCAATCTATTGTATGCTATGCAAATGTTTTTCACAATACTATAAATATGTGGGGTTCCACCCTGATACTATTTACCTTGGATTTTTCATTTATCTTCTTTATGTCAAAATGACAATATGTTGTATGTGATGTAAATGATTGTCACAATAACCTATAACTCAATATCTGGGGTTTCATATTACACTATTTATGAATGCCAAGTCATTTCAGTTCAATTTCTGGGATTTTTTATGTTCTATATGCCTGGGAATATAGATCAGCTCTATGCACTGTAAATGTTTGTCACCCACAAACTTGTAACTCAATATCTGGGGTTTCAACTTACACTATTTATGAATGTCAAGTCATTTCAATTCAATTTTTGGTATTTTTTATGTTCTATATGCCTAGGTATATAGATTAGTTCTATGCACTATAAATGTTTGTCACCCACAAATCTGTATTTCAGTATTTGGGATTTCAACTTACACTATTTATGAATGTCAAGTCATTTTAGTTCAATTTCTGCCTAGGTATATAGATCAGTTCTATGCACTGTAAATATTTGTCACCCACTACCTTGTAATTCAATATCTAGGGTTTCAACTTATACTATTTATGGATGTCAAGGCATTTTTGTTCCTTATAATATAATTGTTACACCGTATCTACTCTAAGTGCACAAGACCAAGTTATTTGTGTTCCTTACAATGTGATTGTTACACCCTATTCTTTAAGCCTCATACTACCAATATGTTTGGTCAAAATAACATGTAACTCATTATTTTGGGTTTCGACTTATACTATTTATGAATGTTAATGCATATCTAATTAAAAACAATGTGATTATTTCACCCAGTATGCTCTAAGCGCATAACATCAACTACTTTCAATTTAATTTCAATATTTTCATACATATTCTATATCCCTGGGAATACCAATATGTTCTATGTTGTGTAAATATTTCTCACACAAACTTGTAACTCAATATTAGGGGTTTCAACTTATATTATTAATGAATTTCAATGAATTTCAGTTCTTTACAATATTAATTCCAATTTGTTGAAGGGCATAAGACCAAATACTTTTAGTTCAAACCAAAATGTTCTAAACTTGTGCAATTCAAACAAAGTAGTATGATCAAATAAAATTCAAACTGTTACCAAATTTTACATTATAAACTATCAACACACACAATAAATAAAAATAATATGTTTGTGCATCACTTTGACTTTAAGGGTGTTCATTGATGGTTGTTATCATTGTTTGAAACATGTTACATAATGTGTGTAGGTGCAATATAAAGTTGATATGGGGATCACACCAATGAAGAAGAGATCCATGACAAGGCAACTTACAGGTAAAAGAGGGGTTACATTCCCCCTTGAAGAAGAACAAAAGTACAAGCGAAGATAATTGTGGTAATTACTGCTCTAGCAAGTAGACGAACAACAACTAGATGACAATGAGAATTGTTAATGAATGAAATAGTAAATCAACAATCTAATGACATGGTGGACAACTACCCTAAGGAACTTAATGATGGCCTAAGTCTTCTCTTGGCCCCTAGCCCACTGTCTTGGTTGGCAGATGGATCTATGAATATGGGTAATAACTATGTATGTATTCCCTTAGCCCCTAGCCAACCGTCTTGGTTGGTAGAGGGATATATGAATGTGGGTAATGACAACTTAAGTATTCCGTTGGCCCCTACCCAACCGTCTTGGTTGGTAGAGGGAGCTATGAAATTGGGCATTGAGTTGCAATGGGAAGAAGACCAAGGAACTTATTCATTTCCATCTCCACTTGCCACATTTCCCATACCACAAATACTAAATTACTATGCAAATTTCAGCAAGGAAACTCAAGGTATTGGCGATGAAGAGGAGGATAACATTGGCAGCGAAGTGATTAAAATAATCAAATCCCAATTTGTTTTGACAATCACTAAATTTGTGAAGGAAAAAGAGTAGCTCAAACAGTGAGGAAAGAAGAAAAGAGAGCAGAAGAGGGAGCAAGAGAGAGTTCAAAAGAAACAAGTTAGGAAGGAAAAAGAAATCGAGGTGGCCCATAGGTTATTGTAGTGAGAAAGATAAGCAGTCTTACGAACCTGTTACTAGAGAACCATGCCTTGTTTTGGGAAATATTGAACATATACATCCCTTTGTTTGCTGCTAGTGATGTCAGTTTGAGCCTCAACCCAAATGTAAGTTGCACTCCACTTTGTGTTGGAAATAATTATTCAACATCGTTGCATGTAAGTTGTAGTCAATTTACAAACACAAATCCAAATCATGTAACAACTCAAAACCTAACAACAGGAGATGAGAAAACATCTCCAGATGTTTTTATTATCATGCTTGATTGAGGTTGGGAGGGATCATCCCTACAACTCTATGAATTTTTAGTTACTTTTTTAATGTACGTTTTAGACTGCAAGATATATTTCAATTGTTGGCTATTTACTTTTGTTGTTGGGGACTGTAATATCCTGTTATTAACCAGATAAATTTTCCCACCACGTCACCATGCCACTTGTGCATCTGCCAATTTTTTTAAAATTTCAAGCACCCCGCCACCTATCATGCATCAATTTGTCCATAGTGTTCCTTATGGGCCCATTTTTCCCTCCGCCCGACAATGGAGCCCATTTTCCTCCATCAATGCAAAAATATATGTGCATTGGATTGGACAGACGTGTGGCTTTCAACCACTTCACCACCATAAACGACCAGTTGAGAGCATTAATCACTCTTTACCTCCTTCGTTACCTCCACTAAGCAACTTTCCTTATGTGTCCCTTCATAGTTACTTGACCAAACAAGTGCATAATTCAAAGATCAAGGTTCATTCAATGCTCCAAATTCTTGCATATCCCACTCATTGTCATTCCTTTTGTTTGTCTTTATTTTGGAGTGTTTGTTTGGTTACGCACCCATACTAGTTCGGCTCTGCATTGGAGAGGCTTCATTTCACCAAAGCATTCTTAGTGTTAAACCATGTTGCATATACCATAAATTTGAAAAGTATAATGAAACAAAGTTTAACACTAAAATTCTCTTTTGAAAAAGAAGTCTCTTCAATGCTAGAACCTTAAATGCTACTACATTTTTTTGTTCTATATTATGTAAATGTTGTTTCTAGCATTATGCACGTTCCTATATCATGTCTTTATTATTAAATGGATATGTTTATTGGTTTATTAAATGGATATGTATATGGGCGTACTTAGCAATATGATGTACATGCTGGCAGTATAGTGCAATTGCTTGTAAATGTAAGTTTGCTTAATTATACTGAAACTTTGTTTATGGTGATTGCTTGATTGGGCTGAAATGTACAACACACTTCGCATAACAATTACATCTATACAACAAATTATGTATTAACAACCGCAAACAATATCACTTAAATCCATATATAGTCATGTACATAACATTGGCAACATCATTTACATGATATAGAATGTATGAACAACAACAACCTCTTATGTATAATATAATGATTTTGGTGATGGGACAGTCTTGGCTCTTAGTTGTTCTTGTGGCATTGGATCTATGAAAATATTGGGGGTGATGTAATGCAAGTGATGATATTTAAGGGGAGTGTCCGTATACTAATTTTATATTTTGCTGCATGTTTTAACGCCACAGGCCATTAACAAGCAATATGGGTTGTATGTTTGTGGTATCAGATGGGCTTTGAATACTCTATGACATGTGTAATACTATGAATAACTATTTGTGTATGGGACAAATATAAACCAATTATAATATAGTTTTTGATGGTATAGTGATTCAACTACTTTTGTTGGATTGTATGTTTGTGGTATCACATGGACTTTGAATATTGTTCTCCTATATTATGTCATGGTGTGATGTTTATATGTCACTGATAAATCTTTTATTAAAGTATACCAAAAATCTCATATTTAAAACTTAATGTGTGTGTGTGTGTTTGAATTGTGATGTAATCTTTTTTGCTAAGGTTTGCAGTGGACGTTGAAAGAATTTTATCTTAAATAGTCACATGAAATGCCTATTGTTACATGTTTGAGTTCATATTCATGTTTGACTATGCATTAGAGAGGATTCATTTCACCAAAGCATTTTTAGTATTGAACCATGTTGCATCTACCTTCAATTTAACAAACTGTATAATGAAATGAAGTTTAACATAAACACTTTTGTGATAAACATGTCTCTTCAACTATTATTGGTTTCCTTGAATGCTATCCCCTATTATTCAGTTATTCACTACATAATAATTCACTCTATAGTTTGCTTTTTATATTTGATTGTTACTACAAAATATGGAAAGGGTTTGTCTGGTTCTCTTTTGGAGGGTTTTTTGCCATGCACTTCTATCTGTGTGTTCTTTATTGTACAATCATTCATTGTGCAGATCTATATTTCAAAATTGATTAGTGCATGTACATATATATGTATGTACATAAATTAGTGCATGTTGATATGTATGTACATGCACTAATCTATGTGAATACATATCTGCATACATATATATGTATGTGAACAATAAATTTGAACAATCATATATGTTCAATTTTGAAGGTATTCTGCCATGCACTTGTATTATTTTGTTCTTCACTGCATAATCATTCATTATATAGACCTATATTTCACAAATATTTAGTGCACATATGTATATCTATATGTACATATGTATGAGCATATGTATTTACATATGTATGTGCACACATATGTATATATTGCATATATATGTACGTGCATACTTTTGTACATATATGCATATGTATATGTATATGTATGTACATATATGCCTATACATATATGTACAATTATGCATAAATAAGAACAAATGAAAGGAGGGATCAATCAAAGACATGTAGCAATGTTTAGCTTAATACACAAAGAATAGTAAATAAAGTGTGTACCTTCAATTGCAACTCACCATCAACGAGGCTTGGAAGGAAGAATGGGCTAAGCCAAACATGTATTGAATTTGTGCACTAATCAAGTAGAGTGAACAAGACACAAAATGGAAAAGTGTCCGTTGAATTTACCATAATCTCTATGATATATAATCATGCATATATATATATATATATATATACATACATACATAAATATACATATATACATACATACATATATACATAAATATAAGAGTTTAAAGAAGAAATTGAAGAACAATTTAAGATTGGATTAGATAAAAACATCATTTAGAAGAGATAGGCATTGCTAGGAATTAAGAATTGAACATTTACATCGCATATAATAGATTGCAATTCTCAGGCATAAAGAATATAAATGAAAAACCCAATGCAAATAGTATCAGGTTGAAACCCCAGATCTAATTGTAAAATAGTAAAAAATAAATCAAAGTTAAAGTTTTTACAAAATGGGCCCATCAGGAACATCATGGACCAATCAGTGCATGACAGGTGGCGAGGTGGTGGAAGTTTTTAAATAAAAAAATTGGAAGATGCACAAGTGGCAAGGTCACATGGCAGACAATTATGTTTAGAGTTTTTGGTCCACCTTACACTCCATGTGGACCTCCAAACATAGGGTGTATAGGAGTTCCTTAATATCCAATTATTTTTATCCATAAAGTCAACAAAAGTAGCTAAATCATTGTACCATAAAAAATTGCATTATAATTGGTTAATATTTGTCCCAAACACAAATAGTTATTCACAATCTTACATGTCATAGAATATTCAAAGGCCATCTAATACCACAAACATACAAGCCATATTGCTTGTTAATGGCCTGTAGCATTAAAACATGCAACAAAAATATAAAATTAGTATAACCCACACTCCCCTTAAATATCACCACTTGCATTACATCACTGCCAATATTTTCATAGATCCAATGCCACGAGAACAACTAAGAGCCAAGACTGTCACATCACCAAATCCAATCAAACCCACCACCTATCCCACTTTGCATAGCATGCAACAAATTGGCATTCACAAGCATAAAGAATTAATAGCACTAGAATACTTGTAACTTTATAATGTGATGTTGTTGCTTCTACTCTTTCTTCCACTACCTCCATGTAGATATGAATATGGAAGTGAGACGTGGTAAATTAAAATTGGCAAAGATTAAGAAATGTATTTTTGAATTTGTAAATCTCTTTATATTTTCAATGCTAGTTTGGTATGGATTATTTAATTTTTGTCCTCCTTTTTCAAATTTGAACTTGTTTCAATGCCTTCAATTGTAGAGATTGTATGTATTTATGGCATGCAATCCTTGTTTGCTTCTCGAGTGATTATGGTGGCCTTAACACATTTTTTTTAGTGGTTGCAGGTAGCAAAAGAGGAGACAAATGTACTTCATTACCTCTATTGTTGTTTTACCTTTTTCCTCCTCCTTTACCTGGTTTCCAATGTGGTTTGTCACTCCTATTATGCCTTCAAAAATACATATTGTTGCTGCAATTTGATCTTCAACACCCAATTTAGTGTTAGCACCACAATCCATAGATTTATTCTCCACATTTTGTAACAAATAGTCAAGCTCTGTTATCAAGGGATCTTCATCTTCAATACTTTCAATCAAACAATCATAAGAAAACTTCATTTTCACCTCAATTTGTTCACCACTCTCATCTACTTCCAAAGGATTTATTACTTTAACCTTTGAATCTACTTTTACATTCTCAATATCATCAAAACATGTACTAAAATCTGAAATTACCTCTTTACCTTTGGCTGCAATTTTTTGCATTAGCTAAAATTTTCTCATTCCACTCACTTACAGTTGCTTCCAATCATATTAACAAATCATCTTTCTCTTCCTTGATGTCACATGCATGAGACTCTACTGCACCCTCTTTCTTCCCTACATTAAAAACATCATTAGAAAGATAATAAAAATTACCTTCAACTCTTCGATTCTCCATTTTCAAGACCTCTCAATGCCTTAACAACACAAATCTTCAAACCCTTAAGTTTTACTCATGTAAACTACCTCCCTCCGTGATCTGTTTACAAAACTCTCTTCCAATATTCACCAAAATTATTGTAAACTACCTCCTTCGGTGATCTATCTACAATCATGGGAACCTTAGTTCCTCAAATCCTTTGAAAATGTCTTCTACTACTTGCACATTCATTTGCAAGCAAAATCCACACATTCTCCACCCCCAGGTCCCGGTGCAAACTGCCTCATGTTTGGCGCTTTGTCTGCACACTCAGAAACTCTTGCTCTGATACCACTAATGTAAGAGAAGAACTCACACAACCCTCACACAACATTATTCAACACCACCAACAACAAACAAGATGTAAAAGTTTGCAACAACATTTTAACTTGCAACAAAGTTTCTCAACTTCAATAAAATCTGATTACACAAGTTTGTGCGGAAATAAAAGCTAAAATAAATCAATACAAAATAGATTAGAATCTACTATGAGACAACAGACAACCTCAAAAATCAAGCTACAATTCTTCTTTAAATCATCTCCCTGCACTGTGAAACTAGCTCTCTAATTTGCAATCTTCAATCACCAACTTGTTGATCTTCAACCATGGATTTCATAATCCATTTGTTGTTGCAACACATCTTCAAAACCTACAAAAAAAAATATTTTCCACCTTCTCCAAGAAGATCCATGCCTCCACTTCTCTTCCCCCCCAAAAAATTTCCTTTGAAAAAAAATATTTTCTTGCTTTCCCCATTCTCCAAATTCTCCACCACTTCCTCATAGAATTAATTAAAAATTAATTTTTTACCCTCTGTTCCCAAGTATGGCATCTTCTTTGTTGTTGCTTGAATTCTCCACTTGAAATTTTAGAAAAAGCAAAAATCAAGTCATGGGCGTCCACCTCCAGTCCCCACTTTTTAGAGAAATGATTATTGTGCTTTAAAACATACATTATCCCATTTTCAATGCCCATCTTGAGTTTTTCCAAATAATTTGCAATTTTAATGCTTTATTTTGCTTTTTTGCTTTAAATCCCACTAGTCAACTTGTCAAAGTTGCACAAGAATTTAATTGACAAATTAATTTAATTGCAAATAAATACTTATCCATCCTCGCCATATAATTCAAACCAAAACTTAATCCACTTCAAAAATCCAAAATTGCATAACTAAAAAATTTAACCTTTTTGTTGACACAGGATTACAAGTCACTATAGATGCTCTTATATATATATATATATATGTAAGCATACATTATCCCATTTTCAATGCCCATCTTGAGTTTTTCCAAATAATTTGTTTTTTTTGTTTTAAATCCCACTAGTCAACTTGTCAAAGTTGCACAAGAATTTAATTGACAAATTAATTTAATTGCAAATAAATACTTATCCATCCTCACCATATAATTCAAACCAAAAATTAATCCACTTCAAAAATCCAAAATTGCATAATTCCAAAATTCAACCTTTTGTTGACATTGAATATAGATATATATATATATATATATATATATATATATATATATATATATATATATATATATATATATACATATGTATACATGTATATATACATGTATATATATATACATATATATATATATATATATACATACGAACATGTATATATGTATATACATGTAGATTTTCATACTTTCGAATAACAAACAAATATTAAAAGAAAAGTACAAAGTTAAAGTTTGTGCAATGACGAACACACAATTAGAAGTGTATTACATAAAACCCACTAAATGGGAACCAGTCAAACCTTTTCCATATTTCGTAGTAACAATCAAATATAAAAAGAAAATTGTTGGGTGAATTATTGTGCAAGGAAGAACAAAATAATACATATATATATATATGTAATTCTATTTGTGTATATATATATACACACACACATATATACATATACATATACATATATATACATATTACATATATATATTATATAACTACATATATAATGAGTATATATATGTACATACATAAGAACAAAATAATAAAATTGCATGGCAGAATATCTTTGAAATGATAACCACTGAAATCATTTTCATATTTCAGAATAACAAAGAAATATTAAAAGCAAATTATGGAGTTAAAGTTTGTGCAATGACAAACACACGAATAGAAAACTAGTCAAACCCTTTCCATATTTTGTCGTAACAATGTAATAAAAATGAAAAACTAGTTAAACCCTTATCATATTTTGTAATAGGAAGCAAATATGAAAAGCACAATGCAAATTAAAATGTCATGCAATGAAGAACACAAGATTACGAGTGCATGGACAAGTATAGATGAAATAAAAACTAGTGAAACCCTCCCCACATTTCGTAGTATTAATCTTTTTCAAAGAGAAATTTGCACAACAGAAGTTTGTGCAAAAAATAATAGAATGATATAAGTGCATGGCAGAGTACTGTTGAAATGAAAGACATTGGAAGAGGAAAGGGAGCTTTCAAGAGTGTAGAGTCGAACAATGAAGTGTGCAGAGTCAAACAATGAATCGTGGAGAGCCGAACCAATATGGGTGAGTAACCAAACGAACACTCTAGAATAAATGTAAACAAAAGGAATGACAATGAGTGGGATATGTGATAATTTGGACCATTGAATGTACCTTGATCTCTAATTTATGCACTTGTTAGTCCGAGGAAATGTAGAGGGACGCGTAAGGCAAGTTGCTCAGTGGACGTAACAAAGGAGGTGGTGAGCAATTAGTGCTCTCAACTGGTCGTGTGGGGTGGCAAAGTTGTCGAAAGCCACACACCCATCCTATCCAACAGGTGAATATTTTTACATTGACGAAGGAGGTGGATGAGCTCCATTGTCGGGTAGAGGGAAAAATGGGCTCGTAAGGAACACCATGGACGAATTGGTGCGTGACAGGTGGCGAGGTGCTCAAATTTAAAAATAAAAATAAATTGGTAGATGCACAAGTGGCAGGGTGACGTGGAGGGAAAATTTATTTTGTTTTTTGGTCCACGTGGCACTCCACATGGACCTCCAAAGTTAGGGTGCCCTAATATGGTCCCCTCTCCACTATATAGATTTTTATGATCCCACATCAATATACTACAATTTATTGTTTACATAAAAATATATACAATAAAAATAAAATTAAAATGCATATTTTTAGTCAAAGCATAACCTAAAGTATGTAAAAAATAAATTAATGGAACAAACTTCTTTATTAAAAGTGAAGATGCAAGAAATTGTGAGGACTTTGAGATTATGTCAAAATTATAATAAGTAAGACATCACTTTGAATATAATAGATAAAAGGGTAAGTGCACAAAGTTGTGACACAAAAAGGGGGTCTTCAGATGCCACTTTTTTTTTTAAATCAACAAAGTTTAATATTTGACGAGAAAATGAAGATAGTTACACTCAAAATTTGAAGATGCAACAAGAACAAGAGTTTTAGTGCTCTAAATCTACTTTCTAAACTACTAGTTTTTTCTTTTAAATAGTGAAGATTAAGGGTTTGAAAAGAGGGAGCACATAAAATGGTCCTATTTTTATCAAAAAAACATAACTCTTGTGCTCCCTTTAAAATGTTAACTTTTTTTAATAATTTTAAAATTCACTTCCATGAGAAATTAGCTAACACCATGTAGTTTATGCCAGTTTTTTCAACTAATTTTTTAATGAGTATATTATTTTTTACTAATTTTTGAAGTGGACACATCCTGAAATATATAATTTTTTTGAAAACTAATCGAAAATCAATTTTTATTTTTTTCAATATGTGTAGAATGAAGTCTAGTTTCTAAAAATTAATTTGTTTGAAAATTTGATGAACGAGTAAAAAACTATACCCAAACTAGCACATGTTGGATTTGACAAAAAAATGGGCATATTAACAAAAGAATATCATGCCCCCGAAAAATTGTAACACAAAAAAACAAACCATTAAAATACAAATGAATAAATAAAATAAATAACGATAAAAAAAATACTAAAAAATATAAATATAAATATTAACAATTTAAACATTATTATAATTATAATAATGAAACTAAGTATATTAACAACATATAATATAAAACAATATCAACATATTAGTTTATTAACTATCTTTATACCCCTCTTATTTGGTTGACCTCCTCTTCATACATATTGGTCAACTACATTAGCAACAATTGACCCTAGATATATTCAATCACAAATGATAAAAAACCAAGAATTATTTAAAAGGGAAGTGTTACAATTAAGGAGGGAATCATCCTATATAAGCAATGGTTAATTAAGGAAACAATGACACCATTTAGATTAAAGGCAGTAAGATTAACTATTAATAGGAGTGATTGATATATTAAAGGATAATAATAATAATAATAATTTAAGTAAAATATACTTACAACATGTCAATATTTAATGAGTTTATCTCATGTCCCCTAGGACACATTACAAGGAAAGTGGAGACATATGAATGTAATAGAATTATAAGGTTAATGTAACTTATCCTAATAGTATGTGGATTAGGAATAAATGAGATAGAAACATCATTAGGAAGTGCATTGATGATTAGTGAAGGTGGATCATGAGGAGGAGATATGATAAGAATGGAAGGAGAGATGTTTGGTAAGTGTTCATCAGCACCATGGTATCTTAAGGATTCATAGACTCCCCTTCTTCAACTTCTTCTTGCATGGGATTCAATAATTTTTCTTTTAGCTTTGATCTCTTCTTCTTTGGTTTTAGATCATCTCCACGTGTATTTTTGAATTTGTTTTTCTTATATGGATCTTTTATTGAATGAGTCAAAACAACTGATAGGGGGAGGGGGTGAATCAGTTGTAGCAAAGCAAAACATCAAAACCCTCAACATTAATTAGATTTGCATGCATTCATTAAAACCCTCAACAATAATTAGATCCACATGCATTCATTAAACCCTTATTCTATTAAAGTGATTAAACATGAAATGCATATAACATAAACTGAAATAATAATACCATACACAAGAGAACACCAGATTTACGTGGAAAACCCAATGAGGGAAAAACCATGATGAGGATTAGCTCACAATATAAGTAATTGCAAAACCAGTACAAGGGCTCACTGCTAGAATAGGACACACTATCCAAAAAGGCTCATAGCCAGGGCTCACTTCCATAGAAAGAAATACAAGAAGATAAAAGAGAAATGTTACACAAAGAACACTTTTTCAATGCAACAAGGGATCCACCACAATGCTCCAACAATCTCGTAGTCTTGCATGAAATATTTTAGACACCTTCATCTCACTACTTTCAAGACTCCAAACACTTGAAATTTGCACTGCTTTGCTCAAATTCGCATCATACACATCATTCGCATTGATCTCACATCTATCTTGCTTCTCTCTTGCCTCTCACAATATTACTACTCTTATTTATATCAACCTCAACCTTGAAAACCTTCTCCAATGTTTGCAACTATTCATTACACTTACAAATTCAAAATAGGTCAGCACCAAAACATTCCCACGCTAGATAGGAATGAAGGTGACCCATATAAATCCTTAACAACATGTTTTTCTCTTTTTCTCAATTTTATCAATATTCTTGAAATGCAACAAACTTCCTTGACACATAGTTGACATCAATGACAACACCAGTCAGTAGACTTCATGTTGACATCAATGACAACACCTTCATACTTGCAACAATCTCCCCCTTTTTCATTAATGACAACACAAGAACATGTGACAAACCATCAAATACGTCATACAAACATTCTCATTCTTTTTTTATTAGATAGCCTACACAACATTCCTACACACTCTCCCCCTTACAAGATTCTCTCTCCCTTTGAGAATAATAATTAGACAATATACACAACTTTCTCCCCTGATACTTTGCACTTTTCTCATGATACTTTCTCCCCCTTTGACATCAATGGAAAAGGATAAAAGGATTTGCATTGTTCTCCCCCTTTGACATAGAACCAAGATACTTGCTCTAAATACTCCTCCTTAGGAGTACACCAAATCAACTCAACAACTCTACAATAATGACAATGAGTGACACTACCTACTCCCCCTAAGAGGTAGCCACCAACATCAGTCCAGAAAAGAGATAGATCCATAGATCCATTGGATCGATGCATCTCCATATGCATCTAGTTCAAATAAAGAGGGGCAATAACCCCCAACTTCTCCTGAAGATACTCAAAATTATCCTTAGGAAGAGCCTTAATAAATATATCAGCAATTCAATCCTCTGTAGGAACATACTCAAGATTCACCTCATTCTCCACGGCCTTCTCTCTCAAAAAGTGATACCTAATTGATATATGCTTTGTATTTGAATGCATCACAGGATTATTTGAAATGTTAATTGCACTTGTGTTATCACAAAAGATATAAATAGGCTCATCATATACAACTTTGATATCCTTTAATGTTTATCTCATCCATAATACCTATGTATAGCATGATGTTGTTGTAATAACTCAACCTCTGTAGTAGATAAAGAAATTGAATTTTTCTTCTTACTCAACCATGACACCAATCTACATCCAAGATAGAATGCACTACCACTTGTACTTTTTTGTGATCAATACAACAAACCCAATTTGCATCTGTATAAGCACTTAATGTGAAATTAGTATCCTTAGGATACTACAAGCCATAATCTATAGTGCCTCTTAAATATTCAAATATCCTCTTCACTGTTATAACATGTGGTTTTTTAGGATCTTCTTGAAATCTAGCCACAAGAAAAACTGCATGCATGATATCCAGTCTAGTAGCAGTTAGATATAACAGTCCACCAATCATAGATCTATATTTGCTCTGATCAGCCTTAAGTGAATCATCAACTTTGCTCAATTTACAACCAATCACCATAGGAGTGCATATCGGTTTGGAGTCATCCATTCCAAACTTCTTCAACATCTCTTTGACATACTTAGGCTATGAAATGAAAATCCCTTTATTTGTTTGATTGATTTGTAGCCCAAGGAATAAATTCATCTCCCCAAACATTGACATCTCAAACTCTTTCTGCACTTCTTTTGCAAATTTCTTACACATAGCTTCATTTCCACCAAAGATAATATCATCCACATACACAACTACTATCAAGATTTTATCTTCCTCAATTTTTAAGTAGATATTACTATCTGCAGTGCCCTTACTGAATCCTTGTTCTATCAAATACCTGTCCAACCTTGCATACCAAGCTCTGGGAGCTTACTTCAATCCATATACTGCCTTCTTCAATCTACATACCATATCTGGTTGCTCTGACAACTGAAATCCTTCTGGTTATTCCATGTAAACCTCTTCTTCTAATTCACCATTCAAAAAAGTAGACTTCATATCCATATGATAAACTTCAAAGTCTTTATGTGCTGCAAATGCTAAAAATATTTTGATAGCTTCCATCCTAGCCATAGTAGAAAATGTCTTCAAAGTCTATTCCTTCCACTTGCGAGTAACCCTTACACACAATTCTTTCCTTGTTTCTTACCACTTCTCCATTCTTATTCAACTTATTTCTAAATACCCACTTAGTTCCCATTATGTTCTTATTTACTGGTCAATTCCCAAGTTAGATTTTTTTCTATCTATATAAGTTCTTCTTCCATTTCCTTCACCCAATGTTCATCTTTACATGCTTCACTCATTGTTTTAGGTTCAAATTTAGAAAGTAAACATAGATTTACCTCAACTTCAACAACTTTTCTTGTTCTCAATAGACCTTTCCTTTTGTCTCTAATGATTTTTTCTTCAAAACGATTCTTTTGCACATACTTAGGGGTCTTATTTGGAGCTTCTTCCTATTCATTCTACACTTCTTTTTCATTAGCTTTTTCTTCTACTTCTCTGCAATCAGGTTCATCTAACACATATCCATCTATTGCAATTGAATTCTACAAATTTCATCAAACTTAACATTTGCACTTTCAACTATCTTTTTTAGCCTTTTGTATTAGCATTTGTAAGCTTTGCTTTTAGTAGAATATCCAAGGAAGATATCTTCATCAGACCTTGCATCAAACTTTCCTAAGTTTTCTTCATCTCTTTTGATGTAACATTTGCTTCCAAATACTCTAAAGTACTTCACAGTAGGAATCCTTCCATACCATAACTCATAGGGAGTCTTTGTGTTGTTAGCTTTAGCTTGAAATCTGTTAATTATGTAAACAAAAGTATGAATAGCTTCTCTCTAGTAGACTTCTGGTAGATTTGCTTCTTTCATCGTAGTCTTAGGAGCATCCTGAATAGTCTAGTTTTTCCTCTCAACAACTCCATTCTGCTGAGGAGTTCTAGGGGAAGACAAGTGCCTCTTTATTCCATGAACTTCACAAAATATGTTAAACTCATTGGAGGTGAATTCACCACCTCTATCAGACCTCAAACATTTTATTTTCAAATCCATTTCATTCTCAACCATAGCTTTAAATGCCTTGAATTTATCTAGTGCATTAGATTTTTCTCTAAGAAAAGTAACACATGTCATTCTAGAATAATCATCAATCAAAAGCATGAAATACTTGTCACCTTGTAACTTATCACCCTTGTAGGACTGCAAAGATCTGTATGTACTAATTCTAGTAGTCCGATAGTAGATTGTTCCTTTCCTTTGAAACTACTCCTTGTTTGTTTTCCAAATTGACAACTCTCACAAACAACATTGATATGCTTTGTGATTCTTGGTAGATATCTCACTGCATAAACTAAACTAATTCTTGCCAGATTATCAAAGTTCATGTGACACATCCTTCGGTGCCATAACCAACTGTCACTAATTTGAGACATAAATCAATGTCCACCAGCACCCTTAAACTGATAAATGTTTCCATCTGTTCTCTTACTAGCATTAATCATTGTTCCAAACCCTTTTCTAATTTCACATGTTTCATCCTTGAACACAAGATTATATCCTTTGCTACACATTTTTCCAACACTCAAAATATTATGCCCCAAACCCTTAACATAGTAAACATTGTGAGTATTATGCTTGCCATCCAAACTAATTGAACCTATTCCACAAATCTTAGCTCATGAATTATCTCCAAATTTAACTAATCCTCCATCATAATTTTCAAGTTTAACAAACTTACTTTTGTCTTTGGTCATATGATTAGAGCAACCATTATCAACAACCTAGTAATTCTTATCTTCTTTAACATGAAAAGTAGATACCAAAGTACCTTCAACCTTATCCTTCTTCTCTAGATCACTTTCCTTCACACAACTTTCAGAGTTAGCAGAACTAGATTCTTCTTTTATATCCAAGAACAAACATTTATTATCATCAAAATCTCCATAATCAGATTCATCATCAGAAAAGCCAACATCTTCTCTAACATAGTAAGCTCTTTTAATCATCTTTCCTTTATTCTCCTCATTCTTATTGTTTGCAGCTCTTTTTGGACATCTTCAAGCATAATGACCTATATCACCACAACTAAAACATTTGAAAGGTAGTTTACCTATGTACTTATTGGTGCCCTTTTTCATCTTTCTCACAAAGTTAGCTTCCACATCATCAAGATCATCTGAATATGAATCTTCAATATTTTATGATTTTTTAGCCTTAAAAGCAGTCTCCACTTTTGTACCATTCTTTAAACCAAGCTTTCTCATCTCAAAAGAAGTTAGTGTACCAATCAACTAATCTCTAGAATAAGTATTAAAATTTGCAACTTCCTCAATAACAAATACCTTTTCACTATAAGCATTAGGAAGAGTCCTAAGAACTTTCTTTACCACCCTAGGCTCTTTAACTTGTGCACCAAGACCTCTCATAACACTTACCATTTCATCAACCCTTTTCATGTAGGTTGTAATTATTTCATCTTCAAACATTCGCATAGTCTCAAAATGTGCTTTTAGATTATGCAGCTTTGCTTGTTTAACCTTTTCATGTCCATAAATACTTTCAAGCTTATCCCAAACTTCTTTAGTAGTCTTAAGATTCATAACTTTAACCAATTCAAAATTTGAAATACTATTAGTAATAATAAATTTTTCCTTAGCATTTACCTCATGTGCCTTGATCTCATCACTTGTGCTCAAACCATTTGTAGGTGGAATATATGTAGTATTATAAGCATTTTCAATCTCATATCCCTGACATGCCAGATAACCTTCCATCTTTGTCTTCCAAAATGCATAATCTATTCCATCAAATCTAGGGTAATCAATTTGCTTCGCCATCCCGAATATGCCTTAAGTGGTTAAGCTCTTCTTCAAGGAATCTTGCTTTGACACCAATTGTTGAATAAATCAAGACAATTGAGAGGGGGGGTGAATCAGTTGTAGCAACTTAAAACATCAAAACCCTCAACAATAATAAGATCCACATGCATTCATTAAACCTTTATTTTAGGTTAAAGTGATTAAACATGAAATGTAGATAACAAAAATTGAAATAACAACACCATACACAAGAGAACGCTAGATTTACGGAAAACCCAACGAGGGAAAAACCATGGTGAGGATTATCTTACAATATAAGTAATTTCAAAACTAGTACAAGGGCTCACTACCAAAATAGGACACACTATCTAGAAAGGTTCACAATCAGGGCTCACTACCACAGAAATAAATACAAGAAGATAAAAGAGAAATGTTACATGGAGAACACTTTCTCAATGCAACAAGGAATCTGCCACAATGCCCCAACAATCTCATAGTATTGCATGAAAGAATTCAAACACCTTCAGCTCATTGCTTTCAGGAATCCAAACACTTGAAACTCGTACTGCTCTACTCAAATTCACATCACTCGCATTGATCTCACATCTATCTTTCTTCTCTATTGCCTCTCACAACATCACCACTCTTATTTATATCAACCTCAACCTTGAAAACCTTTTCCAATTTTGGAAACTATATGTTATAGTTACAAATTCAAAATAGGTCAGCACTAAAACATTCCCGCAATGGATATTAGTGAAGGTGATCCATTTAAATCCTTAATTAGGACCCAGATAGATTCCAACACACCTCAACATGCTTCCACAAACTTCGCACGTAGTGCAAACACAAGGTTAGCCAATACCCATGTTAAACACCATAAACATTAAGTACACACTTTCTTAAATCAATCTAAAACTTTCAAACAACAAAATTCACTTGAACACAATCAAGAATAATCCAAAAACTACTTGAGATTCATCAAACACTTCATACAAACTCGCATCATACAAATACTTCATCCTAGAACAACTAGTAAACCTTAGTCGCACACCGACATGTGAAACTCACTCTATACTACACCAAATCAAGTGAAAACTTGAATACACAAAGATACAAACATTATAAACAACTTCCCAAATCCGCACAACTTGAAGACAAACTACAGAGAAATGCAGAGCAAATAAATTTTTGCCAGGCCACAAAAAACATCACTAAAAAACTAGTCATACACTAGTGAAAATATCTTGTATTGTACAATGATCTAGAAAGAAGAAATTTAAATATAGAAACCTTTGACAACCATGAACAACATATCAAATCTGCACAGGCATAGCCTCAACATAAAAGAAACACAAAGCACAATGCTAGAGCACATTTTGAACACTTGCACAACATTGTTTACTCTGTTTATCAAATTTTCTCAAAAGCACTTGGAAACCAAGTACTAAAGACATCATCTTAGCTCATTACTTCATTCCAACTCATCTCTAGACACTACAACAAAAATACAGCTCCATGTACTCACAACACTTCCTCAATATCTCAACTACACATGCACAACCTGCAACAACCTATTTTTCTCTTTTTCTCAATTTTCTCAATATCCTCGACATGCAACAAACTTCCTTAACACATAGTTGACATCAATGACAACACCAACCAATAGACTTCCTATTGACATCAATGACAACACCTTCATACTTGCAACATCTTCATCACCACCACCCCCTTGAATATCTTTCAGAGAACTAATGATTAAAATAGAAGCTTGAGAAAGGGAAGAAGAAGAATAACCTTCCTATTTATCGTTCCTCCTTCGTAAAGAATCATCTTTATTTGATGGTTTTGTAGATATTGCTTGATGACCTTCCTCTTTATCTAATATTATGACCTATTGGGAGCATGAGAATTCCATCCACCAATCTCCCTATTTTTTTATTTACCAAATTGATGGGTGGCAAAGGTTGTACCTGAATCTTTTCAAAATAGATGGGATCAATCAAATCTAACTTATCATCCCCAATCCATGTCACATTTAAACCAAGTTAGAATCCTTTAATCTATTCTACAATCAACCTCATCTAGTATTTTATTTGTACCTCACAATCATCTTTGTAGTCCTCCCAGAAGTCTTAAATTTTTGGAAAATGATAATATCCTAGACCAAGATCTAGATTATTTTTGACATAACCTTTATCATCAAAGGGAAACATTGGTGTAAAAATACATGTTCAAGTTCACCAGTGATTGCTCTATATTTAGAGCATCATAAGAATATTTACATCTTGTTGCCCTAATTTTGACCCATCAATAGTTCACCCTCATTCAAAATCTCATTTTATTTCTTTTTGTTTAAGTATGGACCAAGTGTGCCTTCAAAGCCTCTTTAAGTATTATTCATATCTTTGGGTTTCAAAAAATCTTTATACTTAGCCATTTTACTTAAATTTGGCATTTAGAAGTGGTTTTAGAACCATTTTTTAGAGCCAACAAGGTTCTCACAACCTTGTCAGAACCTGATGAGGTTCTCACAACCTTTTCATAACCTAACAAGGTTCTCACAACCTATTCTTCTTCCGACCAAGCCTTGTTGTTGCGATGTTTGCCAGGAGTTCTTAAAAGGTTAAAACCCAAGGAGTTAGTCTTTCATGAGGTTGTTAAAACTCCTTTGGGATCCACCAATTTTTTCAAAACCTTTAAAACTCCTAAAAATTCCATCTTCAAAGAGAAAATGATCAAGGGAAAAGGAAAAGAAAAAATTCTCCTTGGTTTTGAAACTATCATCAAGAACTGACAAGGTTCTCACAACCTTGTCGGGCCCTGACATAGAACCAATAACCTTGGATTTTGTAGCCAAAAGAAGCATGATAATTCGTTCCTCAATCTTCAGTTCCATTATATGGAGTTGTGATAATTGAGTCAAACTTCGATAAGGTTCTCACAACCTTAGTAGGGTCTCACTCATAGCTCATAATTCAATCTTTCTAATGTAAAGTTATGAAGAAAATAAAGGAAATACTCAAAGTGAAAGCCAATTAGGGTTTAGAAACCTATGTCAGACTCTCACATGATTTTAAGAACTATTCAAATGTTTGACTCCCCTCTATGCAAAGTGAGCTCAAAATTGGCACTGAGCAAGCCACCTACAAAGATTAATTATTGTTAAAGTTGAGTAAGGTGACATAAATGCCAATGTATGAGAAGAATAAAATACCTTAGAATATAATCATTCTTCACATTTGTAAATGAAATTGAAGGTGTTTGAAGCTCAAAGAGATAGAATTGTGGTAAGAGTTGTAGACACAATTTGGATGAATTTCTTCATAGGGCCATTATCGAGGAAGACATAAACGGGTAAGTGATACTCTTAATGTTTTCTTAGATACTATATTCACATTCATTAAAAGGATTTCTTGAATCAAAAGTTAGGATCTCTAGGGGAAACTTTGGCAAAAAATATAGGATTTGATAGTCAGAATTTAAGCAAAAATGAAGTACAAATACTCAGGATATGAGCATCTAGCTAGTTTAACCAGTACCCTACCTAAGATTGGTGACACAAGGCTAGGACATATCAACCTCAGAGAGTTTTGGGAGAGGGTAAATAAACCATAGGGATCCTATTACACAACAGTTAGTGGAAAGTGGTTATTGGAAGTAGTCGCTTTCCCCTTAGCTATAGAATGCATAGACCTAGTCCTTGAATGCATAAACCACTATAACCTTGAGACCAGAGAAATTAGAAAAAATGATGAAAATGTTTTGGTAACTCTCGATAGAGCCACTATCTGTGGTTTTTTTAGGTTACCAAAAAGGGAAGTTTTTATGGATTTCAATTTCACATTGTCATGATACCATTTTTCTGAGAAGGGATACTTCAAAAATACTATTGCTAGAGAATGGTTTGCAGTCCCCAAGAAAGGGAAGTCCTAATTCCCAAAAACCTACATAGGTCACACTTCAAGAATGAGATTTATGATATCATTGTTTTGCTACATAGGTTGAAAGGGAATGTAAATGCTCATGACTTCTAAGAGTGGATGTTCAAGTCTTTGTTCAAATCATTTATGAAGGGACATAATATTTAGATTGGGAAACTTTAATTAGTGAGTGACTACATGATATGATAGTTGGCTTCACTATTATTAAATTGTTGTATATGTCTTCATATCTCTTCTATGCCTTAGCATGCATTAGGCCTTGGCTAGGACTCAATCCTGTTGGAGAATTTGATGAGCAGATTTAGATATACAATTATTACTTGATTTATAATTGGAAAAGAGCTACAAGAAATTCAGGAGAGTGAATGTTGTTCACCATGAGATTAGTCAAAGAGTTGCAAGGTGACTTGGGGCAAATAATTTCTCTTGAGGCTATCTAACTCATCAACATGTACGATAGCCACTTTATTTAGTTTTAGAGATTTACTAACTTGAGAATCAGAGGGTATGATGGATTGCCTCATAAATTTCCCAATTATGCAAAAGATAAATCCATTCTCATTGAAATCCAAAGACAAATTCCTAGTCAAAAAGAGATGTGTTGAAATAAAGAAGGTGGGTGTTCCTTTCCATTTATGAAATGAGATTCACGTTTGATAGTAAACATTTTGTGAAAGACAATCTTCCACTTAGACCTAGGTTTTATCATGTACCACATTTGGAAGATTATTGGGTTGACAGTGTTGACCCCTTTGACATTGATTTCATGGGTTATTTATGGCATTTATAGTATTTCCATGTACTCAGGTATTCTGCATATGGAAGACATGGTTAGTTTGGTTTGTCACTTATTCAGGTGATATACTTTTGCATACATTTGTGGTATTCATTGAAGACTTTTGGTTTGGTTACAAGGAAACTTATATTTTATGTGTTTATGAGTGGCATCGACATTGGTGTTTAAGAAAACATACAGGGACAACAATACTTGGTGTGCATGAGTTTCTTTGTTTCTACACTTGACATATTTGGGTTTAGACCATACATTGGTTTTTGGCATTGGTTTTGATTTATACTCATTACTTGGGATTATTAGACCAACACAAGAGTCTTGGTCTTCACTTAGCATATGTTTTATTACACTGACATATATCATGTGGTATTATGAGTTTGAGTTAACCTTGAGGTTGAATATTGACATAATGATGGGAGTTTTTGGTTTGCAAAAAGAAAAACACTTGAGGAAAAGGCCGACATAATATTTTTTGTTTTTTTTTGTGAGTTACAATGTTATTGTGTTGACATCATTGTGTCCTAAATGTGTTATTATGCAAACAACAAAGTGTTGTTATTCATAGCCAACTTAGGGCTTGAAAGAAAGTTGGAGAAGCTTAGTAGAAATGGTGGTTTTGTGGCTGGCAGTTTAGAAAATGGTTTCAAGCTTTCAAAATCAATTGAAGTCTTCAATGTTGCTTATTTTGGTAACTCGAATCCTTGCTCTTTGTGGTTCATGGTTGTTCTAGAAATGGTTTTGGTCTTAGTTATGTGGTTTTCTGAAATGTGTTTGTTGAGTATATAGTCATTCATTATGCTTATGTGTGGGTTTCTAATGTTGTATCCTTGGTCTGTTGTCTTATGCATAAAAGTTTTGGTAGGTCAACTTTGAGTATCAATTCTTGTTCAATGTCACTTATGGTTTCGACCTTGGGTTATTTCTTTAAGGGTGTACATTATGTTTAATGCAAGGGTGAATTAGTTCTTGAGTCTTTAAGACCCTATTGTTAGAGCTTGGCATGAACATATCTTGTGTTAATCATTGTTGTGGTTTAGGGCACAGGTTGTTACTTACATTTTGTTGTCTGTTTAATGAAACACAAAAGGGTTTATTATTGTATCA
Source organism: Sequoia sempervirens (assembly GCA_007258455.2). Lineage (NCBI taxonomy): Eukaryota > Viridiplantae > Streptophyta > Pinopsida > Cupressales > Cupressaceae > Sequoia > Sequoia sempervirens. Next base: position 103,500 of record VDFB02252583.1, read on the forward strand.
ACACATGGGTTTATTGTTTTGGTTACCTGTGGCTAGGGCACGGGGGCTTGTATCATTCGACATATTTTTAAGTCTTTACACAGGTTGTGTCTTGCTTGTGGTGTTGACTTGGGAGTTGGGGTTTTATGTTACATTTAAGTGTGTCTTGTGTTAAATGTATACACACAACTTGCATATTGTATCGACCATGGTAAGAGGAATATTAAAGTTGGTTGAACACAAAAGCATCTCAATGACACTTCAGAGGTAGTTATGAAACAATTTGAACGAATTTTGAAGGTTACATTTGATAGTTTTAATGTGTGACAGATGAAACATTGTGTACTATTGGTTGTTTATATAAATAGTGATTTATCACTATTATTGGTTGGATGCTTTATAAAGACATCTTTTTCATGTTGTAAATCAAAATTCTGAAATGAATATCTTGTAAACTATATGCAAAACAATGGGGTTATTATCTGACATGTTTTATATTTTAAAGATTCTAGTTCTTATGAATATTTAGGATATGAAAGGTATTAGTATTTAAGGAATAAAATGTTATGTAAAGAAACAAAGTGATCCTCTATAGTTGATTGATTTATTATTCAAAAATGTGTAATGAAGTTGTAAATGATCATGTCAGTGAGACAGTATGATCATTGCCAGTGAGGAATCTTGTAACTAGTGAGGTTCTTTTACCAGTGAGGCATTTTTTAGCCAGTGAGGTAGTTTTGATAAGCCAGTGAGGCATTTTCAGTGGATTTTCATCCCTATGAAGGTTTTCCACTAATGAAAAAATACTGTGTTATGACTCTTTTGTGGATGCCTTTTGATCTTGTTGTCTTCTATATTTATATTGCAACATTTGAGCTTATATGTTGTTTGAGAATTTGAATTTGTTATCACATTTGATCATAATCTTGAAACTGAACATTTACTATTTTAAAGAGATTAAGCGGTTTTGAAATATTAGTAAATTAAAATTGTTTATTAAGACACTAATTCACCCCCCCTCTTAGTGTCTTTCATGCTCCAATAGACTGTTCTAATAATTATGAAGTTAGAAAGAAGAGTTGGATGAGAATGAATTTGAGGATTGAATTATCTGGTGTTTGGGTCATGTAGTCTATGTTGTTGTTCTCTTTGAGATCTCAGTTTTGTCATTTCTAGTGCGATGATGGGTTTGCATGTTTCTGTTGAATGAATCTACAGGTTGTGCAATGTTGTGGGTTGTCTTTACCTACATGTTTTTTGTGAGACAACTTGGATGTGGACTGTCTATATCCACGAGGTTGATTCAGTGTTGGTGTAGACTTGTTAGCTGGCCTTGTCTGTGGTCACTTGTGCATTGGTGTAGTTGCTTTGAGATAAGAGGATTGATGGTTTGGAGTACTTGAATAGTCAGTTATGGGGACCTGTTACACGTGTATCACGATGTCACAGATAGCTTGGATATATTTCCTTGTGTAAGCTTGTGACAGTGATGGTTTGGTCTACTTGGTTTGGAGATCTTGGTGCTGCTTGGCATTATTGTTAGTTGGACATGTTGCTATTGCAAGCCTGGAGGATTTTCAGTTTAGCAGATGTTTGGTCATGATGCTTGAAGAGTTCAGTGTCACGGTTCAGTGGGAGCTTTAACAGTGATTGTGGATTCATCACAGGTTGGTGAATGATCTTCTTTAGTGTTGCAAATGTTACTAGAAGGGACTCTTAGATCTTGTTGTTGTAGAAGGGTTTTTTCGCATTTGCATGGACACTATTTGAAGATGTGTAACATCTTGGAGCCATGGAGGACTCTTGGAGTCTTTGGTTGAGGTATTGGTGGTGCTTGACAAGTGATGTTGGTTTAGAGTTTGTTTTGTTTCATGTCATGGTATACTCTTGATTGTGCATTAGAGTTTTGGCATGATGCATTGCTCTTGAGACCATTGTATGTTCACCTGGAGCATGGGATATCCTAAGGGGGATGTGTAGATCATGTTGTCATGATAAGTTCATGGTTATGATGATTGGAGCTTTGACAATGGTTTGGTGGTTCTTTATGTATTAGGTGCATTGGTCATATGCTTGAAAACTTCATGATGGTGCAACATTACATTTGGAGTTCAACATGAGATGATCAGTTGCAGGTGCTCATGGATACATGGAGAATAAGTTGACATAGTTAGCATTTAGAGGTTTATGTAGGAGGATTTTCTACAGCTACATGATGTGCATATCATTGTGGATGGTTCCTTGAAACTACATGTTTACACTCTCTATGGGATGCTATTGGTAGACTTGTTATATGTCTCGATCTTTTAGTTTTGGCGTTACCCATGTAGTGGGAGTTCCTGGTCGTGCTTTGTCTTCTTCAACTAGTTGGCACATGGAACTTGTTTCTACTGTTGATGGGTTGGCTATGTTGTTGGCATGAGTTTACTAATGTTGATACCTTGGAGGTATGAGTGATTGGATGGATTAGCACGTGTTGTGGGTGCTATTTTCAGTCGCGTGGGTTGATTAATTGGATGGGAGCAACTATTTTTCTAGTAATTGTTCTAGTTGATGTTCTATCTTGTTTTCTGGAGGATGGATTCACGTATGTGTTCGAGTTGAGAGCTTTGAAGTTGGTGTTGTGTTGCTTTTGTATAGCTTGTGAGCACAATGGAGTGGTGGAAAAGTTGGTACCTTTTCCATATGTAGGATCTGATGCTTGTGTTCTTAAGACTGGTGCATCTATGCCTTGGCTTGTTCCTTTTTCTTGTGGTGGATGGTTGGAACTGTTGCCTAAGCTGGTGGACATCTTAGATGTTGTTGCAAGTGTCTTGCTTGGAGCACGAAAGCATTGTTTAAGATTTTGGTGTTTTCTTTGGAAGGAGATAGTATGTTCTTCGTCAAGTGGGAGATTGTTGAGAAATGTGACTCAAATTACTGGCTTGATCGCTTCCTGGAGTAGTTTTGTTTGCCTCCTTCATTAGCCTGAGTTTGTTGCGGGATCGCTGCAAGTTCTAACCTTGGAACCTTGTCGCGGAGTTTGGAAGTTTCTTAACTTCTCGACTGGCTGATCTCCTTCATTGTCACGGTCATCGGGAGTTTCCTAACCTTCAGTGGATGTTGCGGTGTTCAAGTTTTCCTTGGCCGGGTAGTAGTAATAAACGCTGTCATGGTGTTTGGAAAATCTATAGGCTGGAAGTTTAGGTTTCAGTTAATAGAAGTGATCGTGGATAATGGGGACTTCATGGGGATGGGAATTAATATTTAAGTCTTTTGCTTGAGACTTTGATTTTTGAAATCATACAGCAAGTTGCTCTTTTCTGGGCCCATGGTGTACTAATATGGCGGGTGTGGCACGGTGTGACTTGGATGTCGGCAGATGTGGGGACCACCTGGAGTGTTGGGAGTTAATATTTAAGTCTCTTATGGGAGACTTGTTGAGAATATTGTAGATTCCCTTTTGATGCTCAGGAATTGCACATGCGGTGGACGCGTGTCTTGGTGGACCCCTCATCACGACAAGCAAAATATGAAGGAGAGTTAACAGTTGAGTGATGGTTGAACAGCACTTAATCTGCTGGAATGGATGGTGAATCATCGAAAGGTTGATGAGTGCGATGATGTGGGGCGGATGGCATGTGGGACCATGTACTCGATGGTTGAATCATTGACTGGAGAGCTTGCAATGGTGTGGTGTAGTAGCATACAGCGAGAATGTTGTGTCTTGCTTATGACTGCGGTAGAGTCTTGGGCATTTTGGTGAACTCAAGCTCAGGTGGAGATTTGTTGTTGCCTATCCTCGACCAACATTGATGATGGTGTATGGCTCGGTGAAGAACCAAAGAGACACAGTGGTTAGTGATGCGGGATTGTCATATGAATCCACCCCAAAGAGTGCATTGTCTCTTAACTTCTATGGTAAAGATGATCTTAATTAAGCAAGAGCACAGATGAAGACTGAGATATGAAGGCCTAAGGAACCTCTGATCTCGTGCAGATTAACAGAGAGCGGTGACAACTATAAGCGGTGGTAACTAGGAGGTGTGGTTGCTGGGTGTGAGGCCGAAGGGCTGAGCACTAGATGAGGCTACCAGGTGGAGACCAAGATGATGCGTGGAGGCCAAGAGGCTACATGGAGGTTGGTTGGTTGGGTGTCGAATAAGCTAAGGAGGCTGAGATGCTGGATGCAGGTCAAAAGGCCAAATGCAAGCAGAGAGGCTGAGATGTTGAATGAAGCCAGAGAGAGGTCAAATGTCTAGTAGAGAGGTGAGAACTGGAACTAGATGAACACAGTGTTGTCAAAGTGGTTGTTGCCATGGCGAGGGAGGCAGATCTTACTGCTGCGAAGGTGAAAGTAGGTGGCGTGTGATAGAAGGTCGAAGCGGTGATTAGATTCATGTGGTTTGTAGCCATGAGATCTCACAACCCAGAAGAGATACAAGGTTTGGTTGTGATATTCTAGAATGGAAACAGATCTAAACTTCATAAAGGCTAATGAGCTTATTATGTGCTTCTTTATTTTGTTGCTAAATAATACAATGGTGATCTAGGCTTTTGGAGTGTGGGGTTTTTTACTTGAAAGGGTTTTTCCCCACGTATATCTATGTATTCATGTCTTTTGTCTCATCTTTCATGGTTGTTGGTTCTATTTGTTGAATTTATTAATGGTGTTGTTGAAACTGGATAAGCATGCATTTCTCTCTAAGGGTCAATGTGGGAAATGAATTGTGCCTATTTCTGCTTTATGGCATGGTAGTAGTGTCTTTGAGGCAATTTGATGAAAATAAAATTACCGAAGGCACTGTTGTTCCCAAATGTTTCTTTCTGAGATGTCCTATCATTTTCCCAACAAGTGGTATCAAGGCAGTGTAACTGTAGGAAGAATGGAGTCTAGGACTCAATGATACCAACAAGTGGTATTAGAGCCTTCTTCAAGGATGTGTTTTTCTTCCTGGTGTGTTGTTGTTCTAAGTATTCCTTTTGTGAAGATTTCTTAGTCTCGGGCTTGAGGAAATATGAAGGAATTGGCTAATGTTTTGATCCTTTGATGAGTGGAAGTTCTTGCTTTAGTTTTTGAGACAACACGCAACATGGAAGATGGTGAAGATGGAGAGACTTGAGTTGGTCATATGATGTGACCTAAAGCTTGTGAGCTGGTAGCGGATGACTCTGATGCAAGGGGTGTGAGTTTATGCTTATGGTTGTGTTGTAGCAGAGTGTGGTTCATACTGGGTGTCTGTGTGAGAGGCTCCCTGATGGTATGTAAATGATTGGGTTGTTTTTTTAGCCATGGAGTATTGTGCTTGTGTCGGGTGCTTTGACCTAGTATTGAAGGTATTGTTCTTTATACCCCGATTGCAAGAAGGCTATGAAGTTGATCATTGGATGATTTGGAAGCTTCTATAATAGCTTGTCTCTCAGATGCATGTGCATGTGGGTGGTTTTGGAGTTGGCTTGAAATGGGCCTGGAGTTCCTGAACTGCTATTTGTACTTGCATGGCTCTATCATTTTGTAGGTTTTACACAGTCAAGCAAAACTTGCAGTTATGTGGAGTTGTTAATCTATTTTCTAGACCTTGGCTTTTGGGTGTGACTAGATGAGATATTTGCAGCATGGTTTGAGGTGTGATGTCTTCTTTGCATGGGAGTGTTGGTACATGACTTGTCACTCAACATTCTTGTGGCGGTGCTTGTGGGTTCCTTGAATATGGTGCTTGAGTAGTGGACGTGATTGGAGAATCAAATTTGGGGTTGATCTGGTGTTTAAGTCATGTAGTCTATGTTGTTGTTCTCTTTGAGATCTCAATTTTGTCGTTTCCAGTGCGATGATAGGTTTGCATGTTTCTGTTGAATGAATCTACGGGTTGTGCAATGTTGTGGGTTGTCTTTACCTACATGTTTGTTGTGAGACAACTTGGATGTGGACTATCTATATCCATGAGGTTGATTCAGTGTTGGTGCAGACTTGTTAGTTGGCCTTGTCTGTGGTCACTTGTGCATTGGTGTGGCTGCTTTGAGATAAGAGGATGGATGGTGTGGAGTACTTGAATAGTCAGTTATGGGGACTTGTTGCACGTGTATCATAATGTCATAGATAGCTTGGATACATTTCCTTGTGTAAGCTTGTGATATTGATGGTTTGGTTTGCTTGGTTTGGAGATCTTGGTGCTGCTTGGCATTGTTGTCAGTTGGACATGTTACAGACCTGGAGGATTTTTAGTTTAGCAGATGTTTGGTCATGATGCTTGGAGAGCTCAATGTCACAGTTCAGTGGGAGCTTTAACAGTGACTGTGGATTCATCACGTGGTGGTGAATGATCTTCTTTAGTGTTGTAGATGTTACTAGAAGGGATTCTTAGATCCTGTTGCTACAAAAGGGTTCTTTTGCATTTGCATGGACACTATTTGAAGATGTGTAACATCTTGAAGCCATGGAGGACTCTTGGAGTCTTTGGTTGAGGTGTTGGCGGTGCTTGACAAGTGATGTTGGTTTAGAGTTTGTTTTATTTCATGTCATGATATACTCTTGATTGTGCATTAGAGTTTTGGCATGATGCATTGCTCTTGAGACCATTGTATGTTCACCTAGAGCATGGGATCTCCTCAGGGGGATGTGTAGATCATGTTGTCATGATAAGTTCACGGTTCTAATGATTGGAGCTTTGACAATGGTCTGGTGGTTCTTTGTGTATTGGGTGCATTGGTCATATGCTTGAGAACTTCATGATGGTGCAACATTGCATTTGGAGTTTAGCATGAGATGATCGGTTGTAGGTGCTCATGGATACATGGAGAATAAGTTGACACAGTTGGAATTAGAGGTGTATGTAGCAGGATTTTCTACAAATACATGATGTGCATATCATTGTGGATGGTTCCTTGAAACTACATGTTTACACTCTCTGTGGGATGTTGTTGGTAGACTTGTTATATGCCTTGATCTTTCAGTTTTGGTGTTACCCATGTAGTGGGAGTTCCTGGTTGTGCTTCATCTTCTTTGACTGGTTGGCACATGGAGCTTGTTTCTACGGTTGATGGGTTGGTTGTGTTGTTGGCATGAGTTTACTGATGTTGATACCTTGGAGGTATGAGTGATTGGATGGATTAGCACATGTTGTGGGTGCTATTTTCAGTTGCTTGGGTTGATTAGTTGGATGGGAGCAACTAGTTTTCTAGTTGTTGTTCTAGCTGATGTTCTATCTTGTTTTCTAGAGGATGGCTTCACCTATGTGTTCGAGTTAAGAGCTTTGAAGTTGATGTTGTGTTGCTTTCCTATAGCTCGTGAGCACAGTGGAGTGGTGGCAGAGTTGGTGCCTTTGTCATTTGTAGGATCTAATGCTTGTGTTCTTGAGACTAGTGCATATACGCCTTGGCTTGTTCCTTTTTCTTGTAGTGGATGGCTGGAACTATTGCCTGAGCTGACAGACATCTTGGATGTTGTTGCAAGTGTCTTGGTTGGAGCATGAAAGCATTGTTTAATAGTTTGGTGTTTGTTTTGGAAGGAGCCAGTATGTTCTCCATCAAGTGGGAGATTGTTGAGAAATGTGACTCAAATTACTGGTTTGATCTCTTCGTGGAGCAATTTTTTTTTCCTCCTTCATCAGCCTGAGTTTGTCATGGGATCACTGCAGGTTCTAACCTTGGAACCTTGTCGCGGAGTTTGAAAGTTTCTTAACTTCTCGACTAGCCAATCTCCTTCATTGTCATGGTGATCGGGAGTTTCCTAACCTTCAGTGGAGGTTGCAATGTTTAGGTTTTCCCCGATTAGGCAACAATGTCAGCTTGTTGCGAGGTTTGGGAAAATCCTAACCTCTGGCTGGAGGTTGTGAAGTTCAGGTTTTGAGCAATAGATCAATCCTTTTTTCGATGGATGTGGGGGCCACTTGGGGGATGGGAATTAATATTTAAGTCTTTTCACAAGACTTGTTGAGAATATTGTAGATTCCCATCTTGACTCTTTGAAATTGCATAAGCGGTGTATGCGTGTCTTGGGTGATGTCAGCGTACGGCGGTGACTTGGATGCCGGCAGATGTGGGGACCACTTGGAGTATTGGGAGTTAATATTTAAGTCTCTTTTGGGAGACTTGTTGAGAATATTGTAGATTCCCTTTTGATGCTCGGGAATTGCACATGCGGTGGACACGTGTCTTGGTGGACCCCTCATCACGGCAAGCAAAATATGAAGGAGAGTTAACAGTTGGAAAGCGATGGTTGGTTTCCAATTGCCAATGGATGTAGGACCCGATAGGATGGTGAATCATGTCGAAGGCTGACAGGTGGTGATGACGTGAAGGACAGATGGCATGTGGGCCCATGTGGTCGATGGTTGACTTGGTGACTCTCAGAGGAGCCTACAATGGTGTGGTGTAGTAACTGCCACACCGCAAGGGTGTTGTGTCTTGGTTGCAGTAGAGTGGTGGGCGTTTTGGTGAACCCTAAGCTTGACAATGGAGATTTGTTTGACTGCCTATCTGACAACCAACATTTGATGATGACGTATGGCTCAAGGGGAAACCCTAAGGGGTGTAGTAGTTGAATGGTTTGAGAGTGATTGAGACGTGAATATCTTAGGGGAGTTTGGTGTCTCTTATTGAAGCTCTGTCGAAGCAGAGGTCGACCCTAGTCAAGCTGAGCTGTAGGCTGAAAGGCTAGATGCAATGAAGGCTAAGGGGACTGTCCTAGATCTCGATGCTTGGTGTAGAGAGAGTGACGGTGACTGTAAGCGGAGGTAACCAGGAGGTGTGGCTATTAGTGCAAGGCCGAAGGGACGAGTACTGGCTGAGGCTACCAGGTGGAGACCAAGATGATGTGCGGAGGCCAAGAGGTTGCATGGAGGTCGATTGGTTGGGCGCTGAATAAGCCAAGGAGGCTGAGATGTTGGGTGTAGACTAGTTGAGAACTTGAGTGTTTGTCAAGTGGTTGTGTCATCGTGGCAAAGACAGATGTTGCAGAAGGTGAAGGCTGAGCTACTATGCGACTGAGAGGTTGAGAGGCCGGTGGTCGAGTCGTGTGGTTGCGTAGCCGTGAGATGTCTCCCAATCAGAGAGATGGTCACGAGGGTTTGAGTTGCTAGATATTCTCTAGAATGAGACAAGATGTAAACTTTGTAAAGGTCGTGAGCCTGATATTGTATTGTAACTATATTTTGTTGCTGAATAATATAATGGCGATCTAGGCTTTTGGAGTGTGGGGTTTTTTACCTAAAAGGGTTTATCCCCATGTATATCTGTGTGTTCATGTCTTTTGTCTCATCTTTCATGGTTGTTGGTTCTATTTGTTGAATCTATTAATGGTGTTGTTGAAACTAGATAAGCATGAATTTCTCTCTAAGGGTCAATGTGGGAAATGAACTGTGCTTGTTTCCGCTTTATGACATAGTAGTAGTGTCTTTGAGGCAATTTGATGAAAATAAAAGTGTCAAAGGCACTGTTGTTCTCAAATGTTTCTTTATGAGATGTCCTGCCATTTTCCCAACAATACTATGTTCAAATAGGCATTGAAGGTGATGAATCAGACCTAATAGATCCTATATACCTTAGTCACATTTAGATGCATCCCATGGTGCCTATTGATTGGAGCCTTAGAGAGCCCAAAAACTTGGAGACTAGAACTGTACTGGTTCTAAAGATAACACAAATATGGCTCTCCAAGAAGAAAGGTGAGGCTTCCAAAGCTCAACCTAGAAGTAGGCAAAGGGCAAGGGAATAGGCCAATCTTGATTAGGTGGGAATATTTTCATTAGTAGCAATATCATTCCCTATACAACACACAATGAAACTAGGTGGCAGTGGAGATGGAGAGGAGCCTCTGGAGAAGAGAGTAAGTCCTGAAAAGACATGTGGTGATGTCCCTCTAAAGGTTAGTGGTTAGGAGATCAAGCAAAGAAGGAGAAAGAGATAGAAAAGGAAAGAGAAAATGAACAAGAACAAGAAAGTGAAATAATGGAAGTTGATTCATTTAGAGATCGACCAAATCCATCCCAAGAAGTAGCTGAGAAAAGTACATAGAAAGGTAGATATCCTACATCCTTTCCCTTTGATCTACAAAATGTAGCAAAGATTCCTCCATTGAAGAGATCCCTTGAATTTTCATCACCTGATTCTTCTCGAGCTATTGGCACTACTTCGTCCCCTCATGGCTAGAGAATACATTGTCTAGAAAAAGGAAAGTGGTGCTTGTCAATCTACTAGATGACAATATTGTTGGGAAGCTATTACAAAGATCACCTAAGGCCAAGAAATTGAAAACTACTTCTAGGTTGATGGAAGATAGTAGCTCAGGACACTTGTTCATACACCCATTTGTACAGAAGGATCCTAGTCGAACTATTGTATCTAAATATAACATGACAAAAGTGGATTTAGGTCCTCCTAGCAGGGACAAAGAAGGAAATGGTGAGTAAAGTACAAAAGGATAGCTATTATGGGAGAATTACTCAGGAATGGGTAAATGATAAAAAATCTAAAGGGTCTCCTTTTATTAAGAAAATGAAGAAAGCCCATGATGAATTGATCTTATTGAGAAATGTTATTAAAAGTGAAATAGAAAATAGCAAACAAGAAGCTCTATGGCTACAGATTAATGAGTTAGAGAAATCTTGAATATGGGTTTAGAGAAAGCTACAACAAAGAAGATCATTTCATCTGTGGAAGACCCAAGAATTATAATATAGAAGAAAAGTATTGAATGAAAACTTTCCTTCCTAAAGCAAAATATCCAAGAGTAGAATAAACTATTGAAATATGCAATCGCATTAACACTGATCTCACCAAGGAGTTCTTAGATTTGGATGCCAACTCATGAAAGGCAACAATGATGTGGTAGCTACGCTAGAAAAATTAAAGGAGGGATTCCTTCAAGTTGTTGATACGTTTTTTGGTGAGCAAAATTTTAATAAGGAAACCATGAAAAATTTGGCTAGAATTGACTCTGCATTGTCTTGGCATGAGAAATTTCCAGCCAACCTTACCACCAAATTTGACACTATTCATTGCAACAAAGCTCTCTAGAAGCTAAGGACACATAATGTTACAATTCCCTAGCACACTTAGATTCCATATGTCACACAAGCGTTCAAGAACTATAAAGCACGTGTGACATCCAATGAGTAGGACCCAATGACAAAAGAAGCACGCATAGGTCCACCTAATCAACCACCTCAATAGTAGCCACATTTTATTTGAATATTTTAATTTCATAAATTTTTAATGTAATAAACTTTATTTTGTGATTCTTTAAAAGAATCATTTTTTTAAGATTTGGGTGATAGTTACACTTTGTAATAATTTAAATATGGAATTCAAAGACATTTGAGGGGTCTGAATTTTTTATCCCCATTGCACCATGATGTAAAAGTAAGAATCGAGCAGAAAATGGATCAATTAAATTTTGTTGGTTTCATAAGAAATTATTTGTCTATTTGCATGAAGACAAAGGTGCCCCGCACCACCTTTACTACTTTATAGTAAAAAGTATACCCAATTTTAAATATCAAAAATCAAGATTTTATCATACAAGGGAGTTGTACCTTATTTAAAATTCAGAGGGAAGTTAATCAATAACTTACCCATGATCTGTTTGTTACTTATTTATCTTCAATCTGGGCATAATTAGAGTCATATTAATTTAATTTTCAAGAAGACAAATCCATTAACCAACACACCTAAAGTGACCAAGGCCAATAGGAAATTTAATTCCAATTTTCTTTCTTTCATTGCATCTTTTGTTGACTACTCCAATACATCTACAAAGTTCTAATAGGATGAGCTTATCATCTATGTACCTTGGCAACTTATATGAATAACCATCATATCCTCTCACTCAAATATAAGTGAATCTTGGGAAATAGATGATATAGATACCATAATTCTTGATAGGAATAGCTACTTCTAGAGATATCCTAAATCCTATGTTTCCTTGAAGTGTCCTTACTATTAGCATGGCGAATTCATCATTTACCCTCCTAAAATTCTTGTAAAAGTCATAAAGCATAGTCATGTTATCATATGTTCCCATAGTGCTAAGCCCTGGCTACATCTTCATACTGGAAATTGCACAAAAGAGGTAAGAGGACATGTAGAAATGACATTCACCTCAAAACAAGTCAACTTCTTATGAAAACTGTCACTAATAATGCTTTCCCAATCAATAAATTGATTTTTGACACATATGAGAATGATGAAGAGGTACATCCACCTTTCAAACTCATTTGAGTCTTCTTTTCACATCAACCTATGAAGTAGAAAAATCATACTGGAAACTTCTTCGATGAAGAGGGATCTATGTAGAAATTCTAGCAATTGAGATTTACCTCCTTTTGGTGTCTGTAACCAATTTCTCACCATAGTATTGAGACATTTGTTTATCTTTTCTATATAATGTTTTTGTGCAATATTTTTATATATGTTTGTAAAATGGTTTCTAACAGGTAATTTGAGAGTACTGCCAATAGAAATTCCATTCAACCTAGCCACTAATTTATTATCAATAGTTTTGACTTCTCTAGTTTCGTGATTATAACCCTTCATGCACTCTAGAGCCAAATCAGGACACTAAAATTATACCGAGAATATAGCAACATGAGCCAATCCGTTTTTGAATATCTTTTACACTAATGGTGATCTTTTCCCTTCCTCCATGGTTTTCAAAAAATCTTATAGGTTGATGTGTCCCAATTTCATATCCATAATATCAGGAAGAGTACATTCCAAAAAACAGAACCACATACCCCTAATATTTGTATTTCATGGTTGTGGACTATTAAGTATATTTGGTTGAAGGTATTTACAATCTCGCCAAAAAAAAAACTAATCTATTTAACTAACCGTAGAAATTCGCATGCACATAAGGATGTCATTTGAGGTTCTTTAAAAGGGTATCCTAGAGTGGTTGCAGTACTATGCAAGACAATTCTTATACTTTGTCTATGCTTTCACCAGAATTCTTTAAGCAATTTATTTTCATCATGCTTTGATGTGTACCCATACCATTTGTCAAAACTTTGATTTTAGCACAGGTTGCGAGTTACATTGACAAAGGTTGAAGAATTTGGAAATATACTTGTCATTTACATTTGCTCAAAAGTTTCAAAATCCATTTTAACAAATCCATTATGTGTATACCTTTGCAATCATAGTGTGTCGTTAGACAAAGGGCTTTCTATTAAGCAATTCGCATACTTTGTCTCTGCTTCTATATTTTCATTAATGGTTGATCGTACCTTAACAGTTCAATGCCTCGTCTATACTCTCGTATTCTGCAGGCATAAAAAATCAAGTTTAGTGCCACTTCCACCAAGTGTATTTGTAAGTTATGGAGTTTGGTGCTATGCATGTGTTGGATTTGAAAGGGGAGAACAAAATGAAAACAAGCAACAGAAACAACAACACAATATTTTATATTAATTGAAATATTGTTTTACAGAGCTTCGGCTCTTCATTACATTCTTTTCCTTACAGCTCTGCAAATCTATCCAAAATCTATCCATATCTCTTCAAATCTTTCCAAAATCTATCCATAGATATGTCTTTAATGTTGAGATTGATTGTGGTCCAATATTGATACAGAGGCTGTTTGCCTTCAATGCTGATACAAAAGTTGAAACGAAGCATGACAGGTCCAGCTAGGCAAATTAATGAAGTGGGTGAGATTATATTGCCAATAGCATGTTGCTTCAATCATGAAGTTCTTTCTCTTGGGGTGAGGCAACTTTTTGGATAAAAGCTGCTACAAAATGTAGCTTGACAAATAAGATTTGGAATCCTTTTCAACCAATCCATTACATGTATATCCTGCAATCTTTACATTCTATTTTCCCGTTTCTTCTTGAGGCCTTTTGTCAAACAATTCCATTTCTTTGTTTACGAGCTTCTACTTTTATATGCAAAGAAAATATTGCATTTCCAACCATAATATTTGACAATAATCTACCCTGATTAATGATTGTCCATACCCTTAACATTTCAACACCATGCATGAAAAATGAACTTTGGTGCCACCTTTTCCAAGTGCATTTGCAAGTTTCCAACGTCAAATTATAGAGCTTGAGACAAGAGTTCTACAACTTTTAAATGAAGGGGTTAGTCTTATCTTAGCACTAGAATATCTGCCTAAAACAATTAAAAATGATTATGGAATTATGAAAGTTTTTCTTAATGGTTCATGTGCCTTGACCATACTCCCCTTTGGTTCCTTCATGCTTGGCAGTGCTAAAATTTACCTTTCTTGCTATAGTTATTGTCTTAACCTATTATTCCAATGTTATAATGTATTTGAGTGCTTATTTACAAGTGGTGGTGAGATAATGTATTTGAGTGCTCATTTGCAAGTGGTGGTGAGATTTTTGGAGTGAAGGTTTGTAGTTGCGAGATTAAATAATCTCTTTTATTTCTTTCTCAGTTACGAGTTATGATTTTCACCATTTCGTAACTCTTTAATGTTTAGGTTGTGAGTTGTGAATTTTCACAACCTCAAAATTTCTTCATGACTCCACAACTTGTGGGTTGTGGATTTTCACAACCTTTTCCATTTGAGTTACTTGCTTAATTTCACAACCTCATCCCACTTCATGAGTTGTGGTTTGTGACTTTGTTTTTCATAACCTTAACTTCTATTTTTATTTTATTTAATCCACTTGCTCACTCTTTATTACTTATTTTATTTTCAAAATTAAGTAATTTTAAAAAATCTTTCTACTACAATGTGTGACATTCTGCAATCAAATTTCCATGACAATTATTTTATGTGGGTATTCCCTTGATTCATTTAATATTTTTAATACAATATGTAATAAGTTGAGTATCCAGTCTTGCTGGTAGAAATACTTGTGAACTTCATTCGTCGAACTTGCAAACTTATCGAGGAAGGAAACTACTGCAAATTGTAATCAGCTCCTTACTTTTTGTAAAAAAATTGCCACATTACTAATAATATCATCATAACATTATCCACTAATCCATTTTGTTCTAAACCTAGTAAAAAATTTAATTTAATTGTTTTCATAACTTGGCTAGCAAAAACTTGAAGTTTAATGTGGGCGGATGGGAGGGTGTCTCTCCAAGCTGGCAGAGGGCTTCTGACGAGCCGTGGTGAGTGGCATCCATGTAGGGGTGCTTAATGTTGAGGTGGAAGTTGAAGGCTTCGTAGAGTGAAAGGGTGGAGTGGTCACTCAAGACGAGTACAAGCATTGAAGGATGTCAGTTTAAGTGCATTTTTTAATGAAGGCTTTGTATACGAAGAAGGGTTTGTAGGACAAAATTTTTGTTGCAAGGACAACTTGCTTACTTGGTAATGATTCCTCGTTCGTGTGATGATAGCACTGCTAGGCGAGTGCAGGCTTTATTAATGAGTGGTGGTGACGGCATGTACAGAGTAATAACACATTCTTTGTGTTTGTTGCTTTGTTAATGGTGGTGGTCGATTGGTGGTCATAGCTCAACTTCTGGTGTTGTCTATGGGTGACAATGGCTAGGCGCTTGAAGTTTATCATTGAAGTCTCGGTGGAGGGTTTGGCGTGGTTTGGAGTAGACACTCCAATTTCTTTGAAGGCAATGTCAAGGCAGGCAACGTTTTGAGAGATAAAGGTCCAAAGGTTGAAGCAAATTTTGCTCAACATCGACCCTATCATAGTTGGGGCGGTCAAAATGATTTTGGGCACTGGTCACCTCAAGCGAAAGGAGTATGGGAGGGACAATGCACATGTCTCCTCGAGGCTTTTGGCCTCTCTACTAGACAACCGTGTTCCTAAGTTGGAGGCAAAGGAGATGTTGGTGAGGCTGTTTAGGAAGGATTTGGTAGGTGGTGTGGAGGAGGTTCTGAAGGTGGCAATTTTAGGCACCGAGATCCTGCGTCCAGATGATTTGGAGCTCTTGTGAACGATCGACGAGGCTGTTAAGTTTTATCCCTTCCTCTTGGATATGAGTGGGATGACTCTCATGTGCCATTGGATGATTGTTGCTGTTGTAGTGGAGTGTCTAAAGAAAATGCTCGGTTTAATGGTGGTTAGAGGCTTCGAGTCCTTTGCAAAGCTTAATGGGTTCCTATAATTTGTTTGATTTTTTGGTTTTCTGAAATTTCTAGTAGTTGATAAGTCTGAATGCGGCCTATACGAGTTGGGGTTTTTTTATTCTGACAGTGGAAGTGTCAATTTTGAAATTTTTATCTTCATGATTGAATTATTAGTGAAGGTTGTATGGAGTCTAGTCATCTCAGGGTGAATTCGAAGGGCTGGTTATCTCTTGCTTAGTAGACGGTTGTAAGCTTTTTTGTTTTAATTTAATTAAAAAAAAAAAACTCTTACGCATCAAAAAAAAAAACTTGAAGTTTAATATCTCACAAACCAAAAGTCATTTTGGCCTAAAAATGGTCACATGAGGTGAAATACCATCAAGAACATCCTTATAAAAGGAATTTATGCCATCTCTCATAAATTTTGAAATTTAATTATTTTTACAAATCTTGTTAATCTACATGACTACTCCTAGGTTTGAATTGGAACAACAAACAATTACCTTTTAGGTTGGTGTTGGATATCAAAACTTGGTGTAAATAACTTTTATAAATCAATTGAACAGTAAGACTCTGAAAAATTATGACAAAATACAAGAGAAGCACATAATGCAATCAACCTAAGGCAATGGTCTTTGGATGAAAAAAATGACCTACATACTAAAACACTTGAAGTATTTACATTTAGGAATGACCCAATTTTTCATCTCACATAGTTAAAATAATTAAATAATTTTATTATTTAATTATGGTTATATTCTCTTCACTAAATTTCAAGAATAAAGGGGGTCCTAAATGCACTTTTTTCCCACATTGCCCATGGTTGCAACAACTTACTATTTTTGGTAAGTGAATCATAGCTCTTCACATTCTAACAATCTCCATCATGACCATGCATTAATCCTAGGAAAGTCCTCTCATTCATTCTCCATCATTGATCTTTTCATCACATCTCCACCATCCATTATCTCTCCAAAAAAACTATAAATTGAGGCATCGACCTATGCATTTGATCTATTCCATTTATGCTAACTACATGTTGTCAAAATAGGAAATCTTTTATGCACAAGAACATCCACATTTCAATCACTTCGAACAAATCAAAGTTGCAATGGAGTTGATGGTAATATTTGGTCTATTTATTTTTGTTTGAATCCCTTTGCATGTTCTATTTGAGGTTTGCTCTAGTTTCGAATAAGAGATTTCATGCAAAAACTCTAGAACTTGAATCAAAAAATTGTGTTCTTATGGTCATCACTCGATTGGTTGATTTCTTGTCCCCTCCCTAGTAGATCCTAGGATGGTGGCAAAGACCAAGGAACCACTAGGATGATTTGGTCTAATTTTTTCCAATGTAAGGGGCGAGCAACAAAAAAAGCCATAAAATATAGTAGAATAGAAGACTTTTAATGTCCACGAGTCCAATATAGCCTATTAAACAACAAACCTTGCTATTTTTTCTTTGTGAAGTGCTACTATTTTTCTATTCAGTTTGATAATGAACTCTCCCATTCTCTCAACCTTCTCTTCACTGAATAAATAATGAAAAGATATTGCTAAATTACTTTTGTACTTGACTCAAATGTCTTTTATATACATTGTAATCTAGAATAAAGTGTTTTTTTGTTTCCATTGTCCTCGCTATGCAAAAGACACACACCCTCTCTTCCAAAATCTCTTTTGGCCTTTTCCACTTACTTGTTTCACACTGAGACTATGTGAGTTAGTCTTTAACTAGGCAATAAGAATCTTCGACCCGTACAGGATATTAGCCTCTAAATAGGACTTTTGCTAATGATTTGAGGTGGGGTTACATTTTTTCAGGTAACATTTCTTTTTTTCTCCCTAACATCTCTTCCAATGCAACCTTACAAAACTTATTCAAAATGAAATCCTTTATTTATTTACCATTATTAGAGAAAGCATTCAAGTGAATGTGTCACTTGTTCATCCACTTGCAATTTTGCTTCATTTATAACTTCTTTCTTTTGTTTAAGACATTTTTTTACAACATTGGACCAAACATTTGTCTCTACTTGTTCAAATTTTTTCAAATATCTTAAAAGATGCACCATTTCTGTTAAGTCATTCTATTCTACTATGAGTAGATTGGCCAAATTCTTTCCAACATGTTAGTCCATAAAATTGATGACTGCCTGACCGTATTTATGACTAAAGATATCAAGTTTCCATAATCCATCTTGTTGTTTGAGATTTTTTGGATTTGATTGTGTTGTTTTTTCATCAACATTTCGAATCACACTACATGATCCATCATTAGGATGAAAGAAAGCTGAAGGAGAAATGGTTTATTGCAGACCAATATAAGCTAAAAAGAGAGAGGGGAGAGAAGGATGGTGGCACATGGTTTGAGGATAGAGGTTGAATAGGAAATTAGGCAAAGCTAAGATAACAAAAGGATAATAGAAAGGAAATTGAAATTAATTCAAAAACTAGAGGAAGACACCTTGAAGATAAATAAAATAACATGAAAAATAAAAATAAAAATTAAAGATAGTTGAAAAGCAAAAGGAAGAGGAACAATATTTAATTTTTAATTTATAATGATATAATCACAATAAATAACATACTTTAAAAGTCTTTTTTTTTTAAACTGAAAATTTAGTTATTATTTAAATTTGATTATATTTGCAAAAATATACTTATATATATTATAAAAATTATAATTAATCTTTTTTAATAATCATACGAAAGTTAAATTACAATTATTATTATGACTATCTATAATAGTGCTATATTTATTATATATTGAGTAATATACATATTTATACTTTTTAACCATAAACGACTATAGGTATTCCACGTCGGGGAGAAATTTCGAAACGCGGTGATTGCGGTAGATAAAACCCTACTATCAAGCTAAGCTCGAAAATGAAACACTCTGATTTGTGAAATAATCGTATGTATTACTGAGCGCAAATGGAGAACTCATCGGTTCTCAGCAAGCTTGTGAGCCATCTTCGTTCTGTTTCCAGGTGTTTATTTCTCACTTACATGTCAAACTTAGTTTTTGTTTTTGGTTTTTTCCTCATAAATTGACCCACTGATCTGTATATATAATTATTGTTGTATAAAATGCTGCTTTCTTTCAGTAGTTATTTATGAATTTTAATGTAATTGTAAACGCCACTTTCACTCTGTTGCATGCTTTTATGAAGGAATAGATGACAGTAATCCTTTGTATCATGGCACTCCTATCGCTTCTTTATGTGTAAATTAGGTTTGAGGTAGAGGTGTGAGAAGATTTAGCTAAAGACTTTTAGTGTTCATCAATAATGGCATTGTAGTTATACACAGTGGCCCTACAATGATGCAGTACAGTGCATAGAGGCTTATTTGGCTTGTTGGCGTGCTTGAGAGGTTTAATAAGGTCATCTGTTCAAGGGAAATAGGAGCAGTAGCCACACGCAGGGGACAGTATCATAAATTTTTAGGATTTAGTGGGTGTTCATAATAGGACGGATTGATTTATGGCAACAAATTGCCTGATTACGAGTGTCCAATCCCATTTATTAGTTTTTTTTGGTAAATTCAGCCAACAGGAGCATAATTTTGAGTCGGGTCCCGAGGTAGTGTGGTGTCAAATTCTACCAAGAATTGCATCAAACATCAAGGTATGGCTCACCCAGTTGTGGATGTGGTATACCGTTTAATTTAAAAAATTGAAATTTCGTTTGAGGATTTAAAATTGAGACTCTGCTATGAAAGCCAGAGAGTCGCCTATGCAGTCAAAGTTATTTAAGACTTGCACCTAGCTTCATCCTTTAAAATATGTCACACCTATAAATGAATGTTGTATATTATTTAGTTTAACTTGTAGATATGTCTTTTGGTATAGAGAATTCGATCTTGGCACTTTGATAGGAAAGCTTCATTGATTTACCTTAACTTCATTCTGGTTGACAAGTTTAATTCCATTTATTGGAATGCTAGTATATTTGGATAAAATCTTTGTTTCAGTTCATTTTGTTAGTTACCGCCTAGCTATGATCCAATGATAACTGGGTGATCTGTAAATAATTTGTATGTGTTGTTATGTTTTTTGTTGTCTTTCAAGAGACAAATGAAATTGCTAATAGGCTTCACATTATGGCATGACACCTTAGCCAAATGCCATTTGAAGCGATAATTGCCTCCATTGCATTCAAGGCCCATAAAATTTCATTTAACTCTATTAGTATTTATATTAGGGATGGTTTGACCATACGCCCATGCAAAGTCTCTCTTATGCAGCATGATGACATAATCTGCTAAAATATCAGGGTTTCAGTTTCAAATGTTTTAAGGTTTTCCCTTCTCATTCCCAAAAGAAACCCTTATCACTCCAACCCTAAGTTACCAAATCGGGTACGGGTACGTTACGCCGGTACGGCATTTTTTTTTTTTTTGGTGTGGGTACGTCTGGGTACGTCCGTACATAAAACATATAAAAATCATAGTTATAGACATATTTGCAGCCTAAAAAGTAAAAACAAGAATTAAATTTAGAATACCACATATCATGCATATGCTAAACAAAACTTAGATCTACCATAAATATAAGAAATCCAAAATACAATTATACTAAATTAATTTGATATCAATTTTTCAAAACTTGAATGTTACGATAGGTATATAATTATATTGAATTCATTGTTCATTGGTTCAACATTTAAAACAAAATAATACAATTAATGGTCTACGGCATCATATGGGTCTCCAGGAAGATTAAGATCAACATCATCATAGACATTGTCATTAGATGATGTAGGTAAATCAGTAGAACTACATGCAGCCCCACTAGCACTTGCACTGGAAGCATGTTGGATATTCGACTCCACAGAAAGTAAAGATTGTGTGGCAGCTGAAAAATCCAAATCAGTTCGCTCTGGATCTACATCCCACAACCTCGTGCCTCCTTCCTTATACTCATTCTTTTTATGAGTAAGAAGGCGCAAGTTGGAATGCACATAAACAAGCTCTTCTGCCTTACTTGCTGCCAATCGGTTGCGTTTTATTGAGTGTATAAATGAGTATGTACTCCAATTTCGCTCAGCTGAAGAGGAACTAGCAACCTATTGAAATAAAGTGAGAGGAACTTATAATTATAAAATTGTAAATCAAACTTTAAATTTGAAGTTAACCATTTTATTATTTTAAAAATAGTAAACAATATAAATTTAGAATTTTAGAGAGTGCAATAAAAACTAAGCAACTTGCGATAAAACTTTGATTGCAAGAGTTTGGAGATGTGGTGTTGTAAAGCCATTGATATACCACCAAGAATGAGCATCCATTCTATACTTGTCACGTGAAGCAGCAATACTTTGATTTTCACCAGCTACAAAATCAGCAAACTCATCTCTAACTAAACACTCCATTTCTTGATCGGAGAAGAGTCTACTCAGTGCTTTCATACACCCCACACCAACTTCTTGATCTGAATATGGCTGCACTCTTGATGGCAAAGCAAGAATCTCATCACTATAAAATTTGGGAGTCAATGCAAATGCAAGAAGATGTAGTGGGGTGGTCATTTTGTTCCACCGTTCAACACAAATTGTTTGCACCTCTTTGAAGAAAGTTTCTTCAGGATCTTGCTCTTTTTCGTTGATGATGATTTTCATTTGCTCGATCATTGTATCAATGCCATCATATACCTCTCCCAAACATGGCTTATCCATGTCAGTAAAACGGATCATACTCATGATGGGCTCCGTGAATCTAAGAAGATATTCTGCTCGTTCCCACCATATGTCATCTAAGATCATTTGTTTTACATTTGTTGCCCTTTCAGTATTGGATTGCCTCCATAGGGACCAACTTTGACTGATAACCATGCTAGAAAGTGCCCCCCGCACCTTCACAAGTCGCCTCAAGACAATCGTGTTCGATGCAAATCTGGTTTCGGCAACCTATTCAAATATTTAAAAGTAAAATTAAAATATAAAGAAGACATGCTTGAGTTTAAAAAATAAATTAGTAATTACTAAAGTGAAATGTAAAATTTAAAAGTTGAAGTGTTTCAATTACCTTCAACAACTCCAATGCTGAAAATGATCTAAAAATGGCTTGTGACATTTGATGGTTTGTGATGAACATTTGGATCTCTTTAGCTTCAGCATACATTTGTTTGATCCAATTTATTTTCGCACCCAACTTTTGTAGCATGAGGTTGAGAGAGTGAACAGCACAAGGTGTCCAAAATATGTGCTCAAATCGTGTCTCAATCAACATACCTGCAGCTCTACAATTCTTTGCATTGTCTGTTATTACTTGAACAACATTTTCAGGACCCACATCCTGAATGCACTGTATAAGGATGTTAGCAATAAATTGTGCATCCTTCACTTGTCCTTCACAATCCACAGCTTTCAAAAACATTGCCCCTTTAGGGCACACTGCAATCACATTGATTAATGGCCGGTTTTTGGCATCCTTCCATCCATCAGAAATAATTGACACCCCTGTTTTTTTCCATGAATTTCTAATGGGACTCAATGCATTGTTTATGCCTTTTACCTCCTTTGCTAGTAAGGTGGTACACACCTTCTCATAACTTGACCCTGTGTACCCTTGTGGACAGTCACTTGCCTTTCTCAACATATCTTGCCAATATGGTGATCTTACAACATTAAATGCCAAACCGTTTGCATATAGACATCTTGCAACAGCTTGATCTGCAACCTCTCTAGCTTCAAGCTTAAATGCTCTTTCTAATGGCCCCTTGCTTCTCTTCACACCAACAGGATCATCTTCACTTCTACCCAAAAATGGGTGGCTCTCTACTACAATATCATCAAAGTCACCATGTGTTGGAGAAGGAGGAGGCCTCTTTGATCCCCTTCCACTTCCTCTTCCTCTCAGCAAAGGATGGTTTGTGGCATGACCAACTCTTGCATCTGCTTCCTCTTGCTCTTTAATATATGCTGCTACTTTGCGAGGATGTAACGCTTCACCATTTTCTCCTTTACATACATTGATTCCTTGTCTAGGAATGGCACATAAATGGCATTTCACACGACTGTATGAGCTGGTATACTGAACTTTACAATGACTGCATATCCAAACAAATGTTCCTCCCCCTTTAACTTGTTGTATTATTTGTACATATTTCCATAGAGGTGAATTTGCGTCGGTTTTAAAGGTGGGTCCACCAATAGAAGTAGCACTGGCTGCCATTATATTTCCTAAAATAATTCAAAAAATAGTTATTGAATATTCAACAATAAAAGTTAAAAAAATATAATGCAGGTTTTTAAATGGAACATACTTCAATATTTATTACTAAAAATTACAATTAAATTAATAAACATTTAATATGTAATTACTAATTAATATAATTACAATTTAATAATTTATATTTATAATTTTAATTTTAAATTATTGATTATTATTTATTAAAATAAGAAACAGTAACATAAATAAATTTAAACGTTAAATATACAAAATAATAACTAGATTTATATTAAATATTATTTTAAGATTTAAACTTTAAACTTTAAAATTGAATTAAATTAAAATACTAAAATAAATTTAATTATTTATATTATATATATAATAAAATTATAAATGTAAAATGTTAAATAATAAATAATATTATAATAAATATTTGCTAAAACTTAATACTAAATAATTAAAATAAAACTCTGTATTAATATATTTATATTATAATATATATTATAAATTTGTATTTTATAAAAACAATATTATATTATTTATTAGTATTATGATTTTTATCATATAAATTATAAAACAAAAACAGTATTAAAATTAAAAATAAAAACCCAAAACATTATAAAATATAAACTTCGAATTAAATTAAAGGTTAAAAGCTTGAAAAATACCTGGTAATGGCGGACAAAAACGGCGAAGGAAATCCGCGCGCAAGAAAACGAGGAGGAAAATGGCGGAAAATTTCTTTATCAGTCGACGCCGACGGCCTTTGCGATTTCCCTGTGTTTTCTTTGAACGGAGTCTGTTTCTCCTTGCACGACCACAGCTATTTCTCCTTGCGTGTGTTTGAATGGCGGACGGACAATCTGAATGGCAGACGGACAGACCTGTATCTTCCTCAAAGACGCAAAACAACCAAGCAAAACAAGCGCCGAAAGCACCAAGCAAAACGAGCGGCGGAAAATAATGAAAATATCTTAGGGTTTTTTTAGCTTTGAAGATTCCGAAATCTCGCAAAAAGTTTTGGGAAACTCCACCCGAATCGGATTTAGAATGCCACGTAACGAAAAAACGTCGGGATTCGAAGTAAAAACGTGTAAATTCATGGTCGCGTTTTTTGGGAAAAAAATCTGTACCCTGACCGAATCCTCAGGGTTTCCAAGCCGAATCCGTTTTGGCACGTACTCGTACTCGGAATCGGCAGGGTAAAGGGCCGATTCCGGTAACTTTATCACTATTGCCCTTTAATATGCTTAAATCTCCAATAATTCAAATTCCCAATATACCACACCTCCCTATGTACCCAAAAGTATGTGTGTGAGTGATGGTATAAAAGAGCTCCTTTCAATATACCGAAGCTTTCGATATACTCAATGGTTAATGGAAGAGATTGGCATTGGAGATTAAAGTGATATAGGAGTGAGATTGAATATATGATATGGAAAGGTCTTAGGTTTATCTGAGGCCTAGGTATTGGGGTTGTAGCACCCCTCTTCACTAACTTTTTATGGTCTATCTGGCTTAGCCAAAAATGACAGATTACTAGAAGAAGAAAGAGAAGAAAATAGAGGTATATATAGAGAAGATAATTGGAAACAAAATTTTCTACAATCTCTTTATCACTTCAACTTCTATAGCTCTCAAATATGCCTCTATGTCATGATTTTCCAAGATATGAGAGAGTATTCTTTTTCAAATTCCATATTTGGTGCACTATACAGGGGCACATATGCTAAAAATATAAAAAATTCAAAGTTTAAGCCCTTAAAAAATTTAGGGTTAGGAAAGAATTGGACATAATCTCTTTAAAATTGTGGAGGAAAACTGCTTATACTACTCTCCCTCTGACAACTGTCAATAATGTTATGTTCCATTGCATTTTTTTCCTTTAAAGTTTCGTGTAATTATTACTATCATAAAATGGAGTTAGAAAAGCTTTGAGCACTGGATGTTATATAGCCATTTGGTATTCATTTCTACTGCTATAAAAGCTTTTTTCTTTTTGCTATTAAATATTCTAGATGGTCTTTTTTCTGTTTTTTAATGCCAGTTTCTGTATATCTTGTTGTCAATATCCATCTATAAAGTTAAATCTTACTAATACCTTCAAGTGCTTGTGCAATTTCAGATATTATACAGGTTTTCCAAGGGATATTGGACCCTCACAAGTAATTGAATTCAAGTCTGAGCGTCAGTTTGTGCAACTTCTGCATGAAGGATATCCTGTTGTTGTAGCCTTTACAATAAGGTATGTTTCCCTAATCTGATATGGGAGCACATAGTGAGGAGCATGTGGGAATTAGCTTAGTCTGACATGCTGCATTTAATCTTGCTGCATGTTGGGATTTTCCAAATCTCACAAATCTCTTTTAAGCATGCAGCATTTTGTGAATCAACTGGATTTCTGTGAATGACTTATAACTGATCAAATGTGATTATGTTGTACCTTAGTATTACCTGTGTTTGAATCAATTCTTTTGTGGTGTTTTTACATGGATATTTATTTATTGTTACATAGGTTCATTGCAGATGTTCATATACGGAGCACCTTGATCGAATGCTGGATGCATCTGCAGCAGAATTTTATCCCCATATAAAGTTTATGCGTGTATGCAATTAAGACTTTGACATACAAGTTAGACTATAAGCACCACGGATGCATGTTGATCATTTTAATTTTTATTAGATATTTTTGTGAATAATCATGGACTCATCATAATCTGCTACATGGTTCTACATAATTACTAAATATGATTAGACACTGTGATTAGACTCTGCTTTGGTACATTCTACTTTCTATGAGAGTATTATCAACTTTCAAGTTTTTTAATCTTGAAATAGAAAGTTTGTGTTCTCAAAGTCTTACTAAATCCTTTTATTCAATAAAGTATACAAACAGCATCTTATAATTTTAACTTTTGTCTTTTACCCTAATAATCTCTGCAAAGATAAATTTATATCTAGAACTTTTTTAATCATGGAATAGTTGTTAATTATTAATATTTTTTCATCTATGAGCAGTGATTGTGTGTGCTAAAACAGGTCGAGTGCCCAAAGTATCCAGGATTTTGTATAGCTCGTCAAAGAAAGGATTATCCCTTTATAGAGATATTTCACAGCCCAATGCAGGTGTGCAAATAATTCTTGATGCTTGCTAAGTGTTTCTTTTCTCCTGTTTTGTTCTACCTAACTGTCGATAGTATGTTTTACTTTGGATTGATGATTAAGCATATAAAACTAGTTTTAATGGTGGCAACAAATGATTTATATTTGAATTCTTGACCGATTGTTACTGGATTATTTGTATAACTAATTTTGTTATTTTTTTAATAATTGATTAGTATATTGTAAAGCTAATGTATCAAGTGTGGAAGAATTAGTGGGGAAACTTGAATCTACCAAACAAATTCTTGCCATGGGAACTTGTCCGATGTTATCTTAAGGGGCATCTACCTAAAGTCTAGTAAGTAACATGGTTGCTTTCGTCCCTCACTAAAGCCTAGCAGGCATCATGCTTTTTGTGCTCTTTTTTTAGTACTCTGTTTCAGTTTTTTCAAGGGTTTTCTCTGCGTTCTGAAAAGATCTCTATGCGTCTAGCTAAAGTAGTAAAGGGCCAGAAGTTGGATCCCAAAAGGTCAAAGGTAAGCCCCACGTTCTTGGTAACCTGTTGTTTGTTCTTTCAAAACTTGAGTTGAAACTACTGATAATGTGGAAGCAAATCTTTTAGGGCAAGTAAAAATTGCATCAGCAAGTAAAAGTGGGACGTGGATGTGGGTAAATTCAAAACAATATTGGGGGATCTGGAAATGTAGAGCAAGGGGAAAACAGTTCCAAAAAGGGAAAAAAATGCTGCACACAAGGAAAGGTTAAAAGTGCAGTTTAACAAGGAAGTATCACAAGACTTTGGCCTAAAATATACCAGGGGCAGCAGAAGTCCTACATCCACTCCTCTCACCTGGTCATCAAATCTCTACGTGCAAGAATTGATGAATGCCAAAACTAGGATAGTGGGTATGAAGGCTAGGGAGTCGGAAAGAACTACAAATTCCACGAGGTTACCAAAGCAAATTGGTCTTTAGTGGAAGGCAATAAAATATTAAGGGAACAGGTGGCAATACTGCAAGAAGTCCTAAAAGGAGGGCAGCATGAGTGGCGTAATATGAAGTTAGCTTGTCCAAACTTGAAAGATTTAGCAAAACCAACATGAACCAAAACACAATCATATGAGCAATCAAACATTCTTAGACAAAGGATAAATGAAAGTAATAGGGAATGCGTATAAATTGAGATCAAAACATGGACAAGAGCGGTTAGAGGATCAGCAGGCATGGAAGAGGAGGCAAGCACAATTACCACTAGATCACAAGAAAGAGATTGCAAAGAAGGGCATGAAAGGGTAAAAAATGTTATCATCCAAGGAGTAAGATATTATGGCAATGAAAGCACTTTGAATCTCGCAAGTGACTTCTTGAGAGATAAGTTGTAATGGCAAGGACAAATATGCCAAGCAAGGAGGCTTGGAAGGTACGTGAAGAAAATGATAGACCTATGAAAGTAGTCAGGGTAAATAGGGAAGACAAACACTATCTCTTAAGCAAAAGAGGCTTTTGAGGGGCCCTCACTTCTTTCTAGATGACAATTTAGCAGCAAAACAATAAGAGGAGAGAAGGCAAGAATTGGTTAAAATAAGTGTTGTAAGGGATGATGGAAAAAGGGTGTGGTTGTACAATGGTAAAGCTATTATCGCTAACTTAGGGTCTCGTGGAGAGTCAATGCAATAGGAGGGCAACAAAGAGAGAGTGGATGATTCTAGGACAGTGAGGAATGTAGCACACGAGGACTCAAATTTGAGTCTTTCACACCAAAATGAATAGCAACTAGGCCCCCCCCAAGTATATCTAAAGTTAGTATGTTGGAATTGTAGAGGCCACCCTTGGAGGAGGGGACCTAGGTTAGGGCCTATTGTAGAAGGAAGAGACATACTTTGTTTCACTGAAACTCATGAACAAGAAGGGTGCACGACCCCTATCTTCAAAAGATACATGAAGTTTGTGGTTTGGAACAAAGTAGTGGGCAATGGCAAAGGATATGGTGGAATAATGGTCTTAGTGAAAGAAGTAGAAGGGCGCATAATTCGGTTGGAAAGAGAAGACACAAATAAACAATATTTGGGTGAAAAATTAAAATATCAGAAAACGGGAGTCTCATAAGAATTGCAGCAAGTTATTTTGCTCCTCAGGTCCCAAAAACTCACAAAAAAAGTGGATTGGATAGCAAGGACCCATTTGCAGCTCTAAAAAATGATCTTTCTGTGCATTCTCAATAGGGAGATGCTCTTCTTCTAGGAATCTAGGATATTTCAATGCTAGGAAAGCAAATAGTCACGCTAATGTTTTATTTAGTAAGGAGGATAATAATCCTATTTGGCTCATTGAATAGGAGAATCATTAGTGGAAAAGTTGTTCAGAAGACAACGGGGACTTAATCATTATGGGGAAGAATTGCTTACTCTTTGTGGCTAGATGGAAGAAATCTAAAAATTATACATGCAATAGTTATAATGGAGCAAGTGTTATTGATTATGCAATTTGTTCCAAAAGCTTGATTGAAAAGATAGAAAAGGTCATGGTCGGGGATGATATTTGGGATTTAAAATTAAACTAAGGCTTTTGTTCAACTTGGTGGTTGTTTCTTTGAGTTCCTTTCTCAAAAAAAAATTTTGGACTCATGCCTCTCACAATCTTCTTCTTTTGCCTTTAATTGAATCCTTACATCTTCATCATTTCGTTTTGCCTCTTCAATTTGAATTTTCAGATTAATGATCATCTTCTTCAACTCTTCAAGACTTTGTGACATTTTAGCCTTAGATTCGCATTCCTCTTGAAGCTGTAATTTTTGCTTCAAATTCTTCTTCCTAAGCATCTTTATTTTACTTAGAGCACAAATGAGCTCTCCTTCCAAATCAACTTCTCCTTCATTTTCATCATATTCTTCTTCTTCTAAATCCATCTCTTCTATTCTTTCACTTACAAAGTTGTCTTTACTTCCCAATATATCACTCCTTGTTTCCATTGCCATGTGTGCTCCCTGAGATCTCCCTTCAAGCAGTTGAACTATATTTGAAGGAACTTGCTTTGATAGCAATTATTGGGAGTTGAGCTGGCCGTTTTTCCCAAAAGGTGCACCTGTTTAGGAAACCGCTACCATCCCAGTTAAGGACTAGCAGGAGACTAGTAAACCATGTCACGAATCTAGAGGGGAGACGTTGGACACATTCCAACAATCTTTAGAGCATTTGGCATGATTAAAATGAAAAGGTTCACTAGAATCATTCCAAAGCCAACTTTCAAGATTCACTATTTTTAGACCTCACTATCTTTAGTTGTCACTACTTTTGAGGAAATGCTCATTTTGAGAAGTTTATTTTAAGTGGCTATTTATAGACCGGTTGTGTTTAGACTGTCTTCTTGAAGGTCTATTGTTAGGTTATAGTTATCCTTATTGAGTGTCTAATTGAAGATTGCAATAGTTAGGGATTAATATAGTGGATAAATTTTGTAATAAAGCTTGCATTGTATGAAAGCAATCTATTCTTTAGGTAGAAGTTGTAGTTAATTTTTTTATTATTTCGCATGCAATATTTTTGTAAACATTATAGACTGATTTTTTTGGCACCAAGTTTATTATTAGTACAACTCATTCTATAGAATTAATAATGCCTATCTTGCTTCTAAATTGTTGTTGAGATGCTTTTAATTTTTATGTGTTGTGCTTTTATCAGTTGAATATCTCTTAACTATTATTGGAAACTTTGTATTGCAGTAGCTCTTAAGTTGGTCTATGTAGCTTTGAATACAATTACTGTGTTTAGCTCATAACATCTTTTGTATGTGTAGAATAGGTGAGTTGAAGTATATTTACTGTTAATTGTAAACTTTGTATTGCAGGCCTCAGTGAAGTGGGTTTGGTAGCGTTTTATGTTAGTCCCCTCTTTTGATGTACTGAATCTTTTGTGTTGTTTAATTGATCCTAGCCTTCTGTTTATTTACACTACTTAGTTTTTTCCTTTAGTTGAATAGCATAAACATGGTAGTTGATATGAGGTTTACTTTCAGTCAAAAAGCATAAAAACCTCACCTTGAGCAGAAGTGCTTAATCACCTTGTGCTCTAGCTTGAGAACCAAAAAGATTTAAGTTTGTTTGTATTGCATACTTAAAGTCTCACCTTCAATTTTGTTTGCAATGCGTGAACTACCCTAGAGAACATTCTATCAAGTATAAATAGCAAGTACATATTATTTAGACAAGTGTTTTAGGTTAGTTTTTATTTACAGAGAGCTTCCTCGTCTAATTTGAAGAATGGTTCTATGTAAAGTGGCCAACTAAACTTAATTGAGTTTTTGATAATTGGACAAAATGACAGGTGAGGCAGCAATGCATAAACAAATTTTACATTTTTCAACAGCAATAGATGTTTACAATATATTTAACCAGCTAAGAAAGAATTCAGAATTTTATGATAAAATCATTAATTGACCAACTACAAGTGTTTGGTAATACCAATATATTAAACTGGAAATGAATACAAATTGCTGACCTATAAATCTGATACAATGTACCGGAAAAATTTGTCATGTCCTCTCCGCTGGGGGAAATAAAATATTATTTTTAATTTACTTAAAGTGTTTTTTATAAACACTATATTAAAAGAAATAATAATATAATAACACTATATTAAAAGAAATAATAATATAACAAGTCATAATAATATAGATTATAATATTAATTATTCTAATAGTAATAATAATTCATTTGGAGCCTACTTGCTTTGAATATTGTGGCACCAAAGGAAATTCAATCTCACACAAGGTTGGCGCCATTTTAGAACCCTCATCCTTGAGCAAACAGGTATACAAGAAGAGTCTTTATTCATTGGATGGGAGGGAATTTGGTTTATGATCATGCTGTGCGCATTGTTCTGAGTGACTTGAGACGAAATCCTCAAGTTTGACTCCACCAGGTGGAACGAAAACCCTACACTAGTCTGATTAGTGTAAATTCTACCTAAGGTTTTTACATTGAGCCAAATCTGAGTTTACATCTGCTTTTCAGGAGTTCGTTGTGAAGATTGTTGGAGTGGCTGCTGAATTCATGTCCCAACTGTGGAGTGTCTTTGACACCGATTACTCGGTCAGAGTGAAGTTTAAAAAGTGAGGTGCTACCATCACTAGGGTTTCAGACCCTATTTCTGCTGGCTGTTCCGTTTGAGGGTCTTCTAATCTGAATATAAGATGAATCGCTGCCCTTAGCATAGGATTTTGGATGCCAAATTATTATAAATTTATATCCATCAACAAGAAGAAGATTTCTGATTGCTGGAGGTGCTCTTGGATTGTTTGAAAGGGATTTAAGGAAGAAGATACCTACAGCAGAGGAACCAATGATCCATGATGTTTAGTTTTTGTTCTGGAAATCAGATTGAGGGATAAATGGCTTAAAACAGTTGATAGGCTGTTTTGGAGGATGGAAACAGGGTTATGCAACAGCAAAGGACAAGTCTAATGAGCAGTTGGAATCATTATCAGCCATTAGCTGCTGAGATAACTGAAGCTAAGACACCGATCCACCTCAGGGTGACTTAAACTAAGATCCAGAATCTTCATATTCCTTGTAAGTCTTTGAAGGTATTGGGACTGATAACTCTTTATGCCTGGACACTATACCCTTCTGTGGATTCATTGTAGTCTGATTTATGTAATGAAGTGCTGATTATCTGTAATAAGAATGTATAAACCGTGGTCTGATTGAAATCTGGAACTGGTGTAAAAATTTGATTATCTGATCTGCTGTAACTGTTTGTTTGATAAGTGTGTGGTTGTATGATATGTTGCTTATACTAGAAATAACTGGTTGTTATGTCACATAAATTTGATTTGGGGCAAGTCCATGGCTACTAATCTGGGTTAATTAATGAAACAACCATAGGGTTCTTTACAAAATTCTTGATATAATAATATTTGATGCATATATTCTCCTTCATTCCCATAGGCTGGGTGGCCTCCTTAAAGGACAAAATATTGAGGAAGTCTTCACTTGTTTGCAACGACCACCTTGGAAAATAAATTCTCTTTAACTCCAATCGTCACCTCTTATAGCATAGTGCTTCCCTTTTGAATTCTCACACCACCTCTTATCTTTTTGGAGGAGCAGCTGATGTAAGCAGCCAGTAGGATATTGCTGTAGCGACCCCCTTTTCCCCACCTTATGTCCATTTTAAACACCTAAACCCCCATGTCACCTTCCACTTTGAGGATGCCACTTTTTTGATAGTGCAGCTGGGATTGTATAGTCCCACCAGCATTAGGAAACTCAGTGATTCTTTTTTTTTAAACTTTTTATTCACTAAAAAGTGGGTGTGGCTAGGTTGGCCCCAATGAATTTTATTCCCAACTCCTTGATTTCCATTAACTTAGCTTCCATGCTCTTCTTTAAATATATACAGCAGCCTCATAAACCAAGAAAGGTGCGGCTGGTAGAAATAAAGTGCTGCGAACAGTTGAGGGCTTTTCAAACCTCCCAAATTCCTCTTCTATATTCTATGAATATCTGCTTGTATATATGTATATTTCACAGTCGAAATTGGCAAATAATAGTACCTGGGCAAACTCTCCAATATCTATTATTTATTTGCTTCGCAAATCTTTTCGATAAATCTCTGGAATTATCGATTTGAGTGTACCTATGAATCCTGTATGAATCCACCTATAGATTGGCTAGGAGGTTTTCAGTCCTCAAAACTAATTTTGCCGTAGACTTTTCATCCTAGGACAAAATATGAACAATTGCTCGCTCTCCAAATTGAAATTTTTGAAATGAAAAATGCCAGGAATGCCTTTTCCTTTCCCATTCCTCTCTTTATACACTTTTTCCAAAAATAATAAGATATTATTCATTTTCCCACCTCAATGACTTCATAATTTTAATTTTATATTTTGGGTCCCCATAAAGTCACTTTTAATTTAATTGTTCATCTTCATAAAATAAAATAATTAATTAAATATAAGTCGCCTGAACTTTAGACAACTTAATTTAATTAATTAATTACTCCCTTTTTCCTCCAATTAGCCTACAAGAATTAAAATAGGCTAGGGGTCCCTGTTTGGCACTTATGCCTACAAAGGGGACATTACATTCTATCATACACTCTATTCCATTTTGTGTCACATTGGATAGTGAAAATTAAAATGCTAATAGATAGCGATTACAGCTTAGCAATTACAAAACATGCACAATAGTAATAGTTCAATGTAAAGAATTAACAATCTAGTTTCATTTCAGGAACCAAACAATGTCTCAATAACCTTCCCATCATATCCATGGTCTCAGTGTCATTTTTAGAGTTTGTTTATTGCCCACAAACAATCATAGATGCACATGATTGGAGAAGAAGTGTCCATATATGCTTCACAACAGTGTTCTAGCTAAATACAAAATAACAAAGCTTTATTTGGAAAATAAAAGAAAAGAAAGCTGCAAATTTGGGAAAAGAATGAATTTTTATATTTGTTGTGAATCAATACTATTGCCAATTCATGGTTATATATTTATGCACTTGCCAACAGATAATAACATAATAATGATTAGCCAAAAGAAGTCAACAACCAAACAAATTATGTGTCATATGTCAGCTGCACAATAAAAATGAAATAAACATCATTTGCAGAAGGTTGACTTAGGCAATGCATGGACAAATAAAAATGTATATCTATTAAGATCTCAAGCTTCGTGATATTCAATGTCAGGTCACACATTTTCTCCTTTTCAAGAGATTCAAGGTTTTAGGTTTGATCTAATTCCCTTTTGTGGCTTCCTTGATGCCTTTGATGCCTATTGTGTGTCTTTCTTTTTGCATGTCGTGTTTTGACTAATTCTATAAACATGGTTTCTCACAGGCAGATAAGCAAGGAAAGATCATAGATGCTGCTCCAGTCACAAAATACACTGTTAAAGTTTTGCCGGTAAGTTAATAATTTAGGCACTCTGATCTATTTTCACTTCATTAAATGATCCACCTTTGACAAGAGAACATTCTCTCTAAGAATTTAGCATTAGCAATTGTTTGTGTGAGTATTAATGGAACTTGTTGAATGCTGGATGTAGTCAATCCCTGATAAAATGAGATTTTGAGGTCATGCACTTTATTGTGTGTAGCTGAATATTCATGGAAATTTTCACTAGTTAAAAATAGTCATTCTTTAGTAAAATAATATCTTGATATTTTGTACTTCAATTTTTAATTTATTTTAATAGTTATGTTGTTCACTAATTGTCAAATTAACAAAATAATAATAAATCATCAGTCTTCTTGTCTGCACAAAAATGATATAGAATATGTTGTCTTTCTTTGATGAACAGTTGTGCAGCTTGATTTTCTCTTATAGTTATTTTATTTTGAATCCTCTAAGAGTGAACGAAAAAAGTTTTTGACTTAGCAGAAAGCTATTTGAATTTCAAAAGGGGTTGACAATTCCATCTTGAGAAGGCAACTTAGGTGTCAAGAAGGCCAACCGGTATGCTTGTTCAAAATGACCAAGCTAAAACCCTCTTCTTCCTTTCTTTTTTTGAAAGATTTACCATGATATAGTTATCATCATTGAACTGTTTTGTTGGGACTACTTTTAACTTCTAAATTACTTGGGTATTGATATTTCTACCATTAATCATTATTCTCACACATTTTTAATTGGACTTTAAGGATCATTGCACCACATTTAGCCATTGTACAATTGTTAATCATATCTTAAAGCATTCATCTATCAATGGCACTGATATGTGTTGGCAATCATACTGTTATGCACCCAATACTTCCTAAATTCGGAGCACCTGTATATGGTACAGATGGCACACATACCTACAAGCTTGCAAGAAATGATAACCTTATGTAGATATGGTTACAAACTAACACATATCTACTTGCATGCACAGATGAAGGCAAGAGATCTCACTCGAGTACTTTCAGAAGATAGCTATAGCCAATACGATCTTTCAGTTTGAGGGATTAAGTGTGGCCATCTCCACACCTTTATGTAGTGTAATATCCCATGGTACCACCTAGCATGTAGAGTTGTTCTCCTCTTTGCAAGCTCTTGGATATAATTTTTATTTTAAATATAGTTAGGATATAAATAAGTGTACGAGTCATACAATAGCTATGATACTCTAATCTTTTAAAACATTGTAGATTGACATTACATATGAGTAATGAGGATATTCTCTCTCTCCAATAGCTTCTCTTTGGTGTATGCATTTCTCTTATGTATAACCTTTAGTGGTATATAGAAAGGAATGGGATGACTATGTTTACCAGACAATCTTCCCTGCCTCCAAAGGATGAAAGTATGGAGAACATTTTTGAGAATGACAAAATATGGGAATTCTTCAACAGCTACTTTTGTAGAAGATAGGCAGAGACATCAATGTCATATTTTGGAACAAGGATTGACAGGAACAAGAACCAGATAAAACTTTTGTCACAACTGTTACAGATTTGATGAGTTTCTCCAAAATTACTTTCTGATTTAGGCTTCTTATGAGGAAAGTGGGCTTTCATACAAGCATGCAAGCACTAGATGAAAGAATAGAACAAAAGATCTAAACCAGTCACAAAGCTATTTGGAGTTAGAACTGATGCAGTCTTAGGACACTTCTTAGGCATAGTATCATTAATGGTGACTGTAAATGTGTTTTAGATGAACACAAGATTCTGTAGATATGGAGAAGTTCATGCTGTTTGTTAGAACCACTATGAAACTCTGTTTTCATGCCTCCTTTTGTCTGTTAATTGTTAGTAATTCCCAGAATCATATCAAGTACAAGTCTATTGTGGTCTCCTTAGTGTGCAAAGGTTTGATCTGTCCTGGTCTTTTCTTCAACAACTTCTTTAGGGCAAAGAGGATTGTTTTTGAGCTTGATGAGGAGGAAACAGTGATGAGGTCCACGGAAGGAAAGGGAAGTAGGCATTTGAAGACACAGTAAAAGGAAATGATCATCTAAGTGGCAAAGTCAAGTGGAATCTCCTAGTTGAAAGAAGGATTGTTTGAGCGACAAGTTAGGTGTGTCTTTATGGAAGCAAAGCTAGTCAAAGATGGCTCTATAAGTGGCAGATCCATTGGTGATTAGTGCCCAGCTCTAAATGGTTGTGATTAGGTAAGTGAAGCAGGCCAAGGTTCCACAAAAAATAGCGTGCACAAGTTAAGTGGCAAAATCATCATGAAATGGTGACCATCAAGTGGTAGGGTCAGTTCAAAAATGCACTAAAGGTGAAGAAGTCAAAGGTTGGTGCAAGTCCATGGTGGCAATGCCATGGCAAAGTAGTACCCAATAGATGGCAAAGAACCTACAAAACTTTGCCAAAAAGAGATGTTATCCTTGAAAATAAAACTCCCATTTTTCACTCAGTTTTCACTGCAGTGTGTAGACTAAGTCAAGGGGACATATTTTACTATAAGTGCTTAATCTAAGAAGTTGAGTTTGAGCCTCAAAAGACTAGTTCTAGCAACTATCAAATCAGTCGATCCAATGGTTCTTGGAACCAAACCAATCGCTGATTTCAATGGTTTTTCTATTCTAGCATATGAAAGGCTTGAAGTTCATGAATTGGCCGATGGAATGGTGCCGAGAACCTCACCATTCGCCTACAGTGATAAAAATGCTGATTAAAGTGAAGAAGATAAATTAACATTATGGTTTGGTGGCAAAAGGAGAAAGAATCATGAGAACATAAGTTGGTCCAACATCACATGATCAGCTAATAAAGTCGTTCCAAGAATTGCATCGGTTCCTGAAGCTAGTAATGTTTTTGAATTTATTGATTAATTTGGATCCGATCGTGTTTCATTTGATAAACAAAAATTAAATGGATTGATATGAACAAATTGATTGATGAGCTAGTTCCTAATGTAGTGATAGTTCTCAAAAAACCCTAAAAAGCTGATATAATAGTTCAAGAAGGCAGGAAAATAAAATATTATTATTTCTCATAAGTCTTGTGCGGCCTGATGAGATCAAAATTATTCCAAAATAATGTTATTTAAATCTGAGCCAAACTGCCTATAAATAGATTTGAAGAGTTCTCAGTTCATCAAAGTTTGCCAACTCTCTTCATTTTGTTCTTCCATTGGTGTGATGTCCCTGTCTAAAGCTTAAACGACATTAGTTATAATTGTTTAAATATTTAATAAAGTCTTTCTTTTCTTTAAAGACATTAATTATTTAATTAATTGATTATGTTAATAGACGTTATATTTTGAATAAAGCTTAATATGCTATATCCTTAATAAAGCTTTAATAATAATTCAGTTGTCAAAACTAAAAGTTGACGAATAAGTCATGATCGAGAGAATTGTACTGACATCATAGGAAAATGATTAACATCTGATTTTGGTCTTTCCATTGAGAACAAAAATTCTCAGGAGATCTCGTGGCCATTCAGGACGGAACCCCTGAAGTGGTTGTGCAGTGTTTTTATAATCATGGCAATTATCGATGGCATCATTCATGAGTAGAGACTCTAGATTCGGTGAAGTTATGCGCGTCCCAATACATATGGAACTGTGGCATTGGTATTTGTAATTTGATACACAAAATATCTGTGACATTTGTCATTCAATTCCAAAGGCTAGCTTCAAACAGAAAAAGTTATCTTC
Source organism: Sequoia sempervirens (assembly GCA_007258455.2). NCBI lineage: Eukaryota > Viridiplantae > Streptophyta > Pinopsida > Cupressales > Cupressaceae > Sequoia > Sequoia sempervirens. Next base: position 141,348 of record VDFB02252583.1, read on the forward strand.
CACGGCTTGTGAGTCATATGATAGGAGAAACGGTGAAAAGACACTGGTGCTAAAGTATACAAGGCAACCCGATATGATATTAGGTATCTTTTGTATTACTAGTGATATGAGTGTAATGGCGATGGGTGTTCATAAGTCTTGATATCAGGCATAACCAGTTTAAGGGCAGCAAAGTAATGTGAAGATATATGTTCGGATTCAGAGAGGCGACTGAAGGAAAGTATGAGCCAGATGTCATTACCTGCAATTATATCTTCGAGCGGACGAGATGAAATGAGTATGTTGAACTATTATTGTAATGTTAACACTACCTGCCAATGTCCGAAAAGTCTTGTGAATATGCATTGGTTATATTGCCAGGTTGATTTGCTTTTGAGTCGAATAATTGATATGTTTCTGAAGTCGTATATTTAACCTGCCCCTAAAGTTGAATGTCTATAGTTTTTAGCAATGCTATGAAGTCGAGTATTTATTGACATTCTCTGTAATTAGTGGAAATTATAATTTTGCAAAGTTTGAATCATATTTAAATTCCATTTTGCATAGTGGAATTATTTGACTTGATTTTCTATCCCAACTCTGGCCTGCAATATTTTTCTGCGTGCAATCATTTTATGTATAAATCATATTGAGTAAATATTTCGGACTAGCAAAAATAACTTTAGTATTAGTAAAAGATCATCGAAAAAACAAGCAAATAACAAATGATATTGTATATTTGGGACGGGATTATCACAGTGGTATCAAAGCCTAAAATCCTGCCAACTTGAAGGTTCATGAACATCGGTGACAGAGCTAGGAGATATTTTGAAAGAGAGCAGAGACGGAGGCAATTCCAAATTGCCGATCCTTATCCTGAAGAGGATACCTTTTCTACAGTATTAGCAGCCCGACAATTTCCTAGTGTACCACTGGAAATTGAAGCAATGGGGGATTCAGGCCATGAGGCTTCTCAAAACAGAGGTAACAGGAGAGAATCATTCAAAATATTTTGAATGATTTGGCACGTGGTCAGCAACAAATGTTGCAATAGTTTGTGCAATCCCAACAACAATTGATGATTGCTATTGGACAAATGTCTTAGGATATGAACACATTGAGAGTTAGTTAGAATTCAAGAAATGGGAGTAATGTTGGAAACCACATACCCAGGGGAACCAATTAAGGGGCATCAAGCAGACCATTCCAGCGTACATTCGTTCCTAGGAATGAGGAGGAAGTGGCACAATTGGAAACTAAGCAACCTTTGACCGATGAGGTGATGAAAGTTTATGAGGAATATCATACTCTTCCTCATGTTATTAGACAAGAGATTGCGTTGAATCAATATATGAATCAGCGTAAGGATAGGAGAGCACAACAGGAACAGAGACCCCGTGGCCCTCATAAAGACTTTCAACATGCTTTGAGCAAACTGTCACTACCTAACTTTGATGGGAGTGAGAAAACTACAACTCGTTCATGGATTCATAAGTTAGACACTTTCCCGAATTTAAAACCAATGCTAGAATTGGAAGCAATTAAATTTGCAACATTACATCTAGAAGGTTTAGCGTATGACTAGTGGCATCATGGATTGGTGATGTAGAATCATGCTCTAATACAGTCTTATGGAGAATTTAGCAGCAAATTAATTGCTCGTTTTGATAGGAAAGATGAGGAGGTTTATTTTAGGGAGTTGGCCTTGATTAGACAGCATGGAGACGTTGAGAGTTACATCAACAAATTTGAGAAGGTGACAGTTATGGTTCCTGATATATCCAAGAGGAGAGTTGTAATGTTATTCACAAAAGGGTTGCATCACAATTTGAGAGGGTTGGTGAAGGCTTTTAAGCTGAGGACTTTGCCGGATGGTATTTAGATGGCACTAGGCCTTGAAACTTTTCTAGTACACAGTTTCCAAAGAAGAGTTTCAAGAACAACAAGCCATTCTAGAACTTTTAATCAGCCCAAACCAAATCCTCCTAAGCTAGATTTTGAGAGTAGGAATGAATTGCGCAGGAAGAAACTATGTTTCACTTGCAAGGAGCCGTGGGAGCCTGGTCATCGATGCCTTGGGCAAGGCAAGGCACATTATATAGAGGTCACTTCTGATGTGGACGATGAGATAGTTGATACTAGTTCAGAGAGTGAACATGAGCAACAGATAGAGCATAACAATTCCATAGGCGATGAGACCCAAGGTGCTATTGCTACATTATCGGGTGTGCCTAAGTATCACCCTTTTCGAATAAGGGGAGTTATTAATGGATAGCGAGTGACTTGCTTGATTGACAATAGAGCCACACAATTTTATTGACGAGGGTTATGTAGCCAAGAGGAGATTACAGGTGGAGGACTTTTTTGGTTTTAGTGTCACAGTAGCAGATGGTTTTAAGATGGGATGCACTACAAAGCTCCCACAATTGAGCATTCAAGTGGGAGATTATACAATCATAGACGATTTCTATGTGGTTGAAATTGGAGACATTGATATAGTATTGGGAGTTCAGTGGCTACACTCTCTTAGCAAATACAGTCAGGACTTTCAAAAGATGGAGCTAGAGTTTACATCAGGTGGTAAGAATATTGTGTTGAGGGCATTATCAGATGGTGCTCCTAAGATAGTTTCAGTGAAGCGTATGGAGGCTTTGTTCAGACACGGGGAGGTTGCTTGGGTAGCTCAATGTTTTGTATCTTCTAAATCTTTTATCATGAAAGATAAAGTTTATCTAGTGGATGTGCAGACTAGATTAGACAATCGTAGCTTGGTGTTTGGAGACCTTCCTCCTAGTAGACCTTCGGATCGTGGATTTGAGCATGTGATAGAATTGGAAGAGGGTGCCAAGCCTGTGATTACCACTCCATATTGGCACTTGAAGCACTTTAAATATGAAATCGAGAAAACAATTAAGGAATTGTTAGATATGGGGCACATCAGGCCCAACTCCAGTCCGTTTGCTTCATCAATGGTGCTTGTGAAGAAAAAATATGGCATAATGAGAATGTGTATAGATTACCGTGCGTTGAACAAAAAAAACAATTAAGAACAGGTATCCCATACCGAGGATAGATGAGTTGTTGGACGAATTGCATGGGGCAGTTTATTTTTCTAAGATTGATTTACATTCGGGATACCACCAAATTTGGGTCCGTGATGAGGATGTTCAAAACTGCATTCAGATGTCACTACGGGCACTACAAATTCTTGGTAATGCCTTTTGGTCTTACAAATGCACCTACAACGTTTCATTCATGTATGAATCATGTTTTCAGAAAGCAGTTGCGTAAACCACTATTGGTATTTTTCGATGGTATTCTAATATACAGTAAAACTTGGGAGGAACACCTTCGGCATATCGACGAGGTATTAGGCATTATGGAGACCAAGTCATTGTTTGCAAAAGCATCCAAATGTGAATTTGGGATGATAGAGATATTATATTTGGGGCATGTAATTAGTGTAGGAGGTGTGAAGGTCCATCAGGAAAAAATATAGGCAATTCTGGATTGGGCTTCACTGAGGAACATTATTGACCTACGGGGTTTCCTTGGTTTATGTAGTTATGATAGAAGGTTTGTTAGGGGTTTTTCTCAATTAGCTACATCCCTTATAGACCTCGCAAAAAAGGGAGCTTTCAAATGGTTGGATGAGGTGCAGGCTACATTTGACAAGCTCAAGCAGGTGATGAGCTCTTGTTTGGTATTGGCTCCTCCAGATTTCTCTCAACCGTTTGTATTGGAGTGTGATGCTTTAGGCGAAGGGATAGGTGTTGTACTCATGCAAAATAGGCATCCCATAGCCTACAAGAGTCGAAAGTTGAGAGATGTAGAGCGGCTATACTCCACTTATAACAAGGAAATGCTTGCCATCATGCACGCATTGGCAAAGTTCAGGAAATACCTTGTGTTTTGGTGTAGTGAATGAGTGATGGTTGAAATCAGGCTTATGTTGTAGAAACTATCAGTACAAGTTATTGTTTTCCTGTATTTTGCAATTTCATAAAGTAAATTGACTCGAGTAGCTTTGTCAAACTTTGAATTGATGTTTGTTATTCATTAAATATTGCTAAACAATTTTTTTTTGCTAATCATGTGATATTCATTTGAATAACCATTTTTTATTGATGCAGATTTATTGGTCTCTATTTAGCTACCAATCAACATTCGTTTATGTTATTCTTGCAAATCTTTGTTTATAGCCAATATTGGTCTTTGCTTTAGCCAGTAGGAAGTTGTTTTCATTTGAGCTTTAATTAGTTTATCTTCTTTTAAAATTTAAAAATCTCATTGCAAGTCTTGATTGTTGATAGTCCAATGCTTGCAACTAGGGAAAAAATATTCAAATTAGATATTTATATTTAATGCAAAACCCCCTTTTATATTTTGTGCAATGTGCATACTGTAAATTCTATCAATAGCTTTATGTTTAGTTTTAATTAGATCTTAGTGAGCTTCCTCTTATAATTTGAAAAACAGTTTTATTGTACACACTGTTTTGATTTGAGTTGTCCTGAAAAGGATAAATTAAAACACTCACAATTTTTGGCAACTGTATTGAGGATTGATATCAACACTTCTAGCTTGCAAATAGAAAAACCTCTAGTTGAAATCTTTTCATCCTAGCTAATAAGGAAATGAAAATCTCCATAAATAATTATTTTGGCAATGGGTTACAATACTCAAGTGAGTCAAGACAACAATTTACCTCCATTTCCATTGCCATGAGGAGCTTGTTAGAAATGAAGGTAAACAACTACAATATGGAAATCAAATTTTATTTTGCAAATCTGAAATTTATTCTAATACCAAGGGAGATTTAAGGAAATATAAATCAACAACAACAAAGAAATTAGCAAGTATAAGGGATTTACACGATACAATATTTACGTGGAGAAAACCTTTTCGGGTTAAAAAATCCACCAAAAAAGAGGCTAAATCTCTATTATCTTGAAATAAGAATACAACAACCAGTTCTTTCTTGCATCCAAATTGACAACATCTATGTACCTGTGCAACCTCACACTTCTCTACCTTGTAAAGCATCTATATAATAATTATGAATTACATTCTTCGCAGTCACCAAATATAGCATCCAAACTTGGACAAAAAATCATGCCTCAATTTTGGGAAGAAACTTCAACATGCTAAACCAATACTCTTACAAAAAATCATAGTTGACAAAGAAACAATCTCTCTATTTTGAGTGTCTTGATTTTCGATCCCTAAAAAATAGGAGAGACTCCAAGATGAATCCCTATAAAATAAGAGACACTCCAAGATGGGTGCCTAGTTTGACCTTATCAGCTCATGTCAAGTTAGAAGATGCTTTTAACCGGTAAATAATAAATAAATAATTACCGCTGCCAATGGATCTCACATCCCTTATGAATAGATTTACAAATAATGTTTTAGAATAATTAAATACATAGGATTTGCAAGGTTGATGGCACTTTAATCCTAATAGAGCCATATTGGTCCCTTGGCACTTGTGATCCTCATGACTTCCCACAAGGCCCAAGAATGAATTTTTCTAAAATTCCATAGTGACGACATGCAACATCCCAATGAGCATATATTAGCCTTCACCATAACTTGTGGCATTCTAGGAGTGGGTCATGAGGATTTTGTTCACCCTTTTGCCAAAACTGCAGTTAATTAGAGCAATGATATAATGGTTTCATCATCTTGCCCCAAGTTGTATAAGAAGTTGGGAAATCATGGGGGGAAATTTTTATCATGCTTCAAATTGGTTGAGGATGGCCACTTTATTTTTGCTCAACTCTCAAACACAAAGAAGGTCAACAATGAGCGTATGAGGGACTGTTTCACTCGATTCACTCGACTTGTGGGGAGAATTATTAATCTTTAAGGCCTTCTCAAATTATTCTAAGCTATTTTATCAGTGCCTTACATTAAAAATTGCCTTTCTAGGAAAAACCTATGAAATTGATGAACATGAAGTGTAGGCACAATCGGTCAATCTAGAGGACTTGATCACTACTAGAAAAATTAGAAAAGGCACCATCAGACCAATGTTCGCAAGTTCTACACTCCTCTCCTACAAGAAGTAGTGATTGATATGACAAATATGAAGAGAAATTTTAGTAGAATGGTCCAACACAACAATAGCAAGGACATTTTCAAAGGAATAACAAAAATGATCATTTCATTCTACCTCCACCTAAAAGCAGTGTTCCACGGGGACACTTCCCCCCACTAGCCTACCAGTAATGCCACCATCCCACCACCAACACCGTCGTCTCCAAGATGCCACTAGGACTTCGAGGATGCTAGGGTGTCCTCAAGACGACTAGGGGACTCCTAGTTGTCTCCGGATTGTCTCGAAGATGCCTAGGCTTCTCCTATGACCAAATGACCAAAAAACAAATCTTTCTAAAAAATAAAATTTTCTATGCCCAAGGCCAAACCCTAATATGCTACCTACTATCCTCATTTCAATTCACAAAAAGCAAATCAACAAGAAGCTAATAGTGTGAGTGTGAGAGTGAAAGTTACAAGTGTAAGGTGAAAGAGTGAGAATGAAGAGCAAGAGGAATGAGGAGGAGCAAGATGAAGAGCAAGAAGTGGAGTGATCTCAAGTTAAGGTTCACTTCAAAATTCAAATGCTTAAAACTAGTTTTCCAAAGTTTCATTTGTAATTCTTATACTGATACATCTTTTCATAATTATTTTTTAATGTACTATATGTACTTCAATGCCACCGCCCTGCCGCCACCTCGCCACCGTCCCCTGGCCATCCCCAAACTTAGGCCCTTGGTCCCCCTATCCCCAAAACCCATCCCCACATCCCCGCATCCCTTGTCAGGAAACTCCGTGGAACTATGCCTAAAAGGCTTGCCTTGGTAGCACCTCATGACAACATTAACAATTTTTTCTCTTTCCATGAGACAAATGACCATGATGCTTAACATTGTTGGGAGATGCATTGCATGATGCAGTGCTTGGCAGCTTCCATGTTATATTATCGAAGGTTTCTGGTTAACCTTCAATATCTTTGAGATGAGCCCAATGACGACTCTATGAGAGGATATATTCAAAATGGACCATTTTGTGCCAAAAAATTAAATACATTCAATGATTGTGTATGTTCATGGAAGCTAGTAGTTGTGAAAGAGCAAATATTTAAATAGAGGAGAGTAGAGAAGGGGCATCCACGAGAGAACTCACAAATGTTTCTTATTTTCAAGAGTCTACATTCATTCCTACATTAGCTAATCAGGATGAGTTTTATTTCCCATCCACCTCATAGCCTTACCTATTTTCTATGTAGAGGAACAAGATTTTATGTTAGAAGAAATAGCATATCATTTGTATATTGACGAAGGTAGTCTCCCAAGCATTTGTGGAGCAAAATAGAGATTCAATTGTTTCCATTGAGCAAGAGAACAATGAGTGTGTTGAAGATGAAGCATTGGAGGAATTCCTCTTTACCTTTGAGGATTATTTGAAGAACCTACACACGACAAAATTAAAGAATGAAGATTGAGAATTAGATATTAGTTAATTAGTTGATGCTAGGTTTGGATATGCTTGAAGAAGAGAAATGATCAATCAATGAAGATAGCAGTTGTAAAATTAATGGTGAAGATTATAATTGTTTCCTCTCCCTTAGGGACATATTCTTTGAAGTTGATTACATTGATTACAATGGAAAGGAGTGAGCTAGTCTTAGAGTACTAACAATGATAACGCTGAATTGGGCCCAATGAAGCAATCCTCTCAGAAGAACAAAGGGCTAAATGTGAATACCTGTCATGACTAGAAGCCAAATCTCCCATGGATCTAAGTTTGTGTATGTAGAAAGTAAGTGGTAAGATATTCTTGCAACGTAGTTGCTAGGCAACAAACTCAACTTAGACAATGCTTTAAGGAACAATTTGTTTGCACTTGATAATATATTGTAGCATGAGAGTCTAGACCCTCTCAATACAAGCCTAATCAATAGATCCCAAGCTAGGCCCCCAACGCTTAGAGCCATATGGAACTATAGGCTTGATGATGGTATTGAAAAGACATATTTAAAGGGATATTTTGGAAGTGGATTTAAAAACACTAATGCTCCAAGATAGAGAGAGGCATATCTCTTGCAAAGATGTGAATGTTGGAAGGACCATAAAATTGGTACCCCAAGTATGTGTAAAAATGAACAAGGGCGTCAAGTTGTTGTAACCCTTCAGTAGAATGAAAGAGAAGAACAACATTATCAACAAAAAGTAGAATGGCAATAACCACATGTAAATTGCAACCATCATCCGTATGAACATTGCTGAAGAAACTCCTCCAACTCGTCAATGTAGATGCTAAAGAGGGTCAAAGAGAGAGGACACCCTTGTTTGACCCCAATGCTACTCCTCACAAAGTTAGAGAGACCGTGAGAGGTAGGAAGCTCCCAAATGATTGTCTGATAAAGCCTCGAAGAAGTAGTAATGAGAGAATTGGAAACACTGACATTGTGCAACCTTTGGAAAAGCAGGTATCTCGAAACCAAGTCAAAGACCTTGAAGTCTATGAAACAACATAAAACTATAAAATACTTGATAATTTCTCTATCATCTTATTGGTTCTTCTTAGAGTGGCTTCCCCCCAAGAGCTTTTTTGAAAAAGGTGAAGTCAGACCTAGACTAGAAAATGCTTGATAATTTCTCTATTGGCTTTAAGGTTGGGGATAATTGCTCTCATGAAATCATTTTTGATCTTCTTGTATCCATGGACTTCATTTTATTTACAATATTTGCGATGTGCATCATGTACTGTTAGTTAAAAGCCAAGTTTGCTTTTTCTTAATCTTGTTTCCTAGATTTTATGAATCTTTTCAAATCCTATTGCCAATTTTTTTTTATCGTTAAAATTTCATTGACACCCAGCTAAAATTTATAAGGTAGCAACTATATCTTCACCTAAGAAGGGTTTGATAACATCAATTAGTCTAGCTTAATCAATTTTTGCAAGAAATACAGTTTCTCAAGACAAATTTGAGCTTTGAAATATGATTTAAGCTTTAAATTAATCAGACTCACATTTGTTTGCTACCGATTATTTTCTACCAGATTGCAGCAATATAAATAATAACAGTAATGACAATGAACACTCTAAATACTAGAGAAGCAGATGTTCTCATATAGGTATTGTATTTACAATTGTTCAGTATATGGAGGACCAAATCAGCCTCCCTTCCTTGACATAGACTTGCTTTTTAAACAACAATACACATGATTATTGGTTAAACAACCATCAGCAATCAAACATAAGGAGTAACATCACTACCTAATGCCAACAAAACATCACGGGTTAGCTATAACAAAACATTACTAAATCAATGTTCTACATTATCTCTCCTTTTAGAAAAGTCGGAGTCCCTCCTGACAATACTAATAAGTAATAACAAAAGGATTAACTCAACGAGGAGAAGTTGTAGGTGGGGAGTAGAAGGCATCCCTAGAACTCTGAGAGGCGGTGAATTGGATGACCTTGCATAGTGGAGGTTTCAAAATTATAGCTCAAATACTCGGATGTTATTGGAAGCTCCCGCTTAATATGTGATACTATTGCAAACACGATAGCTTCATTTGGAAGTTGATTCATAATTAAAGCAAGACTACACACCATAGTGAGATTGTGGACCCCAAGGCATTTCAGATGATGCAAACAAGTTTGCATGCATTATACACAAAACATTCTCAGGTGTTACCATGCCATTTCTTCCTTAGCCAGGCTCTGGAATAAAAAATCTGAATTCTCCCAATGGGCTGATCTCTTCTTTTCGTGATTCTCACTGGCCCAACTCTTCAAAGTTACTGAAAATCATTTCCAGCAATTGTATGTTGCTAGTGCTGGGATGATCAACAGACAAGTATGCACATGCATTGGAACTTCTTGCAGACTAAAGACAAACCAAGTAACAAATTTTTAATTTTTCTATGGACTGTACATTAGCACAATTGCCACCATTAGTTGCAGGCCGTACTGCACAATTCAAAGGATGTATGATGTGATTCTCACAATTTATTGCATTCCTTATATCCACAATCTGATTTCCAATTGGTACTATAACAGGGTGTAAGTTGAATTTACAATTGCAGGCCTGGCCATACAACCTTCAAAATTTGTAGACTGTATGCTAACAATGTTAGGTATAGTAGTAGCAGGGTGTACGGCAATATTCCAGCCTACAGTCAAGTGGTAGTTTGTGGAGCATATGACATGAACATCAGACCAGGTGGTACTAGATGGTACGATGTCCTTTTCTGGCCTGTATGGTTCAATTTTTTGCACATACAGGTGGTTCAAGTTACAAAAGCAATGATGCCAGACTGTTACTTATTCTACACTACCAGATTGCAGCAATATAAACAATAACGGAAATAGCAATGAACACCCCAAATACCAGATAAGCAGATGCTCTTATATAGGTAGTGTCTTTAGTCTTTATAAGTGTTTGGTATAGGAGTGTCCAAATCAACCTACCTTCCCTGACGTAGACTTGCTTTTTAAATGACAATATGTATGGTTTTTGGTTATATAACTGTAGACAACCAACATAAAGAGTTACATCCTTACCTGATGCCAAATTAACATAATAGGTTGGCTATAGTATAACATTATTACATCAACAGTCTACAGCATTCTGTTCAATGGAAAGCTATTTGTTCAAAGTTCTCTATTTTGGTCTGCTAAAATGGAATCCAAATTGTATTCCTTAAACGATAACAAAAGCATATAAAAATTTGGTTTGCATACATATTTATTATTTAAAAACTATGTTACCAGGTTCGCCTCCTGCAGGGCTGGATCCGGGTTCGGTTTGCACCGGATCCAGGTTTGGTTCAGTTCCTCCGTGGCTTTGTACAGAACAGTTTTTAAATTTTAATTTAAAGGTTTTAACATTTATTAATGACATTCATCAAAATAAAGAGCATTTGTGTCAATTAGAGTTTGACTACAATTTGTTTCTTTTTATTTAAAATCCTGACTGCGCTCTTTGAATTAAGATTCATTTCATGTTGCCTCTTCATTTGCTTGCTGCCTCTGCCAGGTTGTGCTAAAGAAGTCTCTGATTTTTGTGCAATTTGATTACTATTTTAAAGGGTGATTGCATGAGTTTCAAAGATTTCAGCAAAGATTTACGCTGTTGAGTTTATGGTGGTTTTATTGTTTCTATGGTGCTATGTAATATTCTAATCCTAATTCATGCTTCTATATATATTTATGTTTTTTACATGTTTTTTGTATGAGTGAACCCAAAACAAACCCAAACCCCCCAAAAAAATTTAGCCAAACCTGCAAACCAAACCCCCAAACCCGAACCCGAATCAGTACCAGAACCGGCAACTTAGTTTAAAAACTAAAAATCAATCAGTTATCATGAAGAAGTGAATTGCAATGACTGAAATTGGTGATATATATATGAAAGATATTTTGTATCTCACAATTCATTTTGTTTATGTGGCTTGCAGTTCAATTATGATGTGAGTCCCTATGGATTTAGAGAGTTTTTCAAGCGCCAAGGCATATCGTCTCAAATGCTTATGCAAGAAGATGCACAATAGCATATCTTGCAGCAATGTTTAGAAGCCAAGAAGAAACTAACATCCTTTGTTAATGGTGTGGCTCTCCATGGTTTGTTACTGTTTGTTATTTGTTTTAAAGTAGATATTTTGAGAAGGTGAATGTTGTTCAATTTTTTTTACTACTAGGAGAATTTATTGGGGGTAAATTTGAAATGCCAACACAATTATTTTTTTAGTGGCAACAATTTTAATTGTACAGTTGAATTTTCTAGAAATTGATCCAAAACTGAGTGTGGAGAGTGCATTCGTGATAGTAATTAGATTATTTGTCATAAGCTTTCATGCCTGTTTTATGTTTTCTTTAGTTTGGCATTACTAATACGTTTACAAAAGAAAAAGAAAATTGTTTCAATGATATGTTTTACCTTTCTAGATGGGATATTCATGATATATATATATACCAAAGCTATATTGTTAATAAGAGCAATCAAGATCATACCAATAAAACCAAGTAGCAGCTCCAAAGAAGAATAAAACATCAAAACCAAAGGACAACATAATGTCAAAGTCTACAACTTCCAAATGACAGCTAAACATGAAATACAATCATACACAAAGATATTAACAAGTTCCATCCACAGAGCCCTTTAAGGAATGAATATGTTCCTCTACATTGGTCAGACCTCTGGTTCTTAGCATCAAGATGGTCTACAGTGGCATGCACTTGCTTCAGCATACTTTTCACATTCTTTTCTTTGAGCTTTTCTACTCAACCTGGGTAGACACCACTGTAACTTGAAGAAGGGAGAGGAATCTTAGCTAGGGAAGACTCATAAACCACTGAAGCTTCCTACTTCTCACTGTCACTTCCATCCATAGACATCTGATCAAGTACATTTTGTACAACCTCTTGCCTACTGGAAAATCTGTCTGCATACCCCTGAAGATCATTAAGAACCATGTCAGCAGTTTTAACAGGAGCAAGATTATTCACATTCAACTCATTGTTTCCAATACCAACAAGCTCATCAAATCCAACTTCTTCTGCAATCCTGAGAATACTAAAACCATTAAATTGTTCTCATAATGCTGATTATTCAGCACACTCCAGTCCTTGCATCTATCTCCTCTTGCTCAATGTCACACTTATATTGGTCAAGCATATGGGCTACAATTGTGAAAAAACCAGTTCTGAATGAGTAGTCTTGCTGAATGGTCAAAGAATCTGTATTCAAGTAATTTTTTAAGTCAACTTTTGGAACCTTAAGTTGAACGTTGAACTGCAATCCCTGGAGCCATTATAATGTGACTTCACTTAAGAATGCCAAACCTCCTATTACGTTGGTACACAATATAATTTCTAGAGTTCCAAAGGAATGACAAATCTTAGTAGACATTACAAGCCAAAGCTTTATAAAGAACTTAAAGACATCCATGTCATTACTAATAACTAATTAATTCTATATTTTTCTGGCAATCTTTAGACCAAACAGTAATAAAGAGTTTCCACTCAAAACGTACATGAAAATATTTTAAGTAGAGCATGGAACAATGTGCTGGTGTTGCTTGCCCTTTGAAGGAGAAACTTGGTCCCATCCCTTGTGCCAAATCCTCCTCAGTGGTGGTTTGTGCCCAGGATGTGGTAGAAAATGAGGACTTCTATCAGTGTACGGGTTTGGTGTGTAGATTCTACAACTTTTGGCCTTCTTTCCTTGATCTTCACAAATGGGTGTTGGATTTTTGAAGGCTTCTTGTCGTGGGTAAGGTTAAGCTCTTCCCTTATGCAAAGAGTTTCTTCATTGCTTCTTTTGCCTCTTCAAAGAACATAGATTTGGTGCTTGACAATGACAATAAACTGTGGTCTTGGGGAGAGCACTCTCTCTATAAAGGCTTGGTCAACTTCATTTAACCCCCTTACTAAGACTCTAAATGTGTGTTTGGTGTGGGTTAAACTTTTGAATTGCCCCCTCTAGTTTTGGAGGTTTCATGCTATGAGGCCATAAACAATTCTATTGGTAGCTTCTTGAAGGTTGACGACTCCGCTTACTACATCATACACTCTACTTTTGCTCACATTTTGGTGGACATTGATATCTCCAAGTATATTCATGAGGATGTGGTTGTGATGGTGGGGGATAGGTCTTGGACTCAACTGCTTGACTACAAGGGTCTCCCTTTTAGATGGAGATGATGCTTTTCAAGTGGTCACCTAACTACAAATTGTCCTCTCTCTTGATGCAAGGGCTCACCTACTTGGTGGAAGAATGCTAACAAAGATCACTTGACTATCCATGCCCTTGATTGTTCGTCGGATGGCTTCCCTCATGATGACGAGTCCTCTCAAGAGAATATTTCTTTAGCTTTTGGTGCAACTTTGATGTGCCCTTCTCCTTCTACTCCTTTGGACCCTATTGGAGGACTTGCTACCCCATTCTCACAACTTTCTTTTCCTTTGGCTTTAGATCAACTTTAGAGTACTCATGTGTTGGAGGGCCGCATTTTGCCTCGCCATTTTGTTGCTCCTTTGCACATGGATGGGCTCTCTAAGGGGAATCCCCCCTTGTTGCTCCTTGTTCTAAGTAACTAGTGGATAATATCTCCTAGACTATTGTTAGGAGGAAGAAAGGTCTTCCTAAATCTTTTTCCCAAACTCATGCTAGAGTGCTGGGTGAGAGGTCAATTTGGGCAAGGTTTGGTATTGTATAAGTGGGACCTTGGGGGTTCCAGCTTTATCTTTTGTTTGTAGTTGTTTTTGGTAGCTTGGTTGCAAGTGTACCTCACTCTTGTTGGTCTGGTTGAGTGGTTTGGTCTGTCCCATTTCTCATGGTACATGTTTCGTTTGCCTTTTGGCTTTGTTGTACAATGGTTTAGGCCCTTTCAAACCCACTTAGCAATATAAAAAAAACAATGTTAATCCAAAAAGCATTAGAGTAGAATTGAGTAATTTCTAATACATCAATAACCACCTAAAACAAGATTTCTTAGGCTTCATACAAAATAATTGAATAATCAAACACGTATCAAGTTGTTTGTAAGGTTCAACTAACTCCCACTTAAGTTCAAGTTTTAGAATACAATCTAGGGAGAAAGATAAACATATTACTTGCAAGAAATATCTAAGAATGAAGGATCTTTTAGCCACCTTAAATTGTACCAAACTTAAGTATCAAAATTTATCTTGCTGTTAGCAAGAAATGCGCTTAGAGCCTTAACAAGTATTGAATATGCCCTTTGATAATAATGTACTTTAAAAACCAACATTAGATCATCTCAAGGGATAATTTTGCCGCTATGAAAAATCTTAAAATATTACATATTAAAATTAGCCAATGTTTCATATAAGCTAAGTTCCACCGAATAGATTTGAATGCATGGCAGCAGGATCCAAACTAAGTGAAAACTTCATTCTTAACCACAAGGTGTTTAATCAGCTCCCATTCCTTCCATATTGACTCAAAGATAATTGGCCTTGTTGGCTTGAGTATAAATGAGTTGAACATGTTTTAAATGATGAAGGTTGTTTCAATCATGCTTGTCTTTGTCGACTTCATGAGAGATTTTATGCTTAACTAGGACTTTCCATCCAAGGCTCACTTACATTAAGAATCTCAAAATCCATTTGATTGCTAAAGCAACACGTTGAAACTTAATATATTTCAACTTAAATTTGCTAATGGCTTCATGTTTACAACAAGCATTCGAAGCTACATCATTCCATTTTTGTTATCCCTCTCATCATATTACAAAATGTCCTTTACCTTTTTTATTCAATTTATCAATATGAGATCTACCAAATAACTAACAAGAATCATAATAAATATTGTAAGAAGACAAAAACTTTCTAGCAAACATGAAACCTTCTAATAAATGAATAAATATCTGTAACATTTACTAGGCATTTTTACTAATTTTGGCTTAGACCTACTGCCACATCTTTAAAATAAGAGTTCAATGTAAAAGTGGTACAAAGATATGTAACAATCTTACTAGGGCCACCATAGGACCAACATATATTCATAGTCCATTCATAAGGAGAGTTAACTGAATCCAACAACATAGATTTGTGAATAGCAATCTTAGACCTTGAGGCAAAACAATATAGCAAGCCTAATAGTCAATTGCTCAAAAAATTGCTTATCAAAAACAAGAAACAAGTGTCATTAACAAATTGAATTTCAGTTAAGTTGGAATGATTTGGCAAAAGAATGCCTTTAATGGGAGGGCCTATAAACGAATGTCTATGCAATTGATGCTCAACAATAACTAAACAAAGACTAAAGGAACTAGAGGACGCACTTCAATTTCCACTTGTACACAAGTATCTTGAAAACACAGTTTAAGCTAACAAAAATAACTCTAGACAAGGAACATCAAGATCAAAAAAATAAAAGACTACTTAATTCTATCATAAATCTTTTCAAAATTACTAAGAGCCATGCATACATTTTTCTAGTGGATTTTAGCCAAGTCATAACCTAACCAATTTGGTAGAGGTTGTCCAACATAAATCTGCATTCCCCATTCAATTTGTTATAGGTGATAATTTTATGTCAAATCTTATTAACTATATTTATCAACACATTAGCTAAGATCTATAAGAAACATTTAATAAGTAATGGCCTTCCAATTCTTAACTTGAGTCCTATTGTCATCCTTAGTAATGAGCTTAATACACCTTTATTAATATCTTTATCCAATTATATAATTGATATTGCTTCATAATTGTAGATGAGAGGAAAATGAAGGAATACACAAGGAAATGCAAATAGAGTTGAATTTGACTTGAAGCCCTACCACTACTGCTGATTGAGCAAGCAAATGATGCAAATTCAAATGGAAATAAAAAACTAATACAAACCTTAGGTGATTGGATGTGCTATTGATGTGTTTTGATATCAAATTGCTCTTGTGGAGTCCTCAATGTGGAAGCATGTATTGGCAGAAGGATTGCTCTCTATTATTTGGTTGAAGAGGAAGATGGATTTATAGAGTTGGGATGAGGAGGGTTGAAATGAATGGTTAGGATTGAATGAGGGGATTTTTTAAATTTGAATTTCGAAGGGAGGTGGAAATAAATATTGGTAGTTGTTAAATGGAGGGCTAAGATGTTTTGAAATGAACTGGTAATTGCTTACTTGCTTGTATTAACAAGGAAAGATTACAATATATAGCAGTGGCATAGCACTGAAAACATTAATGAGTCTAGCTACTTTAACTAACTACAACTATAGACATTTAAGATGTCTACCAACCTCTACCTACACACTACAAAAGACATTTAAGATGTCTAAACTAACTAATTACATTATTGACCATTAACAATATAAAGAGATATTATTCTAACACCCTCCCTTAGTGGTTAATCTATCAACAACACCAAGTTGCCCTCTGAATTTGACAAACTTATTCGGGCTTAGAAACTTGGTGAGAATATCTGCAGTTTGATCTGTTGTTGGAACATACTGCAGTTGAACTGATCCGTCTTCTACCAACTTGCAGATGTAGTGACAATGAAGTTCGACATGCTTGGTATGTTCATGGAAGACTAGATTTTTGGCCAGTTTGAGCACCCCTTGATTATCAATGTACAAGGGAGAAGGACCTGCTTGTGACATGTGCATGTTAGAAAGCATCTTACGGAGCCAAACTGCCTCACATGCTGCCTTAACTCTTCCTTGATATTCAACTTCAGTCAAGGAAAGAGCCACTGCTTGTTGCTTCTTGCTGGTCCACGTTACAACACCTGTACCCAAACTGAATACATACCCAAAAGTAGATTTTCTGTCATCCACTGAACCTGCCCAATCTGAGTTTGTCTAACCAATCAGCTTTGGATCCTTGCATTTGCCATACAAAATGCCATAATATGAAGTGCCCTTAACATATCTCATCACACACTTCGCTGCAACCCAATGATTAACTTTTGGAGATGTCATGAAGCGAGAAATGTAGCTCATGACAAAACTAATATCAAGTCTAGTGGCAATGAGGTAGATGAGATTGCCCACTAGTTGCCTGAATGCTGTCTCATTTATTTTAGGTGAATCAGATTTGACTGAAAACTTCAGCCCCTTCTCCATAGGTGTGGAGGCAGGTTTGCAATCCTGCATCTGAAATTTGTCAAGCAAACTTTTGGCATATTTAGACTGAGAGTTAAAAATGCTACTAGCGGTCTGCCAAACCTCAATACCCAAACAATAATGGAGAAGCCCCAAATCTGTCATGTCAAAATCCTGACACAAATCCTGTTTGATTGCTGCAATCAAATGTGTTGAACTGCCAGTAATGATCAAGTCATCAACATAGACAACAAGAAACAAAATATCATCACCAGAGCACTTGACATACAAATTAGAGTCATAAGGGTTGCGCTGAAAACCATCATCAACCAAGTACTGATCAATCTTGATGTACCATGCATGGGGAGCCTGTTTTAGTCCATAGAGTGCTTTTACCAATCTGCAAACCTGATGTTCCTTACTGGGAACCTTGAATCCAGGAGGCTGCATCATATAAACTTCTTCTTGCAACTCACCATTGAGAAATGCACTCTTGACATCCATCTGATGAGTTATCCATCCAAACTGAGCTGCAATAGTGAGAAGAAGACAGATTGTGCTCATCTTGGCAGTAGGAGCAAAAGTCTCCTCGTAGTCAATGCCCTCCCGTTGTGTAAATTCCCGAGCAACTAATCTGGCCTTATATTTATCCAAAGTACCATCTGCATGATACTTGACCTTATAAACCCATTTGCAGTTGATAGGTTTCTTCCCAGGAGGAAGATTAGTAAGAACCCAAGTGTGATTCTTCATAAGACTATGATATTTTGTCTCCATAGCCTTTTCCCACTCTGGAATTCCTTTAGCCTCTGAATATGTCTGAGGCTCATAGATGCTGTGGATGTTGGCCATAAGAGTAAAATTGACTATGTTTTGCTGCTTTCTCTTTCTGCGAGCTGATCTTCCCTCAATGAGTTCATCATCATGAAGATCTTTGATAGTCTTGATCCACCACTTAGGCCGATGAGTAGAAGTACCAACATCTGGAATAGGAGAAACATCTCATGGGATTTTTGGAACAAAGTCATCTGGATGTGAGTCTTGAGGAAAATCAGGTGGTGCTATATCATGACCGGTAGACTCCTCATCTTCAAAGTCAGAATGCTTTGAATCCCTCCCATAAGGGGAACCAAGAGGAAGACAAACACCCTCATTAGAAACCTTCATAGGCTGATCCTCAGGACTGGTAGTAGGAAGAAATGGACCAGTAGTCTCATCAATCACAACATCACGACTAAATATGAGATGATCTATCTCCACATCAATCAACCTGTATGCCTTGTGATTGTCACTACAACCTATAAACATAAGTTGTTGGCTTTTGGAGTCCAGCTTGGCACGCTTGGCGTTTGGAATCCAGACATGAGCTGTAGAACCAAAGACTTTCAGATGGCCCACCTTAGGCTTACATCCTGACCAAGCTTCTTCAGGAGTCATCTTCTTAATGACTTGTGTAGGTGATTGATTCAGGAGGTAGACTGCAGTGTAGACTGCTTCAGCCCAGTATTTCTTTGGTATATTTCTAAACTCCATAGAATGAGCCATTTCAGTAATGGTGCGATTCCTATGTTCAACGACACCATTCTGCTGAGGGTTGTATGGTGTGGTGAGTTGGCGTTTAATGCCATGTGTAGCACAAAAAGTAGAGAAGTCAACTGAACAAAACTCCCCTCCCATTATCTAACCTTAGAGTGACAATCTGTGAACCTGATTCTTTCTCAACCAGGGCTTTATACTGCTAAAATGTATTGAACACATCTAATTTATTTTCAAAAAATACACCCACATTTTTCTACTAAAATCATCATCAAATAATAAAAAGTACCTGAACCCAGTAACAGATGGAGTGTTCATTGGTCCACATACATCAGCATGAACCAATTGAAGTACTTTGGAGGCTCGCCAAGAATCACCATCTGGGAATGGTGTCCAATGCTGCTTCCCAGCCTGACAGGCTCCACAAACTCCATGATTTTGAGTTTGGATCTCAAGTAGACCAACAACCAAACCCTCCCGAGACAATTGAGAGAGATAGTGCACATTCAAGTGTCCATAATGATGATGCCAAAGTTTGTTGATGGAAGTACTCCTGGCTGCTAGAATGTGCTCTTGAGAATCACCAGAATCAACAAATCTATACAGACCATGATCCTCAAGTCCCATAGCGATTGGAGTACGAGTCTCCCTATCAACAATGCTGCAGGTGGACGAATTGAAAACAACATCCAACTGGGGAGAATGCCTCATGATCTGCCTGAAGGAGAGAAGATTATGTTCCATGCCTGGAACATAGTAGACATGAAGAAATATTAAATTTCTCTCCCCAGAGTGAATCTGAACATTACCCTTACTGACAATTGTGTACTCTTCGCCTCCTCCAAAGATCACCGAATCAGAGAATGGTTCATATTTGGTGAACCAATCTTGACGATGAGTAAAATGCTGAGAAGCTCCTGAATCAATATACCAGGTAGAAGATTTTATTGGATCTACAGTTCTTTTGGCCATAAAGCATATAATGCCAATTGTTTCTGCTCAGAGTGCTCTGTGACATTTGCCTTTTGTTGAGACCCTCTCTGCTTCTTTTGTTCAGAAGTCAACCGAATTCGACAGTCAACCTTCATGTGACCATATTTATGGCAATAATTGCACTGAATGTTCTTCTTCTTGCTGTCTTGAGAAGAACCAAAGCCTTTTTGCTGAGAAGATTGAGCCTTCCCTTTGTTCTTAGCAGAATATTTGGCAGAGAACGCTTGCTCTGTGGAGGTGGAACTAGTACTGCTCCCATACTGTTGTCTAAAACGATTCTGTTGTAGAAGCTTGTTACACAAGTCTGGAAAGTTCAAATCAACATATGTTGAAGTAATATTGAGGTCTCAATGAAATTCTCATAAGACTTTGGAAAACTCTTCAAAGTAATGACGACCATGTCCTCTTCTTCCATTGTTCGACCAATCGCCTCCAACTGGTCACGAATGTCCTTAATCTTTGTCAGATGTTCTTGTAAGGATATTTTCTCATCCATCATGATGGAAAAAAACATGTTCTTAAGAAAGAACGCTCTGCTCTTATCAGAGGTTTCATGAAGGGCCTTCAAATGATCCCAGATTTTCGTAGCAGTTTTTCCAGATGGTACCTGAGGTAGCTGCTTATCTGTGATTAAGAGTTTGATGAGCATGGTAGCTTCCTGGTTGCGTTCATCCCATTTGTCCTGATCCTTTCCGGCTACAGTGGGACGAGTTGAGTTCTCCAAAACAACTTGATTGAGGCAACGATATTAAAAGATCGTAAGCATACACTGTTTCCAGGTGTTGTAATTCTTCCCATTGAACTTCTGTCTGCTTTCAAGCATTATATTTGTCAGAGATGCCATCATGTACCCTGAGGTCAAACTAGTGAAGGCCAAAAAACCACTGCACCGAAAACAAAAACAAGTTACGCAGGACAAATTTCAAGGCATAAATTGAAACCCTAACATGGATTTTGAGGTATAAAACTAATGTAGAGTTTTTAAGACAACCAAGAAAATTTGAAGAATACCCAAAAGATTTCGGCAACACCCATGTGCACAAATTTTGAGGCACAAACTTCAAGACACCCAGAAAAAACTAAAGACCACCTCGATGAGAGCTTGAAAAACCCATAAGGAATCTGTAATCAAAATAAAATTTCGACTTGAAACAAAGGGTCAAAACCCTAGTCGAAATTCTTAGGAAACCTAGGTGAATATGAAAATCACGATTTTCAGAAAATCGTGGCTTAGAAATGAGCAAAGCACCATGCTAAAATTATGAAAGCAAAAAAACGCCACCAGGTTCAGAGTTGCGCCCAGAAGCCGTGAATAAAAGAGGTTGCATGGATTTCTTTTATGTAGAAAACACATTTTCAAAAACGCCCAGATAGTTAGAAAAATGCATCCAAAATAAGGATGAAAACGCGACCAGAGAACGCTCGAAAAATTGCTGCCCTAATAAGGTGAAAATCACGTGCAAATCTAACAAAAAAATGCGACCTTTAAGAGCTTAAAATCACACCCAAAAGAAGAGCACGCGCCCAAAATAAATAAAGAAAACACACGACCTGCAATAAGGAAGTAGCACCATAAATCATGTCCTTAAGGAGTTGTGCAACCAGAAGGAAAAACGAATTCAAAACTTGAATCCTTAGAAAAAATTCGAATTATGGCATCAACCCACGATTTTTTTTTTCTCTTCAGAAAAACTGGCGCCCATAATTAATTTCGAAAAATACAAAAAAAATTCAACACTGAAAAATTCCTCACGAATTTTTATTTGAAATTTTTTCCGAAAACAAATTCCCGCTCTGGTACCATGTTCTGAAATGAACTGGTAAGTGCTTACTTGCTTGTATTAACAAGAAGGAAATATTACAATATATAGCAGTGGCATAGCACTGAAAACATTAACGAGTTTAGCTACTTCACCTAACTACAACTGTAGACATTTAAGATGTCTACCAACCTCTACCTACACACTACAAAAGATATTTAAGATGTCTAAACTAACTAATTACATTATTGACCATTAACAGAATAAAGAGATATTATTCTAACATAAGATTGATTTGATTAAGTGAATGACAAAGATTCAAAGTTGATTTGAGTTTGGATAGATGGTAGTTGGGGATGAATGGCTAGGATTTGCTTGATTAAATTGATGGCTAAGATTGAAGATTAATTTGATTTAGGATTGATGATGAAGAATTTTATTATAATTTTTAATTGTCATTGGGACATGATTTGTCTTATTAGTAGGGGTAACATTAAGATTTGGGACTTTAGGCTAATTCATCAATTAATAAAATTTAATTAATCAATGAAGAGGGATGTATGAAATTGGTTTAGTTAAATAAATCTAATTTATTTAATTAACTTGATGATGGAGTGGATGTTAAAATGTTAATCCTAATTAATTAAATAAATATAGTTTATTTAATTAATTAGCGCTAAGATGATTTCAGTATGGCTTGGATGGGCTTAGGATGGTGTTGAAAGTGGCAAAAATAGTGATGTTATGTGTCATTAGGATGTGGTCAATTTTAGGTGTCTTCATTTTGCCCCTCTTTGAAATAGTGCCGCAACTATAAAAAGCAATGTCGTTTAAAAAAAAAGTATAGACAATTAGCAAGATAGAATTAGTGGTATGATGCCTCAATCATTTGGAAGAATGGGGCTTATGAAATAGGTTAGTGATGCCCCCTTAAGAGAGTACATAGGTTGATAGGACTTGGGTGGTCTCTCAAAAGGAGAACTAGGTTTGGAGGGCTGAGGAATGGAGGGGAGGTGTTTGAATAGATAGAAGGAATGGGGGGAAAATGGTTAGATGTAAAAAGGTTGGGGTGCATTGAGATGAATAAATAATGTTAGTAACATGGATGAGATGTCTAAAGAGTTATGATGAGTTGCAAAGGGATATGATGGGCATGGATGAGGAGAGGGATATTGATAATGACGTGATGCATGATGATTGGGTATGGTGGATGGTAAGTACATGCTAGGAGGACAATTTGCATGCATGCGAGCAAGTGCATTTTGTTGTAGCTATTGACATTATGCATAATGATGATGGTGAGCTAGGTACATGAAGGACTGATATCTAAGTAGACATATGACTTGATGCATTATGATATAGAAGACCATAATGATGTTGGTCATCAAGTGCCCCAAGGACTGACTAATGCAGTCCAATTTTGCGGGTCTTATTAGATTGGCAATTTCGGCAGCCACCTCAATTTCAAGTTGACAATTTTATTTGTTAATTGAAATCAGTTCAAGATTACAAAAAATATCAAAATTTCAAATTATCTCAAATGAACCATTACATTTTGCACCAAAATACCAAAGCAATTTAATGTTTTTAAATTGATTTCATATTCCACAACAAACAATATTACCATCTGCAACCAATCACCATCTGTGAGTACTTGGATTAGTTTCAATTTTCAAGTTCTCTGTTACTCACCCTTGTTTTATAAACACCAGTTTATTTCCTCAATTTCATTCTTCTTCTTCCATCAACTTCTTTTGTCCACTGATCAAAACCTCTTTACCTCTCCCCTCTTTCACATTCCTTTGTTGCTTATGCTGCAATTCACACTCACCTTGGTGGTCACCGCCATTTGGTTCTTCCCAATGATGAAGTTCCATTTTAAACTTCTCATACAAGAGGGTATATCGTTCCAATACTAATTTATGTTCTCCATTTTGACTCTCTTCACCCCTTTTACAATTATTTAGCTATCCCATATTCTTTTTCAAAAGAACTTTCTCGTCAGCTTGTGTTGCATAGTTCTTTGCTGCACTCTTCCTACTAATGTCTTACTGTATTTGAGGGCATTCAAATTCCCTATGCCCTGACTCTCCACATTGGTAGCATGTACCTCCAAACCCTCTTCCTCTACCTCTTCCAGAATAGCCTCTTCCCCTGCTATTTTGAATTAGTTCGTCCTTGCATGAAGTGTCAATTTCCTCCACAAAAACTAGTTTTCCTTTGACATTACTTGCTGGTTCACTTCGCATGACATACCTTCCTCTTCCTCTTGTATTATCTTGGTGTCTTTGTGACAATTTTTCTTCAGCCTTCAAGGCAAATTGATATGCCTCTTCCACCGTATGAACTTGCAACATAGCCAATTCATCTTGAATGTTATATCTTAATCCATTTATATACCTTGAAACCTTTTCCGCATCATCTTCCACACGTCCAACCCAGATATTCAACTTGTAAAACTCCTTGGTATAAGCTTTCATACTTAACTCTTTTTGCTTCAAATTTTGTAATTTTTGAAACAAACTTACTTGGTAATCCTTTGACATAAATTGAGCTTTCATCTTTGCTATCATTCAGTCCCAAGTTTTGATTTTATTCTTGCTATCAACCTACACATGATCCTACCACAATGATGCGTTCCCCTTCAACTTCGCGCAAGCAAACTTCACTCTTTTTCGGGTCCCCTATCGACTCATAGTCTAAATGCTTCTCCATTTCTAATATCCAATCAATTAAATCTTCTGGGTTCAAGCTTCTATTGTAACTAGAAGTTTCCACTCCCGATTGCTGCTGATCCTTGCCATTGCTTTCAAAAATATGCTCTCCGCCATATTCTCACCTTCATCTTCCAAATCAATTTCGGGGGCTTCTACTTCTTCTTCATCTTCATTGACATCTATCACATAAACTCCTCTTTGCTGTGCCATTTCCATTGTATCCATTCTCCTTGTGATGCCTCTTAGCATCTCCATGATGACTGCACTGTCATCATTTTGTGGTCCTTTTCGTCCACGTCCTCGGTATGCCATGTTGGTAGCCTTTACAGTTGCAGGTCTTCTCTCTTCCAATTACCCACTACACCAACTCTCTAGGTCTTCTCCAAACATGGTCTGAATCCTCACTTTGACACCAATTTTAGTGTAGCTTGATTTTGCAGGTCTTATTAGATTGGCAATTTCAACAACCACCCTAACTTCAAGTTGTCAACTTTATTTGTCAATTGAAATCAATTCAAGTTTACAAAAAATCTCAATTTGTTAAATTACATTCAAATTTGCACCAAAATACCAAAGCAATTCCATTATTTTAAATTGATTTCATATTCCATAGTAAACTGTATTACCATCTGCAACCAATCACCATTTGTGAGTACTTGGATTAATTTGAATTTTCAAGTTCTCTGTTACTCACCCCTATTTTACAAACACGAGTTTACTTCCTCAATTTCATTCTTTTCATATCACTTACAACTCACTCTTTTCTATCTGTAAGGTACAAGAATTATACATGGGTGATTTTGCTTGCTTCTTTTGCCAATTACCATGGCAAGACCTGTCTTATCTTCCTCTACTTCCTCACGCCAACCACAACCCTCTCACGCAACATCGATGGATTTGAATTGTCTTTTAATATTTTAAAAGCCATGTGACTTTTCTCACGACCTACACACCTTTTTTTTGTTGGGTGTCTCACCCCCCTCTTCAACGACTGCATGGGATCTTGTTTCTATTATTTTTGTTTGGTATTCTATCTATTTGATTTCATGCACCCCAATTTGCATTATTTGATCTATACATGTGCCTTTTTTCTTCCCTCACGGGCTGCATTGGAGCTCCTTAGTGTATGAAATATAAAATATGTACCCCTTGTTCTTGTATACTAGTAGTCTAGGAGTTTTGGTGTGCATCCCATTTTTGGTGCGCCTTGATCCTTCAGCCAATGTACTTGAGTCATCCTTTTGAATATGTCACCCAATGGAGTAAACCAGAGATTCTAGGCCCCTCTACATCCTTATCAGTTCGTGTCCCCAGTCAGAGCCAATTGTTGCCTTGAATTTGGCCCATCATAGTTCATACCATTGTTCGAGGTTTTTATTTTTGGTTGTGTAAGTATTTTCCTATCATCAAATTTTGTTCGAGTATCCTTCATACCTGTAAAGTTTTCATACTTAACCCTTTCACTTAAAATTGACCTTTGTAATGACGTTTGTTGAGGACTGACAAGGTTTCCATAACCTTGTTAGCACTCAATAGAGTTCTCACAACCCATGTCTTTTTTGGCTAAGTGTTTTTGTTAGGATGTTCTATCTTGAGTAATTAAAAATTGAGATCCAAAAGTTGACCTTTTGAAGGGTTGTCAAAATTCCTTTAGAGACCACAATGGTTTTCGAAACTTATAATCTTTCCGAAGGAAGTGAAGGCGGTTCAAAGAAGAAGAAAAGCAAGATTCCTTCCCATTTTAACAACTGCCATCGGGAGCCGTTAAGGTTGCCATAACTATGTCAAGCTTTGACATTAAATCGAGAACCTTGCTAAGTCGTTCTCTTATCTTCACCAACATCAAACAATGTTATGACGACTATGTCGGGACCCGACATGGTTCCCACAACTTTAATGGAACCTGAATCACAACTTAAGATTGTTTCTCATCCAATTAAAGATCACGAAGGAAGAGAAGGAAATGATTGAAGCAGAAGATGATTAAGGTTTCAAAACCATTGTCGGACTTCGACATAGTTTTGAAATCCGTTTAAAAACACGACTCTCTCCAACACAACATGAAGCTCGAAATTGGCACCAAGTAGGCCACCTACTGGCGTTAAATACTGTCAAAGCCGAGTAAATGAAGTAAATTCCTAATTATGTGAG
This sequence comes from Sequoia sempervirens, assembly GCA_007258455.2. Classification (NCBI taxonomy): domain Eukaryota; kingdom Viridiplantae; phylum Streptophyta; class Pinopsida; order Cupressales; family Cupressaceae; genus Sequoia; species Sequoia sempervirens. The sequence continues at coordinate 168,074 of VDFB02252583.1, forward strand.
GATTTGGTGTAGGGCATCATAGGTCTTAATGTGGAAAAGTTGCAAAATGTTAAGCTTTTTGGTGTTTTTGTGTTTAAGTCATGATTTTGTGTGTAATAAGGTCTTTTAAGACCATTTATGATGTTTTTGGAGTCAATTTAGGTTATTAGGTGATTTGGAGTCATTTTAAAGACAATTTTGTAAATGTTGCAAAAATTGCAAAAAGTTAAGCCACTTTGCATTTTTTTGCATATTTGGGAAGTTGAAAGGTTGGGAAGTTGAAAGTCAATTGTATTCGGTTGGTTTGGGTTTGTAAAAGCTTAATTAATCCTTGTGAAGATGAAGACAAGGTTTTGGAGATCATTTTGGAGATTTGCTGCTACAATGACTTGTATGGCTTGGTACAACCTGAAAATGGTTCGAGTTTCATTGCATTTGATGTGTAATTGAGTCTTCTAATTGCTGTTTTTGGTTTCATTTGATTTCATTAAGATTTGAGGAAGTTAGAGTAGATTTATTGAAAACTAGTTGAAACCCTCATTTTTGTGAGTTTTGATAGAAAATCATGGATTTCCCCTCATTCCATCGTTGAATAAATCTTAAACCTGGTGGAATGAGGGTAAACATGTATTTTGTGTTCTTGAAGGTTGCAGGAGCATGGGAGGAAAATTAGTGAAGATTTGTTGATGCACTAGGCTGGAATTTCATGTTTTTGGGGCATAGAATGTGCAAATGAGTTAGGGTTTGTACAAAATCTCTTGGGAAACAGTTTGCAATGGTTGGAAATATTTAGGCAAGCTATTTGTGACATGTCTGATTTTTTTTCATGGAGGTTTTGTTGATGTGTTTTTTATGCACTTCTCAACATAGGTAATGTATAGGTGCATCACCTCTCTTGAAAGACAATCTTCCACAATCGGATTGCAGAACACTATCCCAAGGTCTCTAATGTCATGTCTTGACAGTGCTTGGAATACCTCAGTTGATTCATGTGATTGGTTGGAATCACAAGACAAACTTATGGATGAGTTACAAAGCGTGGGAAGTTGGGTTTGCAAATGGAGTTCCAAGGTGTAGAAATTGATGTGCAATTGTTGTAGGTTCAAAACAACAGTCTAGAACTCCTATTTCAACTTCAGATTTGGCTTTATAATGTGCAATGAACCTTGCCTAAGGTCACTATAAAAAAAATATCAAAAGGGCAAGGAAGAGAGGAAGTTCCTAGACCTGAAACCATGAATGAATAGTGATCATGGAAGCTGCTACAGTAGACAAACTCCCTAAACTGGGTTTTGCTTGGCCAAAAGGATCCTACAATTACACAAAACCAGTGCAATCTTCTAAGGACTACAAATTTTCAGATTGCACATGCACATCATGAACATGCAATTGAACTAAGTTGCAACATTGAAATCAAGAAGCCTAGGCTAACTGTACACAACAATTTGTCATCGACAAGTGCTAAAAGTATGGGCTGAAAGTTCATCAGATACCATAACAACAAACACCATCATCACTTCCATTCAAGAAACTAACAACTAAACTAAAAGGGAAGCAAAACCATGCACACATAATGAACAAACTCAGAAGGAACACCCATAGATCATGAAATGCTACTTTCTATTGTTGCAAAATGTTTTTACATCAGCTCTCAAACCATTTACAAATGAAGGGGGGACCCCTATTTATAGTTTTCCAAATCCCAAATGAATGCTTAGGATTGGATTACATTGTGTGGCTCATATTTGATTGCACTTGTGTGGCTCAGATTTGATTGCACTAGGGCTTCACCTACCCCTCATTATATAGCAATTAAAAATACATTCCTTGTCTTTTCTCTATTTTGTCTTGTAGTGGCCAGTCACTGTAGCAATTTTGTCTTCTAGCTGATTGCCCTTTTGCTGTAGCTAAAATTGTTCAAAAGTTGCCTTTTACTTGACGTGTTCACAATATCCCTCAATCAATCAAGTACACCTTGTTTGCAGATTTGCATCGTTGTTAAATGGATCAGATGATCAGATGAGACAGCTCCTGACGGACCGTGATCGTTTGTTTGGAGGGAGGAAACAACCACTCCCACCACATTCAAGGCCACCCTTTGCAATTTTGTCACTGACTTCCTTGACATAGGCCTGCTTCTAATGCCAACTCTATTGATGGGTGCTATGAGGAAAGATGGGCATAAAATGAGTGGTGAAAGGAGCAATGTGCTTTTTCCTTATTCAACTTTGTCAATGGGCCTCCCCGACGGACCTGCGGTAGGTTTCTTAAATCTTGCATACATGAAGTGCCATAAGTGCTTTCATACACAAATCAAGACAAACATTAGTCAAATCCTGCAAACTCCTTGTTAGATCCATCCATGCATCATCAAAAGATCATAATATTCATATTTGGAGCTCATTTGGACCACAAACATAAATGCGGGCTCAAGGGTGCGAGCGCCATAGGGCAGACGGAAGGCGAACGATGGACTGCGGACAACGGACGATGGGCGGCAGACGAATGAACGACAGAAGGTGGACAACCACAAAGGGACGACGACCCGACAAGGAAGTTTCGAAACAACCATGGAGGGACAACGACCTGACAAGGAAGTTCCGACGGCGACGGAGGGACGACCCGACAAGGAAGTTCCGATGGCAACGGAGGGATGGCGACCCGACAAGGAAGTTTTGACGACGACAGAGGGACAATGACCCGACAAGGAAGTTTCGAAACTTCACAAAACTTAGCAAATTCGAGATTTTTCAATTTTAGCGCATGGGAAAAGGGCTAGAAAGAGTGCCAAGACATACTTAAGATTTGACTCATTTTGAAAAAAAGCAAAAATTTGGAAGGGGGAAGCCGGAGGGTCGCCGCCTTTTTGAAATGACAATGAGCACACGACGACCTCACAAGGAAGTTCCAATGGCGACGGAGGGACGACAGCCTGACAAGGAAGTTTCGACGATGACGAAGGGACGGCGACTCGACAAGGAAGTTCCCAAACGACCATGGAGGGATGACAGTCTGAAAGGGGATTTTCGCCATGTCTAAGCACATGGAAAATTTGGTCCTAACCCCTTTAGGCATGTGAAGTCACTCACTTTATGGGCCCTAGATGACGAAAACTTGAAGTTTTCTCCCATTCCGGAAATGTGGAGATTTGGAAGGGGGAAGCTAGAAGGTCGCCACCCTTTTGAAACGACAATAAGCACACGACGACTTGACATTAAAGTTCTGACGACGACGGAGGGACGATGACCCATCAAGGAAGTTCCGATGGCAACGAAGGGATGTCGGCCCGACAAGGAAGTTCTAATGACGACAGAGGGACGATGACCCGACAAGGAAGTTTTGACGGTGGTGGAGGGATGACGACTCGACAAGGAAGTTCCGATGGCGGTGGAGCGACGACGACCCGACATGAAATTTCCACAACTTCCCAAAACTTAACAAAACCTTGGTAGTTCACTTAAGCATCACATAAACATCCCAAATCCATAGGAAAATTGTCCCCAAAGTCAAAAAATGATGGAAAATGCGAAGCATGCGAGAAGGGGCTAAGTCAGCAGGAGCAAGGCAAAAAGCAGAAAAGGAAGAGGGGGACTTTGTTTCTCCCTCAAATTCGAACACCCTAGGTAAAATGAAGGGCATGGAGTAGTGTTTATAGGTCAATTTCCATTAATGGCATGCATTGATTTCTTTGTATGGCAAAACCAGGTTAGGTGAGATGCGGAAACGCATGCTTGTTTGGATGCTTGGTCAAGGCTCAGATGGAGAAACTAAGTGCGGATCCTGCCATGTGGGCAGAAGTTGGGTGTCAGTCGCTACTCAATGACGAAACATGAGCGGCGACTCGTAGTTGCGGGTCTGCGAGGCCTGAAGGATGTCGGGGCAATGGACGAAGGGAAACTCGCAGGGGCATTTCTGCGAAAGCAAAAGACTTAGCAAAAATTAGGCAGGTGAATTTGGTCAGGGGAATTTGATCATTTGAAGACACATGACCAATTTGGGCTTGGAAAAAGGGGCACATAAAACAAGACGAGAACAAAGCAGCCCGTCGGGAGTGAAAAGAGGGGGTCCCTACCTACGGCGGGGTGTGTGTGCAAAACATGCACAACAGGTTTGAGGTTGGAGTTGTGAAAACCTAGTTGTGAGCTATTCAAACAGGCCTAATGAGCCTTCATCCAAAGTGTAGCAACAAATTTTTGGCTTTGTCGTTCCAAAACAACCACCCCTAAATATTGAGTATGTTGTAGAATTCCCAAATGGGTATCGAAAACAATTTTTAGATTGTGGGAATGAATTTTGGTTTGAAAGTTATGGTAAGAAAACAATTTATGGAATTTGTTTTGTTGAGTTGGTTTTGAGTTTATTGGTGATCATCCACCCTGCTTTGCATTAGGATTAAAGTGCTCTAGAGCATAATTACTCTCTAATTTATGAAGGAAATTAGGGGTTTTCGGAGCACGAAGAAGCAGAATTATGGTGAATTGTAGGGAGAATTTGACTAGAATTCTTCACAAAATTGTCCTTAGAAAAGATATAAAACGGGTAAGTGGCATTCTTAAACATTCTTCGAGCTACTAAATTTTACTTGTATTTAAGGAATTTTCCTCAAAGTAGAAGTTGGTATCTCTAGGGGAATTGTTGGCAATTTTTTTCTAGAATTTGATAGCCAGGGTTTGAGCGACAATGAAGTATAAATATCTTGGGTACGAGCACTTATTTGGTTTGGAAAGCACATTGCCAGAAATAGGTGATATCAAGCTGGGTCATGTTAATTTGGGAGAATTCTGGGAAACAATAAACACATCAGATAGAGCCCCTATCACTCAGAGGTTAGTAGAGAGTGGTTTATTGGAGGCAATCACTTTCCCTATAGTGGTGCAATGCACAAACCTAGTTTTAGAATGCATAAACCACTATAATCCCGATACCAAGGAAATTAGAACCAATGATGACAATTTGTTGATAACCCTCGATAGAGCTACCATTAGCAACTGTTTCAGGTTGCTTGAAAGGGAAACTTTTGCATATTTTAATTTTACATTGTGACAATGTTGATTCTTTGAGAAGAAAGGGTATTTCATAAATGTTATTGCTAAAGATTGGTTTGCAACTTCCAAAAAGGGGAAATCTCAATTACCCAAGAACCTGCATAGGTCACACTTCTGAGATGAAATTTCAGATATTATTGTTCTTGTGCATAGTCTAAGAGGGAGTGTAAACACCCAAGATTTCAAAGAGTGGATGCATTTATTTGTCCAAATTATCTGTGCTGGAACACAATATCGAGATTGGGCAAGCTTAATCAACAATAGGTTGCATGGAATGATAGTTAATTTCACTGTTACTAAATCTTTCTACATGTCTTCATATCTCTTCTATTCATTGGCATGTACGAGAGCTTGCCCTGGATTGAATCTCGTTGAGGAATATGATGATCAAATTTAAATTTATGATTATTATCTCGACTTGCAATTTGAGAAGAGTTATAAGAACTTTAGGAGAGTGAATGATGTGTTCACTATGAAGCTGGTTAGGGAATTACAAGGCAACCTAGGACAAAGAGTTTCTCGAGAATGTTTCCAGCTGGTCAACAAGTTTGGTAGTCTTTTTATTTAGTTTTAGAGGTTTACATACTTAAGGGTTGGAGGATAGGATAAATTGCCTCACAAATTGCCTAAGTATGCAAAAGACAAATTCATCTTAATAGAGGTTTGCAGATAGATTTTAGAAGTTAACAAGAGGTGCATGGAAAGGAAGAAGATAAGAATTCCCTTCCCACTAGTCTTGAGTCTTATCAATGTAAGTCTCAATCCACCACCCTCAATGTTGAAAGAGATATTGTAAGATATAATGTCTCCATGTATGAGAGAAGATTTCCTTTTGACAACAAGAATTTTGTGAAGAATAATCTTCATCTCAATACGGGATTTTATCATGTGCCACACTTGGAAGATTATTGGGCTGATTGTATTGATGACTATGAGGCAAGGAATTGGAATTGGATGAGGATGACGCTAAGAAAAATCATTACCTTCAAGTTATGCTAGGATGTTGAAGGAGTAGAAGATGATGAGACTGATTGATTGGTCCCATCTATACCAATAACGTAAAAATGCATCCCATGGTCCCTATTGATTGGAGTCTTAGAGAGCCTATAGATTTAGAGACTAGAGCTATAATGGTTGTGAAAAGGACACAAATATGGCTCACTAAAAAGAAAGGTGAAGTTGTTAAAGCTCAACCTAAGGGCAGACAAGGGAGGAGAGAACAAACGAATCCAAGTCAAGTAGGAACATCCTCTTCGACAACAACACCACCTCCAACACAACATACAATACCATCGAGTGGTAGTGGAGATGGGGAAGAGCCTCCTGAGAGGAGAGGTAGTCCTAAAAGGACATGTGGTAAAGGATCTGCAAAGGACATTTATGCAAAAGATCAAACAGAGAAGGAAAAAAAAGTAGAAGGAAGGGAAAATGAACAAGAACAAGAAATTGAGATAATGAAGGTTGATGCTCCTGAAGAACAACCAAGCTTATATCAAAATGTGACCGAGAGGAGCATGCAAAAGGGTAAGTCCCCAACTTCTTTTTCTTTCAATTTGCAAAATGTAACAAAACCCCTCATTTGAAGAGAGCTCTTAAGTTCTCTTCGCCTAACAAAACCCCTCCTTTGAAGAGAGCTCTTCAGTTCTCTCCGCCCGAGGCTTGTCAAACTCTTTGTGTTACTACTTTTTCCTCTTCTTGGCTAGAAAATACTTTATCCAGAAAGAGGAAAACAATACCTGCTGATCTACCAGATGATAATATGGTAGGGCAACTTTTGTAGAAGTATGCTAAGGCCAAGAAACTCAAAACAATTTCAAGGTTGATGGAGGATAGTGGTTTAGGGAACTTGTTTATATAAATGCTCATCCTTCTGCACAAAAAAGATCTTGGTTAGGCTATTGTAGCTGACTACAACATAATGGAAATAGATTTGGGTCTGCTTAGTAGTGATGGAGATGTGCATAATTTCCAAGTGACTTCTTCGAGGTTAGTAGAAAGGACACAAAAAGATAAATAGGACAAAGATGAATTGAAGGAAGTGGTGGAGGTACTCTCGAATTGTCTTGTCACTGATGGATCCTTCTCCCCAACCCATCAATCAGACAAATTTTTCTTTCGACCCAAAGTCTATAGTTGGAAAAGCAACTATGAGCAAAGTGTAAAAGGATGGTTACTATGGGAGAGTTACTTAAGAATGGATTTAGGTGATGTCAAAAATAAAGGTCATCCTCCAATCGAGAAATTGAAGAAAGTTTATGATGATTTTATATTGTTGAAAAATTCCATCAAAATAGAGATAGAGAATTATAAACAAGAAGAGTCTCTCTGGTCACAAGCTGATAGAGATCTTGGTCAAATTTTGGAAATGAGTTTAGAAAAGGCTACGGCGGAGAAAATCATTCCATCCAAAAAGGATCCTAGGATCATAATGTTGAAGAAGAGTGTCGAATGGAAACTTTCTTTCCTGAAGCAAAACCTCCATGAACAAAATAAGTTGATGAAAGAATGTAATCACATCCACAATGGTTTTATTGAAGAGTTCTCTGATTTTGGTTGTTGAAAGGTGACAATAATGGTGCAACCATGTTAGAGGAGCTAAAGGAGGGATTTCTAAAGGTGGTAGATACATTATCTGGTGAGCAAGTCTTCAACAAGGAAAGTATGAAGAAATTGGCTAGAATCAGCTCCACATTGTCTTGGCATGAGAATTCCCTTGCTAATGTTACTACCAAGATGGACACCATCTGCAGCAACAAGGCCCTATGGAAGCTGATGACGAAAAATATTGCAATTCACCAACACGCTGATATTCCAACTATCACACAGGCACTCAACGATTATAAAGCACACATGGCGCCTAATCAACAAATTCCAGCCACAAGCGATACATCTGTAGACCCGCCTACCCAATCTCCTCAACAATAATTACATTTTATTTTAAACAGTTTATGTTTTTAGAGAGTTATATTGTAATGAACTTTATTTTTATGGTTTTTTAAAAGAATCTGTTTTCAAGAACTTGGTGACAGTTATGTTTTGAAAAGTATAAATATGCAATTCAAGGACATTGGAGGGGTCCAAATTTTTGATCCCCATTACACTTTGATGTAAGAGCGAGAATCAATCAAATACGGATCATTTTTGCAATTTTGCTCTTTCATGAGGAATTTCATTATCTATGCGCATATGAAATGAGTGTGATGCTTGGTGTTTATGAATGAGTCTGTGAACTTTGATAAATAATGGGATATTACTTCTCTTTGTGGATGCTATATTGTAGGTGTTACATTCATTTTCTTTTGGATTGGGTGAAGTTGAAATCTTAATAGTCTACCTTAATAGTCTACCAATTTGTTGCTAATATATCAATCTTTGAGTTGTAGTATTGGTAACATTCATTTTTCAAATCTCTTGCCTATGTTCTCGAGTTGATATTTTGAGGGATTATTTTGATCACATTTGTATCATGGCTATGAACAAATGTTAGTTTATCTTTACTACTTTCTAGTTAAACGTATACCCACCTTAATAAATTAAAAAATACAAAACTTTTATCTTATGAGGGAGTTGTACCTTAATCAAAATTCAGAGGAAGATCACCAATGAAATGGTGATCTCTCCAACTGTTTGTTTCTTATTTGTCTTTATTTTGGGTGAGAAAGACTCATATTGAGTTAATTTAAGAAGACAAATCTGTCAACCAATGAGATCTTAGGTAGGATTTGAGCAATAAATAAACAAATTAAACAATGCATATAAGAAATAAAGTGATGATTCACAGACAACCATTTTTTTTAATGTGGTTCACCCTTTGGGTTGTTGGAATGTTTGTCATTTATGTCAAAGGTTGTTAAAGAGTTTTTCGTGGATGAGAAAGTCAAAAATGAATGAAGAGATTGTTAGGATACTATAATTGATGTCAAAGCGAATAAACTAGATTATTGGAAAAATCGTTGTCATTAATGTCAAGATGAATGGAAAAAATTATTGGTTAGATATTGTCATTGATGCCAAATAAGAGACTAGATTGAATTGATGCAAAGAAGATACTAGATTGAGAGAAGAAGGACGATATCAATGAAATGAATGTCACAATGCATGACACTAATAGATGCAAACAGCAGATTGAGAACCATTGGAATTGCTGGACAAAAGATTAAAGAACAAAGCCAATAATATCCAAGGAAACGCCCAAACATATTCTTATTTTGGTATACCATTTGAAGATATTTTATCGACATTATGATCTGACTTGAAACCAAAATAACCATACATGCTGTCCAACTTGTTATGAAAAATGAAAGAAAAATCATGGTCCGACCACCCCTCTTTGCAATTCATATATTATTAAGACAACAAATATACTTAAGTATGCGACAATAATGTTTAAATGAAGAGAGAAAGTATTAGACTTATAAAGGCAACAATAAAAGAGATAAAAGGCAACAACTTATTGTTATTGCAGTGATTAAAAGAAAGGAAACAATTAATAATGCATCAATCATTATAAAGGTGCCTGTTTTTGGGCAAGCAAATAAAACAATAAAAATGGTATATTGCTGCTGGCCGACCTTGTTGAGTAGTTGAAACTTTTGGTGAGGAGGTGCCTTATGAAAGGTATAAATAGGTGGTGGACTAGGTAAAAAATGCAAGCAATTAAATGATTTATTTTTGAAGAAAATAGTAGATTAAAAAGAGATAAAATGGCAGAAAAATGAAGTGTGATTTAGATTTATTTTGAGTGCATATGCATCCTATGTTTGGATAATAAATACAAGTATATCTAATGAATATATATGAAGAGTAAGAGCAGATTATCAAGTGATTTTGAGCAGATAGTAAAGCAAAAAATTATGTGAACATATTGCCATGATTATGATCGGTTGTATGACAATAATTGGTGCATAGATTGGATTAGATTTGTGAGAGATATCATGCAATATAGTGATCAAATTTGAAAGAAAGGTTGATATTGTCTGGTGTGGATTAGATTTGTGAAAGGAGAGGTTACATGATTTGAATCAAACTTGAAATTGGATTAGATTTGTGATTGGTTATCAGATTTTAAGGAAGAAAGTTTAGATCAAATTTGTGGGGGTTGAAGCCTCCAATAGGTTGGAGCCTATCAAATTAAGGTTCAAGTATCTTGCTAGGTTGGAGCTCAGTTTGTGTGTGGGGGTTGGAACCTCCAATAGGTTGGAGCCTATCAAGTTGAGGTTGGAGCCTCTTACTGAGTTGAATCTCAATTTGTATAGAGATTTGAAACTTTGAAAGTAGGCCAGAGCTTGCAAGAAGCAGAAGATTAAACTATATATATATATGTGCAATATTGTGTCGTGGTTTTCTCTCAAAAGGGTTTCCATGCAAATTGTGTATTCTTATTTTGTTCCTAATTGCTAGACCGATCTTGAATGGTTTTATTGTGATTTGTTAAGTTTTGAAAAGTAAAAGTTTGTTAGATATTGATTCACATCGCTCTCTTAGTATCACCATGTGCTCATCATGGGCTACATCCACAAAACAACAGTTCAAATTTTATTAAAACTTTCAATGAAAACAAATTACATTCTTGCAACAAATACCAATGCTATGTATCTATTAACTAGTAATTGCACCTTCGTGTGCAATGGGTACGCCGAAGATTTGATGGAGATCAATATTATAATTGTTGGTATTCTATCTGAAAGATAGAAATTGTAAAATGTGAAGTGAAATTGTATTTAAATAAGTGAAGTTGTGCATTTATTTCTTCTGTAAGAATTTATTAAATATAGAAGAGAGTGGCATATCAGTGTACAGAAAAGTGCACAAAACTTCCAATAATCAACATTTAAATGAAAGTATGAAGCTTTGTAAAGAGGATTAATATATGAAGCTGATCCAATCTCTAATGTTCATGCTTTGAAAATAGCTATGGAAACCATTGCATTTACAGGTTGAACATCATCTGCCATACATTCATTTGGTTTTAAAAGTACAAGCACCAATATAGTGGCAGAAAACTGAGGAAATATTTACTCTAAAATGGAAAAGCTCTGTAATGAAGAATGTATCAAGTGTAACATATGCTCATATTCTGATCTGTACCGTTCAGTATGTGAAAGAAGCTCTAGAAATTATTGCATTTACATGCCAAGTGAAGTATAATATGTTGTCAGGAAAACTGTTTGAACCAGCAAACAACATCCACATTCTCCCACATGTTGTAAGTATGAGAATTTTTGTTTGTCAAAATGCAAACAAACATATGACAGAATATGCAAATTAAATAATGTCAATGTCCAACTCATCTAATTACATGATATCTCTTTAAAGCTCGTTTGCACTTTGAAACAATCTTTTAGTATTACAAACAGCGATATTTAATATCATTTGAGATTCACTTTACAATGTGCTAAATGCAAAATACATATTTCAAAAACCAAACCTACCTTATTTGCAGGAACATCATCATACACATATTGTGCGCCTGCTGGCTTTTCAGGAACACTAGGAGCACACCTTCAAAACAGGGGAAAAAGCCCAAATTGCTTAATCAACAATAAAAACTCAATATATGTGAAATTAGCGAACTCAAGTCAAGACATATAGAGGTGTCAGATAGTTCATCCCTGGATATGCAAAGCTAACATTAAAGAGGATCAAATTACCCTGGGATTGAGGTGGTGGCACATGCTCCAATAATAGGCATGAAAGAATGTTGTCCTGTTAAGAGCATTCCTTGAAATTGCTTTGCCATGAGAGAAATGGGGATGTTGCTTGGTGTCTATTGAAGAAGGTAGGAATTCATGAATTAGAGACAGACAGGTAAACGTTCGACCCTCCTGAATGTCATAACCTAAAGCAGGCTGATCATCGACTCCCTGAACTGAATACATAAGGTCAACTCAGGGACTCAATTTGCCCAAATCGATATTTTCCAGAGACTATAAATCGGGGACTATAACACTCCTCGCAGCAGGATAAAGATCGAATATCTGTAAGTTACAAATAAAGTTAAAAAGTTAAAACCCTAACTTATGTTTACTCATGAATAATAATGTATAGCCTAGCTAACATGCAAGATCTTGACTGAGATTTGTCCAAGGAGGCCATGGAAAAGAAGAGAAGTCAATAAACATTGTAGACACCAAATTTCCTGCCTGGCCTGGTAAGGGTTGACCTTGTGTGGATTTTGTTTGCCTTCCCCAAGCATATATATTGTTGTTCTTGGGTTGCCTATACTATCAAGGGAAAAATAGAAAAAAAGAGCACTTGTTAAACATAGTCCTCATACCGAAATTAAGCCTAGTATCCAGTTGCAATCAACAGAATATTGAAAACAAGTCAAAGAACTTTATTTACTTGATAAGGAAGGCGTTTCCTATCTTGTCATTCCATCTTCTCTGGAGTATAAGGAAATCGTGAGAAACTGAAGCTCCTGATCTGGAAGTCCTTGTTGAAAAGAGTTGAAGGCTATGACGCAGGGGTTTTTGCCTTCCAACAGCTCCTACGACACTTTTCAAGCTCACTGTAGTACAGCTATCCGCTGCAGACGAGATAGATTGTGGAGACCAATGGAGTGATTTAAAAAAAAAAATCAGCTGAAAATTGTCGAGTGTTTCTAGAAGAATATGACTATACCAAAGGCGAAATCCTCCAAACAATTTAACGAAAAAGATTTTAAAAAATCGAAAGAATTTTTAAAAAACATACAGTTCTGTTGTCTGTGTAAACCCTAAACACAGCGTTGAACAATGGTAGCAGTTAAAATCGCGCCCTGCCCGTCTGCGTCGTATCAGTTAAAAATCAAACTGCCTGAGCGATTTTGAGGGGTGTCGTGAAGAAAATATCTCCATACGGTGTTTGGTAAGAAGCCGAAAGGAATAGAGAACGACAAATTTTGTTTGACATAAATGCATCAAGAAGGAGATTTTTCTGCCGCCTCCCATCCGCACTAAACGCATGACCAAGCCTCCCATCGGCAGTAAATGCACCACCAAAAGGACAGAAAGCAATGGACGAGCGAGATATATCAAATGGCCTTGCATTGCGATTGTGACCGTCGATAGGCAAAATGGAATGGGCAAACTCCATTGAGGGAACGCCTTCGGCGTAAATATATTAAATAAAATAATGGTCATCTTAGTTAGGTTAGATAGTTTCTATTTTCATCTTCAGTTATCATTAGTTTCTTTTAGAAACTTCACCTTTGTAAATCTATTTAAGGAGCCTTCGTCTCCTTTGTTAATACATTGAATACATTGAATATTTTGCCAATCTATTTTGTAATATGGTATCAGAGCACGTCTAAGCTTGTCTCCTTCACGGGAGGGCTTAGGATTTTAGGAGGGCCTATTTTTCAGAAGTTTGTTCTTACTTCCAGAATTTTGAGTGTTTTTTGTGTGCTGTTTTTGGAGGGATTTGTGAAGTTTTTCAGCTGCTAAAAATCACATCATTTCATGGACGAATTTTTTTAATTTTTGGGCTAGTTTTCTAAAGTTTGTTTTACAGTTCCTAGAACCCTTTCTCATGCAAAATCACGCCTGTTTGTGGTAGATTCGAGGGCCTCTTTCTGGTGAAAATTGTGGGTTTCCTTTTGAGAATATTTTCATTTTTTTTCTGGGAGCAAATTTTTGGAGGTTTTTTGAAGAAATTACGTCTCTGGTTTAGAGGGTTGAAGATTATGGTGTTTGCCGTGTTCTTTTTGCCTCTCGTATCAACTTGTTTTGGCTTCACCTGCCTTCTTTCGCGGATCATGTGTTTTGGCAGACTTGCTTTATGCCGTCTCTGTTTAGTTCCGTGCGTTTTATCTTTGGCATGATCTTTAGGTGTCTTGGCATGTGTCTTTCTCTTCTCTGCTCATGATTTTTTGCTATGTGTTGATGGGATCATGTTCTTTGTCGGGTTCTGCATGATTTGGCTTGTGTTGCTAGAGTAGAGATTTACATTTATGGGGTTTTAATAATTTTTTCCATAAAAATTATTTTGGGGTTTTTTAATATTTTTCCCTGAAAAAATGAGTTTATTTGTGAGTTTTAATATTTTTGGCCCTTAAATTTTTTGTTGGGTTTATAATTTTGTCCTTAAAATATTTGTTGGGTTTTCGAGTTTTAACTTGAAAAAATCACAAGAGGGTTTATAATTTTTTCCTCAAAAATTAAGGGTCTCTTGTATGCCCTAGTTCGGGTTTTCACTGTTCGGGAGGGCTCTCTGGTTTCTGGAAGGGTTTTACCGTTTTTCCTTCAAAAAGATGTTTTGTATGTTGATCCATGTTTTGGATTTCGTGCCAGCTACTTGTTTGGGTTTTTGTAATTCGTAGCTTTATGTGGGATTCCTTTGTGGGTTTTTACCATTTTTTTCTAAAAAAATGATGCTTTATAAACTTCAGTTTTAGTGTTTTGCAATTTTGACCTCAAAAATCGTAGTTTCTTGCAGTCTGTTTTGGGGCATTGTGCTCATCTGCAAAAGTTTGGAGGGTTTGCCGATTTTTCCTCAAAATCGTGATAGTTGTTTTTCGGTGTCTCTGGCTACAGGGAGGGACAACTTTGTTACCCAACATTAGGTTGGACGTTTTGTGATGATTTTTGGTTATATCCAGAAGTTCTACAGTTTCTGGGAGGGTTGGTGCCAGACTCATCTCAAGTGGCAAAATCAGTGGCAGGCTCTTGTATTTTGTTGTAGAAGCGTTTTGAAGAGAAGGGGGCAACCTTCTTTGTTTTTGTGCGTAGTTACAACGATGACCATTAAGGGAGGGTATTAAATATATTAAATAATATAATGGCCATCTTAGTTAGGTTAGATAGTTTCTATTTTCGTCTTCAGTCATCGTTTGTTTCTTTTAGAAACTTCACCTTTGTAAATCTATTTAAGGAGCCTTTGTCTCCTTTGTTAATACATTGAATACATTGAATATTTTTCCAATTTGTTTTGTAATAGTATCTCTTCAAAAACATATATAGAGTTCACTGCACTCACTTTGCTACATGCTTCCAACGCAAAACTGAGACTTCCAAACTCTGCAAAACTCCACCTATGCTTCGCTACAAGCAACTATGTTTACCATGCACAACTATTCACTTCCACAACAAGAAAATTGTTCAGTTGTGAGTAGTTACAAATTGAATTTGAACAAGAATTGATTATATATTTTCTTTATTAAAATGTGGGATTTTTTGCTTCAAGGGTACTACCCCTAGTAGCCCCCATTGGGGGTGTTGCCCCTACAACCCCATCGTGGGATCCATCCTCGGGCCCCCATTGAGAAGGGGGGGGGGGTACCCTTGGACCTTGTAGGAGGGGCTCCACGCTCCCTACACTCCCTCGTTAATTATTTTGGGGGGAAATCGTGGTTGCTAAAGTGGCCAAAATATAAACCTAGAGTATGATCAAGCTATACATACCAAAAATCTCCCACTTGGAGATTGATCAGGCTCCACACCAAACCATCTCCCACTTGGAGACTGATCTTGTAGCACCATTGCCCCTATAGCTCCCACTAGAATGACACCCTTGGACATAGCTATTTTTATTTTCACCATTTTTAATCTTGAAGACCAACAAAAGTTGAAGAGGAAATCAACTTCTCCCATGTTACCACCTTTGTAAACATGTCTGCTGGATTTTTACTTGTATGAATTTTGTCCAAGTTCAACTATCCATCCTCCAAAATTGACCATATGAAGTGATATCTTAGCTATATGTGTTTTGTTTTTGAATGAAGTGCAAAATTATTGACAAGATGAATGACACTCTAGTTGTTTGTGAATGAATAATTATCAGCCTGCTGCTTGCCCAATTCCTTTAAGAAATATTGCAACCAAATAATCTCTTTCCTTTCCTTTCTTGCAACTACATATTTTGCCTTTGTGGTTGATAAAGTAACAACCTTTTGTAGCCTTGAAATTCAACTAACTACTGTCCCACCTACAATTTACACATAACATGTGGTGCTTCACCTGGTATCAATGGCACCTTCCAAATTGGAGTCAACATATCCTTATAGAGTTGTGTTTGATCCTCCAAAACATAAATGTTTATTTGTTGCCCCTCTCAAATACCTAATAATCCACTTCACAACATTCCAATGCTCTATTTTGGGATTGCTCATATACTTGCTCACAACTCCAACGATATGTACAATATCTAGCATCGTGCATACCATGCCATACATTAAACTACCAACAACTAAAGAATATGGAATCTTGGACATTTTTCTTCCTCCTCTTGAGGGGAAACCATGATTGCTAAAGTGGCCAAAATATAAGCTTGGAGCATGATTAGGCTACACATACCAACAAACAACATATGCAGGTTTAAATTGGGCCGATAATATTGATGATAGAAAGAGTACAAGAGGAGGTACATTCTTTCTAGGAGATAATATTGTTTCATGATTGAGTATGAAACAAGCATCAATTTCCCTATCCACTACAAAAGAAAAATACATTGCAAGATCTTGTTGCACTTAGGTTCTTTAGATGAGCCAAACATTAAGAGATATCAAGGTAGAATATGATCACCCTATATCTATATCCTATGATGATACGAGTGCAAATAAGATTTCAAAGAACTTGGTGATGCACTATAGAACAAAGCATATTCCCATCAAGTATCATTTCTTAAGGGAATAGGTGGCTTATTAGCAAGTAAAGTTGGACTATTTGCTACACAAGAACAAATTACAAAAAATTTCAACAAGCCACTTCTGAAA
Source organism: Sequoia sempervirens (assembly GCA_007258455.2). NCBI lineage: Eukaryota > Viridiplantae > Streptophyta > Pinopsida > Cupressales > Cupressaceae > Sequoia > Sequoia sempervirens. The sequence continues at coordinate 184,790 of VDFB02252583.1, forward strand.
GATTTTTGAGTACTTATGGAAAAAATTGGGAGTAAGATCACTTTCATCCAGTCATTAAAAAGAATCATACTTTCAAGGGGAGCTAACCGTAGCATTATCCTTTAGCTCCATGGAAAATAAAATTCAGAGATAGATGATAGTTCATTTGCCACTGATGTTAAAGGGAGAGGAATAAAGTAAGGGGGAGTATTTCAATCATGGGGAGAAGTATGTTCTTGTTGAATTCACAGATTGTTTCCTCATAGGGTTTCCATCAATGACAGAGGGGAAGATTTTTGGAAATTATTGTCATTGATGTCAAACAATAATTTACGTGGGGAAAACCCTTTCGGGAGAAAAACCCCACACTCCAAAAGTTGCCCAATATATTATTCAAAAATCACAAAGATTACAATATACTTGTAGAGAAAGTTTCTCACTGGAGCATCACCAACTAGAGATCCAAAGGCAATACGACCGCTATCAGACTCTTAGAATACATCACAATACACAACTGTAATAACCCACCCTCATAAAATAGGGTTGCTTTTTAGGGAAAGTCAAGCCAAAAAAATATCTACCGTTAGATCTAAGACCTAATGATGAATGATCCAAATTTACAATAATAAAATATACATAAAATTTAGCTTTCAAGGGCGCTACCCCCAAGCCCTCGCCAAGGTGCTTGATCCCCAAACCCCCTGCCGGGGGGATGATCCATTGGAGGAGATATAGGATCTTTATAACCACTTACTATAGATTTCCATAAATTGAACCTTAGAGCCATTAAATAGGTTCTTATCTTTATTCTCCAAAAAGCATAGTTAATTTCATCGAATAGTGGTTCCCTATTTGAGGAGAATCCAAATCCTTCTTGACCTACCACTATGTGCTCTTTAAGATCTACCTTCAAGTGGTTAGGATATTTTCGAAGGAATTGACTAATACCAATTGAAGAACACATGCTTATATTGAGAAGTGGGTGAATTAGTATAAGACAAAAAAATTACTTTTAAAAACTTAATAACCACAAAAGCAATGATATCCAAAATACTCAAGATTCACACAAACAGGAACAAAATATTTACGTATAAACCCTTATGGGAGAAAACCATGACAAAATATTGCTTATATAAAAATTCTTACAATATTTGTAGGCACCAACCTATGGGAGACATCAATCTCCTCTTATACAATTTGTGAGCACCAACACACTGGAGACACCAATCCCATTTTATACAATTTGTGAGTAGCAACCCATTGGAGACACCAATCCCTTATACGATTTGTGAGCACCAACCCACTAGAGACTCCAATCCCCACTTGTAGAATTTGTAGGCATTGATCTACTAGAGACATCAATCCTTACAACTGAGCACCAACCCAGTAAGAGAAATCAATCTCTTATCAAGGCACCAACCATCTACGCAACAAGATCATTATCTTCTTGTGAATTTCCTCATCAATAGATGATGAATAATCACACTCAAATCAACAAGTTCCCTCTTCAATTTTTCTTATCTTCTTGTCTATAGATTTGCAACAAATTCCTCTTCTATAACTGCACAATCTTCTCCTTTATATCTGCATTAACACTCTTCTAATAATCTTCTTCTAATTCCTCATATGCAGATCTGAATGTGTTTATAGTCTTATTTTATTCCTCACACTCACTCTTTCCACCATACATGACAAATAGCTTTTTATATGTACTTGAACAATAATGAACCCATGAAGGAATACAATTCTTCATTTAAGATGCAATTCTTCATTACAACCTTAATTGCACCTCTTGACATGATACAACTCTCTTTAAAACCACACACCTCTTTGTTAACAAATTCAACTCTTCTTTATCCCATACTAATCACACCTTTTTATTTTTGCATTTATATAAGACACAATTTGTCTTTATGTGGGATGTTTTTTCCTCATGTGAGGAGCGCTTCATATATATGGTCAACCACTTTGATAATGTATTGGTTTGAATTTTTTAAGACATCAAACACAAGAAGTCAACCTCTTCATTAACATTTAAATTTGAATATTCAAACATTGGTGTTAAATAATAAATTGACCCAATTAAATATCCAAGTTTAAATCTTTAATTCCCATTAGGTCAGCCAACATAGCATTTATTTGTAAACCTTCAAATTATCTCAAGGAAGGAGGTTGGCCTGTATAACTAAGTTTAAATTTTTAATTTAAACTTCAAATATGATCGCCCATTTGACCTTATATCTCTGCTCAAAATTGTCTTATGTATTTGCTTCAAATTGCCTTATAAAACTGATCCAAAACACTTTGAAGCAAATACATAAGACAATTTTGAGCTACTTATTTATTTGGATCTTTACCTAGCACAAATATATTTTTCATAATTTTTTTTTGATAATATACTATGTTTCCACATGTGTAGAACATAGAGCTTGATTTTCGGTCAAAAACCTATGCTTAAGCAAACTAAAAGAAATACATAATAAAACCAAAATATATTAAAATTATATTTGATGGATAGCTCATTCCGAGGACTACCATCATCTAGTTGGGTTTGTGAAGTTGATTCCATTTTCATCTTCAACTCAAGCTCGAAAACAAAATTGTGTAGAAAATTGCAAGAGAGGGAGAAGGGCAAAAAAGGGGTTGGCGGGTATGACCGAAATTGAAGGGAGGTTATTTCGAACCCATACTGCAATTTTCCTTTGTTTTCATTAAAAAATTGCAAAAAATGGGATGACATAAGAGGGTTCGCTCAAGGGAGAGTTCGGCGAACTGCCCGAGATTCATTAAAAACCCCTTGGCGAACCCTAAAAGATGAATTATTTTCTTTGGAGCGTTTTGCAATTTTTCTTAGTGAAGGGAATTGTAAACTAGTATTAATAAGGATCAACCAGGTACAAGATCTACATAAAGACATCCATTTCAAAATATTTATTTAAGCGATTTACACCTTGCATTCTTCAACATCAATGACATTGTTAATTTGACATCAATGACAACATTTTCAACAATATTGTCCGTTCATCAATGCTAACAATAATGAATACGTTCTTGACATCAATTAATTTTTTTCCAACAATCTTATCTATATGCTTTTGACATCAATGACAATATTCTAACACTTATGTCTAGAAAAGGCTACCCACTTTTACACATTCCAAGATGATTTCTTACACCTTTTTCTCTCTCATAAATGATTCTTACACCACTATAATTGGTGAGATTATCTTCCACTTCATGCCAAGTCTCTAAATGCGTTGACATTGGCCTAATTAAGATTCCCCATTTAATACCTCTTTGAAGGGAATATTTCAAGTGTCTAGAATAATATTTAATTACAATTTTTTTTTTCATTTGAGGCATAATTTGCTCTTCCAAAATTCTTGGAGTCACATATATAATAATTGACTATAAAATATTAAAGTAAAAATGCAGTCTTAGGATTACAAGGTTAACATCACCAATCCTAACATTCTCCCACTTGATATTCACATTGCAATGGCATAATAGGGAATAATAAATTTAATTAGGTGTTAAGAGAGGCAAGACCCATAGCCTCCCTACACCAAGAGAACTTTTTTTTCTTTCATTAGCTTAGCGAGAATTTACAACATTCTCCGAAGTGTCTACTTTCTATAACATGACTACCATTCTCAAATATTTTTGAACATAGTGATATTGGACATCAACATGCTTTGTGTGAGCATGATACATTGGATTTTTAGCCAAATATATGTCACTCTATCACATCCAATCTTCAACCTTTTACAATAGAAGCCAATACTTGAACACAATCTTTCTAACCACATTGTCTCTTAACAAGCATGTGTTGCAACCACATACTCAACTTTTGCAGTGGATAATGTGACTATAGCTTGTCATTTGATCATCCAACTAATTTCTCTTCCAAACAAAGTTAAAATATAGCCACTTGTGGACCTTCTAAATCAAGTTCTCTAGCTCAATCTGAATCAACAAACCCTTACATATCAATCATCCTTACCACATAACTAGATCCATGGTAAGAAAATGTAATGGTTAGAAGTTCCATGTAGATATCTGAAAACCCTTTTTACATAAGTCCAATGTTCTTTACCAAGATTTGTTATAAACCTACTAAGAACTCCCACAACTTGGGCAATATCAGGTATTGTACAAATAATGACATACATAAGGCTTCCTACAACATTAAAATATGAAATTATGTATATCTTTGTGTTTATCAATTTTAGGACATTGATCATGAGATAGCCTAGTGATAACGAAAAATGAAATACTAACTTGTTTACAATAATGTATGGAAAAATACTACAAAATAGTGTCAACATACTTCTTTTGATTTAACCATATTTTTTGGTGACCCAATCCCTATTAATTTCCATACCCAAGATATATATTGTATCCCCTAAATCTTTCATATCAAAGGTACCAAATAATTGACCCTTAATTTCCCCAATCCTTCCCTTATCTTGTTTTGATTATATTGGAAAAATAGGTTTTGAAGTGACCTGAAACCCTTCACAACATAAAAGAGGGAAAGCTGCTCAAAGAGAAAGACATTGAAGCATCAACAACAACCAAAAGTAAACCATCAACAAAACAACAACGACCAAACAAAAAATAGAAAACACAAAAAAGACACTACTTCATATTTTTCAAGGTGTTAGCCACCTCAATCCCCTGATATCGATGCAAATTGACCATATCCAATAGTTCTTGTTTCTCCTCCTCAAAGGTCTTCCTAAGGTTTCCCCTAGTCTTGGTACACGGGCCCTTGGTCTCATCTTTTCCACCCTTCTTCCCCTTACACTTTGAAGACCGGTCTTTCTCTAGCATCTTTGTAAAGTAAGGATGATATTCCCTTAATTGACTAATCTTACCAAATAAGACCTCCAAGGATTCCACACTATCCTTTACCAAAGAGTGACTAACTTGCAACAACTTCTTGATATCTGCATTTGTTTAATTAATCTTGACCTCCATTTCAGAAAGGCTATTCTCACACAAGGACTTACAGTTCGAAAAGGAACACTCCAAATCAACTAGTCTCTCAATTAGAATATTCAAAGAAGAACCCTTCGACAAGTTTTGCATATTTTCTTTCAGACCCCTAATCTTAATGTTTACCTTATTAAATTCCTGAAACACCCACTTGGCAAGCTTGAATGTACACATTTCCCTCAAATGCACCATATCCAAAAGCTCGAACATTGAAGTATTATCCTCATTCAGGTGGGAGAAGTCCTCAGATATAGGGTTGATTGTCAGGGGCTTAGGCTTACTAGAATTCAGATTCATCCCCTCCTTATGCAATGAACTATCTCCCGATATCTCCATGCTAGGCGACTGCTGAACAGGGGAGTCATTGATTTCAACAACAGTTTCCTTGACACCCTTCTTCTCACCTAGAGCCTTGTCACTCTTCATGCTATCTTTCACAACCTGATTATGAAGCATATCAATTTATTTGGATGCCTTTCGCGATAATTCCTTTCCTTCCTTAACCCCTGCAACATCAGGAAAGACCTTCTCCATACGACCCACTGCACCAGCATCCTGCCCATGAATCGCATTATCCTCCTTAGAATGGGAACCACCCGAGACAATATCAGTGTCATTTCTAGTAGAAGGGGACCCATGGGATTCCAACTCCTGCAAAACCAACTTCTTGGCAACCTTCTTCCTCTTTAGATTCCCCTTCTTTCTCTTTTTAGAGGGGGCCACCACAGGGGACGATGAACCACCATTCTCCTCCTCATTCCACTCAGCTTCCTCATCAACACTTGTGTTTGAACCAGTCGAGAACGATTCCTTACTAATAGTATTCTCCTTTCCTTTGATTGACTTCATAGGAATATGGGCTCTCACATGCTCCATAATGAGCAGCATGAGGCCCTCATGAAGAACATGAGCCCCTCTATTTTTCAAATGAGCATAGATAGACACTTCCAATGAAGAGAGAAGAAAGAAAGGAAACAAAACACGTAGACCATGTCTGAAATGATTTAACAAGGTGAAGTGGTGACCTAAAATGGTAGTGTACCGGCCATCTAGGGTACAATACCGCATCATTACCTTCGCAATATCAACCCAAATACTCCTCAGAGAAGTTCGTTCATACCCCCATGAGGGCATTTTAATCAGCTTCTTCCATTCATCATCTTTGAAAAAATGGTCCATGGCGTCGTCATTACTCTTTCTAGAAAAAATTTTGCCCATCCATCAACAACCCAGTAATGGAAGTGATAGATTCCTCATTGATCACAAACTCCATCCCCTTAACCTGTAATCTTCTATCATGCCAAAAGTGAACAGAGTCCATAGAGGTGCTCAGATCACGACTGTGAAGCTTTTCAAGAAAGGGCGTGAAATCCCCATGTTCTAAGATTCTCCATATCAGGTTTATTTCTCCACCTTTCATAGAAATAAACACGATGATATTCTTAAGATCTAATAAATTCATGACTCAATGTAAAAGCATCAAATTTTGGATGAATAAGATGTTTCAGAAAAAAATGTGCATCAATATCCCCATATAAAAAATATATTTTAACATCCATTTTCTCTACCTCTAAATCAAAAAAAATAAAATTAGATAAAATGAATCTAATAGAGGTTTATTTAGCCATAGGAGAAAATATCACCAAAATCCACTCCCTCAGCCTAGGAGTAACCTTTTTCTACTAATTGGGTCATATACCACTCCAACTAGCATTTTCTCCAAATTTATTTTTAAATACCCATTTGCATCCAATCACTTTCCTTCCTTTGGGAAGCTCAACTAGATATCATGTGTCACAATTATCCAAGGCATTTATTTCATATTTCATGGCCTCTAACTAGGACTCATTCTCATATGAAGACAAAGCCTCCTTCATAGGTCTAGGTTCATTTTTAATACACAATAAAGAAAAGACAATCAAAATCAGATGGACTATATCCATATCTATCAACAGGTTTTCACTATCTAGTGGATCTTCTTAGAATTTTAACAAGAGACTTAGGTGGTTCCTCATGAAAACTTGAATTTGAACTTTCTTCTTCCTCAACATATCCATTGTGTTGTAAATGTGCATCTTCCTATTTATCAACCTCAGTATCAAAATGCACTATTTTTTTAAGCTTCACATGAGGTTATTCATCATTTTTGAGTTATCTAAGCTCCTTGAAAACAACATCCTTAGAATATAAAATTTTCATTGTAACAAGATCCCAAAGCGTATATCCTTTGATATTCTCATCATAACCCATAAAAACACACTTTTTAGTCTTGAAATCAATCTTAAAATGTTTTTCCTTAGGAACATGAACAATGCTTCATTGCCAAAAAATCTAAAATGTGAAACAGATGGTTGTTTATATGACCATACCTCATAAGGAATTTTGTCAACAAGCACAAAAACAAGTGACCTATTAATTAGGTAAGAAGTAGTGTGAATTGACTCAACCCAAAATCATTGTTCAAGTTTAGCACTACTCAACATGCTTCTAGCTCATTAGTAAATTATTATTCATTGTCTCTACCACTCTATTTTGTTGTGGAGTACATGGAGTTGTTTTATGTCTAACAATTCCTGTATGTTTGAAATAGTCATCAAACATCCCAAAGAAAAACTCACCACCATTATTTGTTATTAAAACCTTTACTTTTCTATTTGTATGTTTCTTAGAAAGTGTTTTAAACTCTTTAAATGTAGAAATACAAAAGATTTTTCCTTCAAAAAGTAAACCCATGTATATCTAGAATAATTATCAATAAAGGAAGCATATTAGTGAGATTTTCCAATTGAAGGCACATCCACAAGACCAAATACATCACTATGAATAACCCCTAATTTATTTTAGCTCTAGTACTTCTACATTAAAATAAACTCTATGTTGTTTATCATACACATAGTGTTCATAGAAATTAAAATCAATAGAGTAAATAAACAAACCATTGACCATATTTTTATTTATGAGGGTTTTGAAACCCTTCTCACCTATGTGACCCATCCTATTGTGCCACAACTTACAAGATACAAAATTATCAATTACATTAATAGAGTTCCAAAATGTACATCAAGCCTAAATAGGGTACCACACCTAGTTTCCCTAGCGAATACCAAATTCCCTCTATTTAAATTGCAACCACTCTTCTCAAAAGTAACACACAACCTTGAATCATTCATTTTAGATACAAAATTAAATTTCTAGCTAAACCAAGGTTATGCAATACATATTTGAGGGTTTTCACCCTTCGATCAAAAATTAATTTTACCTCCCCTTGGCCTACACTATTCCATGTACTATTATCCCTAAAGAAAGCTTCCCCACCATCATAATTTGAATATGTTGTAAAACACTCCTTGTGAGGAGTCATGTGGTAGGATGCACCTAAATTTATCAACCTAGAGTAATTAAAAGTCACATTAGTAGAAATAATAAATGCATTAGTAGTTACATCATCAAAGGATTTATCTATAGAGGAATCATCTTTATTTTTATTTTTCTTTTACATTCCTTTTTGATGTCTTTGTTTACCATAGTTCTAACACCTTAATCTACATTTACAATGTTTTTTTAACCTTCATTTTGACTTAGAACAATCCTTAGACTTATCCTTATCACCTTTCTTCTTGTCCTTACTTATCTCTGTAGATCTTCCTCACACAAGCAGTGCATCCTTAGCCCCCTCTGAAGTCCTCATTTCCTCTAAGAGAAAGGTGGCAATGAGGGAATCTAATTTTAGATCTTGTATAAAAGAACCACTAACTGCAAGTACAAGATTATCTTGAGACTTAGCTAATGAAAATAAAAAATACATTTATCCTTGTCATCTATCTTTACATTAGCTGAATATAACTGACCCAAGACTATATTAAATGAATTCAAGTGTTTTGCAACTAAGTCCTCATCGTTCATCTTAAGAGAATATGACTTTCCTTTTATAAGTAACTTGTTAATGAGACTCTTAGTTTGATATCTCTCGTATTCTATTCCATGATTTATATGTAGTATTCTCATTAGAAACATTCAATAAAACATAATCAAATAAACACAAACAAATAATGTCACATTCTTTTTTATCTACTTTTACCCATCGACATCTTTTCTAGTTTATTTTATTTCTTCACTGCAATTAATTGATCTATTTCTTCCAAGAGATCCTCTATATTTAGCTTTCAAATCTCATACCTTGTATTGTTGAACTTTTCATTCTCCAACCAAGATGAACTATCCATGATCATTTATCACCTTGGACCTAAAATTGCAAGAAAACACAACAAACTTCCATTGCAACAAAAAAATCAGTCACACACTCAATGAAAGGCATCCCTCTCTCTAATCAAAACAATCATGGATTTGATACCGAATTTATAAACAAGATATAACTCAATTGAAAGTATATTGGAAACTCAAAGTATCCAACTACATAATAGTGATAAACCATAGATGGAAATGAAAATAACCAAACAAGAGATGTGGACCATTACACAAAATATACATGGACAAACCCTTGCAAGAAAAAACTCCACACCCAAAGAGATTCAAAGATTAAATTAATCTTTCAATAGAGTTATACCAATGCAACTTCTATTTTTGAACTTTCACAACACTTCATTACTTCTTCAACCTGCAAAACAACTTGTTTTCCTCCTACTCCAAGCTTCAATATATAGCCAAATGTAATACAAAAAATCATAATGGTTTCCAATACCATGGACTAAGGCCATGTGGCAATGAGTTGCAAGCATATTTCTATAAGCTTCAATACTTTTTATATGAGCTTGATCATCCAACTTCACAAAGGGACAAAAACAACCCAATAGAAGACAAAATAACATCTCCTTATGTCTAAAAAAAGCTACCGACTTCTTACACAGTCCAATATGCTTTCTCACATCTCTTACACTCTCATAAGTGATTTATACACCACTATAAATGGTGAGATTCTCTTCCACTTCATGCCAAGTGTTTTGTATGTTGTCATTGGCCTAATTAATCTTCCCCACTCCATGCCAATTTACAAAGAATATTCCAAGTGTATAGAAACTAAAATTTAATTACAAAAAATGTTTCTTCCAATGTGAGACATGGTAGTTCCTTTTCCATGATTCTTGAAGTCACATAAAATAATAGTTGACTATAAAATGTTAAATTAAAATACATAATCATAAGATTGCAAGGTTAATATCACCAATCCTAACAACTCTTTTTTAAGGCATGTTTCTTTTGGGTTTCTCTTATATATCCAAGAAATATTTTTGTTTAAATGATTAATTTACTTAAATCAAATTAAACACTCATCTCTATGAACTTTACATGAGCATTTTTATCATTCAAGCTTCACTTTAATTTCTTTTTAGTTCTTGGGTAACTTGACGATTCATGATTCACAAAGCTCTAGAAAGATCAATATATACATCATAATATTTTAAAAAAGAGACAATAGCTTCAATGGTATTAGCTCAACTCTTGTTCATATTTATCTTTGGCTGATACCCTTTATACAAGGAAGTTGTCTTTGAAATATAGTCATTGGATTAGTATTTGTAATAGTGGAATTTGATGCCAATGTCTATTTAGTTTTATTCCCAATTTAAGAAAACACTTTTAGTATGCTTGTTGGTAGCAAATATCAAACATCTAAATTATTAATGTCTAACCTAGATTAGATTGTGAGCCCATAACCCACGGATCCAAAGATCATTTTCACATTTTATAAAATCTACAGTTAAACATGATATTTTAGGATCAAATATGGAGACGTCAAATTTTATAGGGGGAAGATGAACTCTAAAAATTAAACCATTTCTAGATTGCAACATTTTATATGATATGCAAGTTCATCAATAATTTACTTGAAATGGAGAAATTAGTATGTGATGTTTAAATATTCAACATGTTTTTTTTCATTTTTTTTAGAGGGGTAAACACTTTTGACCTGGAGCTATGAACCGGTAAGGTCACAAATAGGGGACCTCATCTCCAATATAAATTCTTAACAATTTCACACCAATGGGGTTTGAACCTTGATGAAAAGAATAATAACACAACTTAACCATCTCACCATGCCACTATTGACAAATATTCAACATGTTTCTTTTATATGCAATTTTAGTATTACTATAATGTTAAAATTGTAGGAAAACATTAAGTTTTTTAAAGAAAACTTTAGTATTCCTAGTCTTTTATTACACACTGTTATACATTGATTTAATATATTCTATAATCTATGATTGTAGCTTGAAACAATTTGGAAACTCCAAAGAGAGTAGAAAAATTGGCAACCCATTTTAAGAAACTTGGTGTTATATTATTTAGGATTTGGATAGTTAGCCCAAAAGAATTTGATTTGAGAATGTGTAATTCATTTATGGTATAATGTTGCTTAATATGATATGTGGGATTATTTGTATCACTTTTTATTTTATTATATTTTGTTATTAGACCTAATCAACCCACTAACCTTGTAGATGTGTTTTGTGAAGTATGATATATGAATATATCTGTGGTATGTTATATTATTGATTCTTTTTGGGTCTATGTCTAGGTGAAGTATTATTTTCAATTAATCCCAATTGGATTTAGACTTGCCTCAAAGCCTTGTTTGAATGAATATGTGAAGTGATATGAACTTTGTTTAGAGGTAATTATGTTCTTGTTGCCATTCAAATTGTACTTCATACAAGAAGAGAGGATATTCACGTAGTCTAAAATGCATGATTGCCATCTCAAGAATACATTTTGGGTATGTGAATTATATAAAATTGAATGGAGGATGTGCACTTAGTATGGGATAATGATACCATTCACTAAGTATTCTCTATGTAATAATATGATAGTACTTTTGAAAACGTTATGTTGAAGTTATATGTAAAAGGATAAGATGTCTATACTAAAGATAAAAGGGTACATGAATGATCAAATCAAAAAGTTACAAGACAAAATATTTAGTATATAAAGTTGCATTATCTCAATTGTAAAATCAAGATCTATTTCATGGACAAGTGCACATGTAGTTTTAAATAGGGTATTAATTAACCAAATAAGTTTTTGAATTTATTGTTTTTTATTTAATAAAAGAGATTCAAAGAGTCCCTACCCTTACAAAATCCAAATGGCTGAAACAAAATGGGTCCCAACAAAGAGACCACACAAAACAACCTACCAACAAACTAACAACAACAAACCAACAACATAGAAGACCAACACTAATTGTAGGGTACCAAGAACAATAGTTAACAAGAAGGAAAGCAACCCAATCCCTATTGATTGGATGTTGCTTCCTATTCGTCAAAAAGTTGACATAGCTTGTTATTTAGAGAATCAATAGAATCAACATCACCACTAGGCACACTAACTATAACAATCATCTTCATCTTCGCATTGACCCTAATCAATTCCTTAAGGATTTTCATAGTTGAAAACTATTTGAAATAATATATAAAATTTGGACTTCATCTAGTATAATTCTTTGAAAAAACTATTATATGTTTATTATGAGGAAAATATATTGAATTGACATTGAGGAAAATATATCAAATTATTTATTTATATCCATATTGATATAGCTGCAAAATTTATTTTAGCTCTCATAATTTAAATTTCTTCATTTTTATACGTTGAGAAAAATAATGTTACAATTTTAGACAATAAGAATGATTTCAACTTGTAACAAACTCAAAATCTTATTTGAGCACTCTAATTGGGAATCCATTCTTCTATGTCATTTTTATATTTTAGGAATCATTTAAAAAATGATATTACAATATATGTTGCAGCAACTCCAACTACATAGGAACATAGTTTGACCAAAAATCTATAAAAACAATAATATATATAACAATTCTAACTATCCATCAACCTCCAAATTAGATAAGAACAAACAAAACATGTGATATAAAAATCATTCCCAACAACACCTTTAGTTGTTGCTAGCTTCATTTTGATCGATGTCATAGGTCCCAATTGGCAGATCAAACAAATCATTTGGGTCTAGGTCCTTCACCACATGTTCATACCTTTCCTTTACTGTTGGTTTTGTTATTTTCTTCTTAAGCCTCGTGATTTTATGGGTATTCAAGTAATCATTGAGCATAATAATTGTTTCCTTATTTTGATTGCTCATGTCTTGGGGCCATAAATGGGCCCTCTTAATCTCCTCGTAAATGATAGTCCTTCCATCAAAATGAGGAATCTCTAAGATCATAGTGACTTGCAAAATAATGTTATTCAATGTGAGTTCACATTGAAACTCGGTAAGATATATCTTTTTTTCCTTGGAATGTCTCCTCGTTCGTCCTTTTCTAGATAAACCACAAAATCTCATTGGTAAGCACAGGCTAGGATTTATAAAAAATTTCCTAACATAGCCAAACAAAATTTAATACCAAATTAAACCATCCTTAACACCCCACCCCAACCCATTACTAAAAAAACAAGTCCAAAACGGATAAGAAAATTGGTAGTCAAAGAAAATGTGCTCAATAGTTTCAACTTTATTACATAGAGTGCACATTCTCAAAAGATACTAATAGACATTAACTCAACATTCACAACATTTTTTTTCAAAATAAGTGGCCATCTAAAATAAGTCTTTTTAGGTTCAACAACATAAGACCAAATATGACTCAAAACATAAACCTACTTAGACTCAAACCGATTAATATTCTAGTTTTTATTAAAACAATAAATAATTTCCCCAGTATCAACAAGTAGTGCATAAATTCTTTTAGTAGACATTTAATAAAAAAACAATACCCTTTCCATTTATTATTCATCAAAATCTCAGTGTTCAACTTTAAGGAGATGGGAAGATTCACATTGTATAGGGCTCTTTTGAAAACTGAAATATGTTCTTTTTGACTGAAAGGAATATGACATTCTCTTCTCAAACTTTCCCAATCCTTCATATTGCTAGCACAAAAAAATACTTAAAATTTAGAAACCCCTTTAGAGTCCCAAAGCTTGGAAAAACACCCCTAGGTAAGCACAAGAGACTAATTGTTCTAAAACATATTCCACTACATATTTGTAGGCATTGAATATGCCATCCACTTTAGAGAAAGAATTTCTATCTTTAATCAAATGTTTTACACTCTCCAAGGCCCTCCAAATGTTGATTGTAAAAATTTTAAGTAGCAAATCATGAGGATGTAGAGCAACTTAATTCCTTCATTTCTTCAGTCTTGATAGAGAAATATTATTCCTAATCAATACTTTCCAAGGCTCAACTCCATCAAAATATTTTACAGTCCATTTAATAGCAAGGGAAATTCCTTGAGTCTTCAAACTTTTTAGCCTTAAGTCCCCCTATGTTTTAAGTAAACACCAAGACCAGTTAAAACCATGTATTTCCTTACTCCCTTTACCACCAAACCATAAAATTCCTTTGAGATCCTTTTGAGTTCTCTCAAACTAAGCACTACCAAATAACCAAGATGAAGAATAACAAACACTATATGAAGCAAGAACCTTTTGTGTAACTTGTATTCTCCCAACTAGGGATAACATGTGAGTTTGCCATTTTTGATGTTTTTTTCAAATCTTGTGGAAAATACATTCATACATCTCCTTTAATGAAGGGTCAATAGAAATGGGATTCCCAAATATTTGATGATAGTACTAGGCCCTCACCATTTCCACTTCTCTCCTTGGATCCATTTAAGAGGAGTATTATGCCAACTTAAAAAGATGGACTTACTATTAGAAAACTTGGCACCAGAAGCTCTACAAAAAATGTTCAATATGTTAAATCACATTTACAAAATTATTTTTCTTCATTTCAATAAATAGATTAGTGTCATTTGCAAACTAGAAATTAAGAAAATCTGCATTATTCAAGAGCCAAATATCATTGGTGGGAGGAATTATAAAACTGGTTCTTAAAACATAACACAAAGCATTTGTATCTATCACAAATATGGCCGAAGCAATTGGACATCCCCATCTAATTGATCATGGGGTTAGTCAATTCACCATTAACATTGATTTGAGTAATAGAATACTTGAATAAAATACTAACCCATTTGTATAATTTTGGAGGGAATCCAAAAGCTTCTAGCATTTCCAATACAAAAGGCCACTCAATTATGTCATAGGATTTTTCAAAGTCAAGAAGCAACATACTCACATCTTGACCATTATACTTTGCCCAATCCACACCCTCCCAACTAGTGATCAAGTTTTCTAAGATATATATGCCCTTACTAAAACTTATTTGGGTAAAAAAAACCACATTTCTCAATATCTTTGCTAGTTTGTGAGAAAGTGTTTTAGCCAAAATTTAATATAAAACATTAAGCAAAGTTATGAGACTCCAATTTTTAATAAGAGCTTTATTTCCTTCCTTCTGAATCAATTTGATAATTTATTTACCCAAAGACTCATTTTCAAAAGCTTCATAATAAACGTTTATCAACTCGTCCCTAATCCAGTCAAAATTAGCTTTATAGAATTGAATACGAAATCCATCACTACAAGGAGACTTTCCATCACAGAAGGGGTCAATGGTAGTTAAAAGATATTTTTAGAAATTCCTCTACTAATTTCCACTGCACCTTCTTCCCCAACCATCTTGGGAGTGACCTTTTTTACAAAAAAACCATTTCTTCTTTATTTTGGTTATCATCTTCAATGGAGATTAGTTTTTGATAAAAACAATGAAAGGCTTATTTCATGAAGGTAATATCATTAGAATTATTTCCTTCAAATTCAAAAGGGTCAATCCCTAATCTTCTTTGTTGGTTAATAAACATGTCACTATCAAAATTTGTAACTTAAACCTTGTATGCTCACCTATAGGGACAATCTCTACCAACAATATAGTAGGCTATTCATTTGAGAAAATAACTTCACTTTGAATTTTAGAGGTACAACTCCCTCTTAAGATAAAATACTATTTATTTTTAAATTAAGATCTTCAAAGGTATGCTTTTAACTAGAAAGCATAGAAAGGCCAAATTTATGACACTTACTATTGTTAGAACATGAGCTAATTCATTAACTTAAGAAATGTGAACCAATAACTTTACTTGCTAACAAATGATTACTAATAAGAGAGAAATAGACACTTAATATAGTTTTTACACTCACACAAAAGGATGACAATACTAAAACCAATTATAGCTCACAAACCACAAAAAAATTCTTATTCCACATGTCCAAAATTTGTATGTTCACAAACTTACATCCATAATTAGTAAAAAAATGTTTTAACTATTCTAATATACCTTAAAAATATATTTATTCTATTTCCTTTTCAACGATAAAAAAAACCAAAAAAAGAGAGCTCTAAGTAGCATCTCATTACATATATAGCTTTGCAAGTGTAACTAAATTTTTAAAATAACCTTTCTTGGAGATTAAATATTTCCCTTTAAAATATGGGGAAATTTCATTGTTTCTAAATTTAAATAACAATTAAACAACACATAATTAATGTTGAGGTGGCGCATCCCCTGGATCCACATTATTTTTATCATCGTGTGGTGATTGGGATGACTATGTAACCAACTTGGCTTTGTATCCTTGAAAAGCTTTGATGATAGGTGGCATTTCACTATGTTGAGGGATGATGACATTTTTAGTTCTTAGCTTCCATAGTGATTTGTCCCCTTGGATTAGATCCAATTTGCTGGAAAAAGTCGTTGGATGTTCAATGCATTGTCAACACTATCAACTTTATCATATTATTTACACTGAAAGACTGCTTGTCAAATAATCCTTCGATCATTTCCTTGAAGTCATTTTAAAGCACTTCCACGTCCTCATCTTGAGAGCCATCTTTCTTTTGAATATCAATATTGATAGCTGAAAATATTTCTATACATCTACCTTGATTTGGTTGCATTCTTTTAGTAGCTTATTTTGTTCTAAGATGTTTTGTTTTAAAAATGAAATTTTTTATTTTATGTTTTTCTTCCACATAAAACATTTATTATCGTCAACACTAGGAAATATTTTATTTTCTACTAAATTATATGTTGAGTTTAATCATTTCCTTTAAGTCACTATCAATTTTCTACCAGATTGAATCTTTGTGCTTCATTGTTACAATTTCATTATCCATTTATTTTTCAATGTTTCAACATCTTCACAAATTTTATTCATTTCCTCAATAAATTGTATCCACTTGTGTAATGTCCCCTTCCTAGGCAGTACAGTTATGTTTGAGGTTAGCCTATCATTCAGATCCTTGTAGGCTGGCAAAAGTGTTTAGAGGATCACTTGAGGTAGTTATCCAGCGTTTGGGAACATCACTCTAGTAGTTGATTCAAGTTTGGGCCTTTGCAAACACTTACAGAGTGATTTAGAGGTACTTACTATTTATAGTAAGTTAGGCAGGTAGGAGTTGCTATTTTTGGCAGTGCACCTGATTTAGTTGGTCAGCTCAGTATCGACCCGGTTTGATGATTTGTTGAGCAAATAGAGATTATTAGAGCATTTAATAATAATTAAAGAGATTATTAATTTGACTTTATAATATAAAGTCATTTTAATGAAATATTAAAGTTATTATCAAAATGGAAAATTATAAAGTATTTTTAATACTTTATAATGAAGGGAAAAATTTAATATTTTAATGAGTTTAATACTCATTAAATAAAAGGACGCCATTTATTAAATATTGGCCTAAGTATTGCAAAAGGGCGAATTATTTATTATTAAATGTAATTGAGCTGATTTTTTAGAAGGGTCGACTTTTTGAGAGAGGTTATATATTTCCTCAAGGCAAATCGAACTCATTATGTTGATTATTCGGATTTGTCATTATTTCTCTCTAAGAGCATCGGGGTTTGAGAAACAAGGGTTTCTGCAAATCAATAGGTTTTGAAGAACGTTCCCTCTTCAAAATCAGGCATACTGAGACTGTGAAATACCAGTTGAAGATTGTCAACAGAGTGGCTTCACATAGGAGTCATATTCAAGCATATTACAGAGTTTATTATCAGTGCATTGGATTGATCTTTCTTCCAGAAGGAGAATATCACTTTGGTAGTGTTTCATTTGGCATCTAGCACATTATTCAAGGTTGTATGGATTTATTTAATGCTGGTTCGGCCGTACATTTGTTGCAGCAAAGGTCGTACCTTCTTCACTAGACAAGATGCCTTGCTTTTTCACCTTCTGACTTCTTCAAGTTGGACGCCTAGGATTTCTGGAGCCATTGCATCAATTTCGAGGTGGGAGATTGCTCATTTCCTTTCAGTCGTACCATCTCAGGCTCTCTTTCTGGCACCTGCAAGCTTATCCAGGTTTTTAATAAATAGCTTGCCTTTTTGTCTGAATGTTTGAATATTGCAGTTGTAATCATTCGGGAAGATTAATAAATCATCTAGCTTCAAGATCTAAGCTGTATTATGTGGTTTTTAAGCATCTAGTATTTTATATTATTTTTCCAAGCATTTCTTTGCAAAATCACAATTTGTCTTTTTATTGCAAAAACACCAAAAAAATCAAAATACATAAAACAAACAAAAAAACTCAGTGTTACCAGCCAGTGGTCGAGTTGAGAGACACCTGGTCTCTTACACCTTGACTACAATATCTTACCTAGTCCCTAGCTTTTTTCATAGGACTTGTATGCATGAATTTTATCAATTACCTCTTTCCCACTAGTTGATGATGTAGGAGCATTCAGGTGTATGAACAATCTCGCATGCGCAAAAAAAAGAAAAAAAGAGTTTGTGTTTTATTTTGATTCACTTTTTAATTGTTTTAAAAAATGTTTGAAAAGTGTTAATTTTCCAAAAAGGAAAACTTCCATGCCCAAGTCTATGAGTGGACATTTATTGTAAAATTGTAACTTTATTTAGAAAATTTGAAATTACATTTTGTTGGAAGATTGGAATGATGGGTATTGATGGTATGGAGAGAGTGGGTGTAAGGATGAAGATAATTTTTGAATGGTCATTGAATTCTCAAGCTAGGAAGAGGAAAACCACGTTTAAGGAGTAAGGGGGTATTCTGAAAGTTGATTGGCATGGTAGAGGGAGATGGCTTGAAGTCGTATATGAGAGAACCAGTCTTCGTAGAACAGCTATAACTTTCTCATTTCTTAATGAAATTGAGAAACTAAAAATGTTATAGAAAGCTGAGAAGGAGAAGCATAAAACCTAGAAACCATTCTGGAAAATTCATTGTAATGAGGGAGCAGTGATATGCTAAGTATGACAATATTTTATTATTGCAATATGAATTAAAGAAACTTTCGACGGGAAAAGAATGTGAAAATGTTGATAGTTTTGAGGGAATGAGGATTTGATATCATTTGAGGTGTGTTTTAGGTGATTTTTTTTGTTCAAAGAGGGCAATGATCAAATTTTTGGTTGCTTGTAGAAGTTTTCTAGAGAAAATGAGGTTTTCTTGTGTTTTTGTGTAGGTTGGTGTTACAAGATTGACATAGTTTGGCATATGTGGAAGCTATTGTACATCAATGTTATGCATACATTATTGATTGAAATAAAATTTTAGACTTCTTGTTTATTGTGTTTTTCTGTTATGCATTAAATTTTTTTCAAAGGTGAAATTGTTTCTCTTTTGTGTGTTGCACCAAATGGTATCAAAGCTAGTGATCTTGAGTGTATACGTAGAGCGCCAAATGTGAGGAAACTTATGCTAGGATGTGTGGGTGAGGATTGAAGTTGTTTTGAAGTTCAAGAGGTTGTTGTAGGTGTGTGGGGTCCTATAGCTATGGAGAGCTAAGAAGACAATAACTTCGTAGAAAAAGAGATTGAGAGGATTTCAAGATGCCTCCGAGAAGGATAATTCCTAGAAGAATAGAGAAAATGCTAGAATATTTTCACAATGAAATGAGAAATGAACTAAGAAATATTGTTGCAGGTTTGAGAAGTAATCCAAAGCATGAGGATGCACATGATAAAGATGAGGAAGTTGTAGATGAAGAACCTAAGAGGGAAAATGAGGAGCCAATAGATGAAGGAGAAGAAAGATTTATGAGAGCAATAGCCCAAATCAACAGAGGCCATAAAATGGTAGTCCCTAATTTTTCAGGAATATTGAATCCTAAAAATCTAATAGATTGGATTGGAGAGTTCAAAGATGATTTTGAGTTTGAGAATATTAGAGACCCATAAAGGGTAAGGTTGTTGAATGAACAAGACAATTGTGAGGGGGGGGGTGAATCAGTTGTATCTTAATCTGTTATGATGAATTAAGATGAAAAGAAAAAAAAAAAAACTTAAACAACTCAATACCAAACACAAGAGAACACCAAATTTATGTGGAAAACTTGAGGGAAAACCACAGTGAGGATTAACTCACAATATAAGTAATTGCAAAACTAGTTATAAGGGATCACTTCTAGAATAGGACACACTATCCAAAAAGGCTCATAGCCAAGGCTCACAACCATAAATAAAAGAAGATAAAGAAGAAATTTTACACGAAGAACATGATCTCAATGCAACAAAGATTCCACCACATAGCTCCAACATATTAGCAGTCTATTTAAATGATTGTAGACACCTTCTACTCAATGCATCCAATAGTCCAACACTTGAAAGTTCACACTACTCTGCTCAATTTTGCATCACTCACATCATACACTTCACACACTCATCTATCTCACATCTATCTTATCCTCCAACAATTCAACTCATACTTATACCTTCCTCAACCTTGAAACCCTCTCCAAGATCGACAATGCACCTCAAACATGCAAATTCAAATTAGGGCGGTGCCAAAACACTTCCGTGGCAGGTAGAAGTGAATGTGAACCACATCAAAACTTAATTGGGACCCAAATCAACAACACCACTTAATCACACACTACCACAATCAATATTTATCCTTCACATGTAGTGTAAATACCAGATCGATCGTTACCCGTGCAAACACCATTAATCAATTAAGTACACACTTCATCAAACTCAAAGACAACTTGCAAACCACACACCATGCTTCAACATGATCTAGAATATTCCTCAAACACCTTGAAATCCATCAAACTCCTTCGTAACAACTTTCACTTGAAGAATGTACAAGCCTAGTAGATCCAAATAACACTGTCTTAAACTGTTACTTGAAAACTTATCCTCGAAAGCTCCAAACCTCAAATCCTCTTGACACAGGCAAGAGACCAACACCATCAACTCTCACCCAGAATTACAAGTCTTGAAACACAACTATGGAGAAACACGAAGCAAATACATTTCTCCTAGACACCTTTGTAATGCATAGTTCACACACTGGTGAACACAAATTCTTCTGTACAATGATCCATCACCACAAATTCTGAATATAACATCTTTGAACACCTGTAACCAACATATCCAAACCACATAAGAAGATCTTCACCTTATAAGAAGTGTGAAGCAAAACCAGAACACACCTTTGCAACACAAAACAATACTACAACAACCTCTCTCAACCACTATACAATTGACATCAATGACAACACCTTCATACTTGCAACAATCTCCCCCTTTGTCATTGATGGCAACACAAGATGTAAAAAACCATCAAGCAAAACTCTCCTCTTTTTTTTTTTAATGATTAGACAGCCTACAAAAAATTTCTCTCTCCCCCTTTCAACTTTGTTTTTTTCATATGCTTCACTCTCCTCAATAATGATTAGACAACATACACAACTTTATACCCCTTTTACCTTGATTTTTTTTACATGATCCTCTCTCCCCCTTTGACATCAATGGAAAAGGATAAAATGTTTTGCATTGTTCTCTCCCTTTGACATTGAACCAAAATATTTGCTAGTGCCCCCCCATAGACAAAATACTCATCACTGTTCCTTTACTGCTCTGAATACTCCCCCCTAGGAGCACACACTGATCTGCAACAATTTGCAATACCACTACCTACCCCCTAAGAGGTAGTCACCAACATCAGTCCAAAATAAAGGATAGATCATGAGATCCATTGGACTAATGCATCTCCTTATGCACCTAGTTAAGAGGAGGGGCAATAACCCCCAAATTCTCCCAAGATACTCAAAAGTATCCTTAGGAAGAGCCTTAGTGAATATGTCAGCAATCTGATCTTTTGTAGGTACATATTCAAGTTTCACTTAATTCTCCACAACCTTCTCTCTAAGAAAGTGATATCTGATTGAAATATGTTGTCCTTGAATGCATCACTGGGTTCTTTGAAATTCTTATTGTACTTGTATTGTCACAAAAGATAGAAATAGAATTCCAGTAGGTTAGCTTCTTTCATCATAGTCCTTGTAGCTTCTTGAACAATCCTATTTTTCCTTTCAACCACTCCATTTTTTTGAGGAGTTCTAGGGGTAGACAAGTGCTTCTTTATGCCATGATTCTCACAAAACATGTTAAATTCATTCGAGGTGAACTCTCCATCTCTATCATACCTCAAACATTTGATTTTCAAATCCATTTCATTTTTAGCCATAACTTTAAATCCTAAAACACCACTGCGGAGAAACACAAAGCAAATATATTTCTCCTAGACACCTCTGTAATGCACAGTTCACACACTGGTGAACACAACTTCTTCTGTACAATCCATCACAAAAAATTCTTAATATATCATCTTTGAACACCTATAACCAACATATCCAAACCACACAAGCAGATATTCACCCTAGAAGAAATGTGGAGCAAAACCATAACACACCTTTGCAACACAAAACAAATATTGCAACAATCTCTCTCAACCACTATACAATTGAAATCAATGACAACACCTTCATACTTGCAACAAAGGTTGGAAAAAACAAAGCTTAAGGGACATGTTGCATTGTGGTGGAAAGAGTTGCAAAAAGAAAGAGTGGATAATGGTGAGATGAAGATAACACAGTGGCGACAGATGGTTGTTATATTGAAGGAAAAGTTTATTCCAGGAGATCATGAGTTGGAGTTGTTCAAAAGTCTTGAAAATTTGAGATAGAAAGATATGAGTGTGAAGGAGTATACAGGAGAATTTTTCAAGATGTTGATTAGATCAAGACATCATGAAATGGATAGAGAGAAGGTGGCTAGATATATAAATGGAATATTGAAGAGGCTTACTAGTATGCTTTGAAAGCAGAGGAAAAGGTAAATAGAAGGCAACAAAATAATTCAAGAGGAAAGAGAAAGATAGCAACAAAAAGAGGACAACCAAGCAATCGCAAAGGGGAGCAAATTTTTGAAGAAGAAACAAGCCCAAAATGGAACAAAGGAGCATAAGGAAAAGAGTATTCAGAAAGAGGACATGGCAGCAATAGGAGAGAGTTCTTCAAAAATTGTTTCTAGTGTGGGGAAGTAGGAAATAGAGTTTATGAGTGTCCACAAATACACCAAGAAACTAGTAAGAGAGGTGCAACAAGAAATTACATGGTGCAAGAAGACAAGGAGAGTGTAGCATCACCAAACGATGTGGTAGAACCAAAGCATGGAGAATCCCTTATGTTCAAGAGAGTAAAGGTGAGTCCAAGCAAAGAGGAGAATAAACAATCTTAGAGAAGGAGTCTCTTCTATAGCGTATGCAAATAAGGAGGTAAGTGTTGTAAGATTATTGTAGATAGTGGTAGTACAAATAACTTGGTTTCTGAAGAGATGGTAGAAAAAATAGGATTGAAGAGGATTAAGCATCCAAATACCTATAAAGTAAGTTGGCTGCAAGAAGATCATGAGTTAGAGGTGAAAGAGAAATGCTTGGTAAATTTTCATATTGGTCCTTATAAAGATGAAGTCCTATGTGATATTATGTCCATGAGTGCATGTCATGTTTTGTGAGGAAGGCCTTGACAATTTGATAGAAAGACTATCTATGATTGTAGATAGAATTTGTACACTCTTGTGAAAGATGGGAAGAAGTATACTTTGAGTTCATTGAAGGAGAAAGAGGAGGTGAAGGGAACAATCTTATAAATTGTTGTAGGTCAGAAAAATCAGAGGAAAAGGTTGAACCAAAGGTTGGAAATAGTTTGAAGAAGGCTCTTGAGAATAGAGGTACAAGGGAGGTGTTCGAATATGGCTTGGAAAGATTGTTTTTGGCTTCTTGTGTTGTCATTGATGACAACTGGAGTCAGCAGTATGGTCCACAGTGTTGTAGTTGCTCCTACCAGCAAGGGAAGTAAGATTCTGTAATCTATTGACATTAAGTATGAAGTATAGGGTATCCGGTTGATAAGCTGATCTGATCACTTCACCGGATCACTATTTTGTGGTGTGGATCCCTAGGGAAGCTTGTTTAGCATGTATGCTATCCTATTGGAAATTTTTGTGGTATTGTATTAGTTAGAGTACGAGTTAAGAGATTCAAAAGAATGATTTATTGTTTATTTTCTCATTCTGGCCGACCTGTTGCGTATGGTGTGTTGCAGATGTATAAGGAGTATGAGTTTAACTATTTCTTATGTTTGGAATTTTGATTTAGGTCCCTACTATAGTCTAGCTGACTTGTGAGGGTACACATCAATTTTAATTAGTAATTTGAGTTGACATGAGCAAGAATATTATATTTTGTTTTGAAGCTGACTTGAAGCGGTGAAATCCTTGTTAGCGGATATATATATGAGATCGGTAATTTGTTTTGAAAGTGTGGATGAATATAGAGTGAAGTGAGTTTGTGTGAAAAAGTGCAGAGCAACTATATTGGTTAATCTCAGAAGATCTGTTGAGCGAATTTTGTTTATGCTACAAAAGGGTTTCTGTAGGATAAAAGAGCAGAGCAGAGCAGAAAATGCGAATCTGATTATGAGCTTCATTGGAACTGAATCTAGGCATTTGTAGATGCTGTATTCTTAGTTCAATTTTTTTTGTAATTTCAATTATACTTTGTAAGGCAATGAGCCTTCTCTTTTGAGCAGTGAGCTCTAGGCAGTGAGCCTGAATGCAAGTGCATTCCCCTTTCATTACACTTTTAACAGAGTATACTTTGTGGATTAATCTCCACCGTGGTTTTTCCCCTAATAGGGTTTCCACGTAAAAATCCTGGTGTTATGGTGTTCTTTAATGTGTATGCATGTTTCCTTCTGTTTATATGCTGTGAATGCTATTGTGGGTTTAATTATTGTTGTTGATGGTTTAAGATCTGGTTTGAAAATCAAATATTGTTGAACACTAATTTACCCCTCCTCTCAGTGTTCCTAGTGTCCAACAATTGGTATCAGAGTAGGTTCCTCTTCTAAAGTTTAATAGCTTGAGGTGAATCTTGAATTACAATGGACACTGGTGGTCTTCAACAACATCTTATGGTGGCACTTGATGATCTTGATCAATCTAAAGTAGAGGTCATGGAACTAAAAATAAATCTTGTGGCTGTTGAAAAATTCATTCAATCACTGAAGGATAAAATAAATGAGTCAAGGGAAAAGAGGAAGGAACTATGTGACCAATTGAAGCAAAAAGAAAGCA
The DNA here is from genome assembly GCA_007258455.2 of Sequoia sempervirens. Classification (NCBI taxonomy): domain Eukaryota; kingdom Viridiplantae; phylum Streptophyta; class Pinopsida; order Cupressales; family Cupressaceae; genus Sequoia; species Sequoia sempervirens. Next base: position 210,097 of record VDFB02252583.1, read on the forward strand.
AAGGTCTGGATGATGTCCATCTGAATCAAACCTTAAGAGAAATAACAGAATAATGTGAAAAGCTTGCTAAGGACAATGTTGCTCTAAAGCTTGAAATGGAATCTGTGGCAATAAAGTTAACCAAAGAGACTGAAGAAAGAAAGAAGAAAGAGAAAAATCTGACCCAGTCCTTGAAATTTTTTTTTGAAGAATGCAGCAAAATTAATAGTGGATTCATTCAGCTGGAAATTGAACTGCAACAATCCATAAACAATAAACAAGAACTTGAGAGACATGTAGTTATTCTCAGAAATGAGCTTACTATTGCAAATGAATTCAAGGAGAAGTTCAGGATAAGTTATGCCAAGTTTGATGAGATAACTAAGGGACAAAAGGAGACAAATGATAAGCAAGGTCTTGGCTATGAGAAGGGAGAGAGCTTTGGATCCGAACAAAAGAACCCTGAAAAGAAGAACAAAGGCACAAGACATCTGGTAAGGCAACCCAATGCTCAAAAATTTAATGGATATTGTTTTGTTTGTAATAAATTTGGATAAATTTGGACATATGGCTTCTTAGTGTAGAAGAAAGATAAACTTTAGCACCCCATCATTTTCTGGTCAGTGTTTTAAATGCAAGAAGTTTGGTCATAAGTCATTAGAGTGCAGAAGTATGTCTATCAGTGCAAGTAACAGTAATTGCTATACTTTTGGAAGATTTGGACATGTTGCTAATCAATGCAAAACATGAGGAAATATGTAGAACATATGGTTTAGACAAAAAAATATGGTATGGTACAATTGCAACAAACTTGGGCACATTACAAGATTCTACAAGAACAAGAACATGAATAAAAGAGGTCCCGTTTATCAAGGGAGAAATTCACAGAAAGACATCAAAGGAAAGGAAAAAGAATCTATAGAAGAGATAAGAGATCAGATGAAGAAGATGTGGGTAAAAAAAAGTGAATCTGATGAAGGCAATAAGGTTGTACCAGAAGCTCCCTCCGGTAATTCTTCCGGCAATTGAATTTAGGCCAGAGGCCTAGGGGGAGTCTCTCATGAAAAATCCTTTATCCCCCTGTGTAAAGTTGTCTCCGAATCATTGGATGCTGTCAACAGTTGTGTTATTCTTTGACAAATGTATCTGTAATCATTTGTTGTGTTGGATAAAATGTTGAAATTCCAAAGTCAGATTCTTCACTTGCTGTCTGAGTCCACAGTGTAACCGAAACTTCTAGGGCAACACATTTAATGAGGCAGGAAGTTAAGTAGGTGAAGTTATAAAAGGGAATTTGGAACCCTAATTTGTCACCGTGCACTGAAGAACAATTGGAGAACCTTTTCAACAAAATTTCGAAGGAGTGAAAAGTAATTTTAGCGGTGAATTCACTAGGTATTCCTGTTGCTCGACAAATTCACACTTATTTGGTGATCGGTAGAACCCTGCTCAGTACGAAAAAATGAAACAAATCAAAGGGACAATAACTCTAGATGAGTATAGTAGTCAAAAAGTTAGGGATGAAAGAAATCTGTTGTCTCTCGTTGAATTAAGGAAGCTTGGAGGATCGAAGCATAAGAATTTGGATATCTGAAATGAATTCCCTCATTTCATCAATGTGGAGGTAGTTCGGTTTATTCTAAACAAACTGGATGGTGATATCCTTACTATAGATAAACCCTATCAAATATCTAAGGATATAATCAGAAATCTAACAGGTTTGTGCGAAGTTGGTGATGTTCAGAAAAAGAAATCAATTTGAAATGTTTAGGTCGAAGCCCTAACTAGAATAATGGGAGATCAAAGGGCTTTGATAATTGCTACAATCAAAGACCCTTTAATGAGGTATGTTGCACATGGAATCTCATACAAGATCTTCTTCAGAAACAAAGAAGGATCAACCTCAGCAGGTGTAGTTTATATTGCTCAAAAAATGATAATTGAAGATGCAGATTTTGACCTATGTGGTTTGATGAAAAATAAATTGTTGGAGAATGTATAGTTGACCAAGGATATAGGCTACTCTTTCAAGTTTGGTGCCCTAGCTATATGCATTATGATGTATTTCCTGAATTGCTTGCCTCTAAATGATAATATGGTGCGGAAGGAAAATATACTAGTTTGCAAGCAAATTTTTGAACATTTCAACTCTTTTGAAAATGGTGAAAGAGTTTGAGAACTTCTTTAGGAAGTTGTTAGAGAGGTTTGGTGCAAGTGTTATTCCTCTTTTGGTAAAAATAACTAAAGTCGGATCATCCTCCGGTAAGGCAGAGAAAAGGCAGAAGAGAGAAAGAGAATTAGCTGGTGTCACTCCTCCGACACCCAAGTCAACAAAAGTTGAGGCAAAAGGAAAAGAATAGATGGTTGTGGATATAGTCGATGAAGAATTTGAGGAATACACTCCAAGAGAAGAACCAAAACTAGTTGAACCAGTTGTAAAAATTGCAGAAGAGAGTGATGAAGAAGGTGCTCTGTTTAAAGCAAAGATATTGTAGATTATTCGGGATGAGGATGGAATGCAAAAGATAACTGATATATGGTTGGATGGACCATCTTCTGAGCAAGATGTCATTGAGGACACTCTAGGAAGATACTGTGTTGACAAGAACATTGAACTGGAGAGTCTCCAAAATGTACTTCTAGATGAGCTAATTCAATGTATCAAGGAGGCTATGGACTTTGTGCCTTTGGACAGAAAAGAGGAGGAAATAATTTCTCATTTGAAGATGCAGTTTAGACTATCTCTTGCTAAACTGAAGAAGAAAACGAATGAGCTAAGATAGTGCATTGATTCAACCAATAAGATCTTTAATTACTGTCTTAGGTGGCCTCATGTGGTTGGAAAATACAAGGAAAAGTTGCAGGAAATTGAGAATGAGCTTGTCAGAATTGGGCAAGACTATAGTATGTTTTTGGATCAGGACGAAGAAGTTAAGAAGAAGATTCATGTTCTGGAGGTTAAGCATGCAAAGGTTTACTCTGCCAAAAATACTCTTATGGACGCTTTCTGGAAAGTAAAAGATCATACCGAATGTAGGTTGGAGCAAATGATTGAAATTCTAAAGAAAGGAGAAAAGTTGAATGATGCCATCACCATTCCTGAATCCCTTGTCTAGATTATCAATAGGACATCAGAGAATAACAACTTGATTATAGCTATTGGGATTGCAGTGGACTCTTGGAAGAAATCTCTTCCAGAAATGAAAGTTAAGTATAAAATAATCTTTTGATTTGTGCAACAGTTTTCCAAATTTTGTTCGAACTCTCTATTTTGCTAAAGGGGAGAGAATAGAAGATTTTTGAAGGAAAGAAGTGCAGCGAATGTAGTAGAAGCTTTGTCATTGATGTCAAATGGGGAGAGAATGCAATGAAAAATGCCCCGAAATCCTAAGGAGGAGCAGTAATTTTGTTTTTGAGTTTTGGCACTTAGTCATTTTTCACTAAGTGTTGCCATCAATGCCAAAGGGGGAGATTGTTGGCATATGGCTTGGAAAGATTTTTTTGGTTTCTTATGTTGTCATTGATGGCAACCGGAGTCAGCAGTATGGTCGACAATGTTGTAGTTGCTCCTACCGGCAAGGAAAGTAAGATTTTGTAATCTACCAAAAGAAAGTATGAAGTACAGGGTATTTGGTTCATAAGTTGATCTAATCACTTCACCAGATCACTATTTTGTGGTGTGGATCCCTAGGGAAGCTTGTTTAGCATGTATTCTATCCTATTGGAAATTTTTGTGGTATTGCATTAGTCAGAGTACGAGTTAAGAGATTCAGAAGAATGATTTATTGTTTATTTTCTTATTCTGGCCGACCTATTGCGTATGGTGTGTCGCAAATGTATAAGGAGTATGAGTTTAACTATTTCTTATGTTTGGAATTTTGATTTAGGTCCCTACTATATTCTAGCCGACTTGTGAGGGTACGCATCAATTTTAATTAGTAATTTGAGCCAACATGAGCAAGAATATTATATTTTGTTTTGAAGCTGACTTGAAGCGGTGAAATCCTTGTTAGCGGATATATATATATATATATTATATGTGATCGGTAATTCATTTTGGAAGTGTGGATGAATATAGAGTGAAGTGAGTTTGTGCGAAAAAGTGCAGAGCAACTATATTGGTTAATCTCAGAAGATCTGTTGAGCAAATTTTGTTTATGCTACAAAAGGGTTTCTGTAGGAGAGTAGAGCAAAAAGTGCGAATTTGATAATGAGCTTCATTGGAACTAAATCTAGGCATTTGTAGATGCTGTATTCTTAGTTCAAAGTTTTGTTGTAATTTCAATTATACTTTGTAAGGTAGTGAGCCTGAATGCAAGTGCATTCCCCTTTCATTATACTTTTAACAGAGTATACTTTATGGATTAATCTCCACCATGGTTTTTCCCCTAACAGGGTTTCCACATAAAAATCCTGGTGTGATGGTGTTATTTAATGTGTATGCATGTTTCCTTTTGTTTATATGCTGTGAATGCTATTGCAGGTTTAATTATTGCTGTTGATGGTTTAAGATCTAGTTTGAAAAGCAAATATTGTTGAACACTGATTCACCCACCTCCCCCCCCCTTCTCAGTGTTCTTAGTGTCCAACATGAGGTACATAAGAAGAGCAGTGATACTAAGATGAAACAACAAAAATCATTGGTTATAGACATGGTTAAGTCTCACAAAGAATGTAAATCAGATCTATAGAAGTAGGTTAGCAATGAAAATTTACAATGTGCAAGTAGAAACCAACGAAAAGGAAAAGAGAAGATGGGATAAGAGGGAGCTGTAAAAATTCAGAATGAAATCAAGAAGAAAGAATATGAGAACAAAGAGGATATATGGATCAAGAACAAGCACATGAGCTCATCCAAATGTTCATGAGTTTTCAGGTGTTTGATGTAGGAGCATTCAGGTGCACGAACAATCCTACACAACCAATAAATAAATAATTTTTTATGTTTGTGTTTTGTTTTGATTTTTTTTGCAAGCACTATTATTTATGTCCTCAACTCCCCCAACATAGTAAAGTTTGATGTTGGGATTGTGAAAAATCAATTAATTAATTGATTCATTTTTTAATTGTTTTAAAAAATGTTTGAAAAGTGTTAATTTTCCAAAAAGGAAAACTTCCATGTCTAGGTATGTGAGTGGACATTTATTGTAAAATTGTAACTCCATTCAAAAAAAATGAAATTGCATTTTATTGGAGGATTGCAATGATGGGCATTGATGAAATGGAGAGTGTGGGTGTAAGGCAAGAAGATAATTTTTGAATGGTCATTGAATGCTCAAAATAGGAAGAGGAAAACCACATCCAAGAAGGAGTAAGGGGGTATTCTAAAAGTTGACTGGCATGGTAGAGGAAGATGGTCTGAAGTTGTATCTAAGAGAACCAATCTCAATACAACAACCATAACTTTCTCATTTCTTAATGAAATTGAGAAATTCAAAATGTTATGGAAAGATGAGAAGGAGGAGTATAAAACCCAAAAACCATTCTAGAAAATTTGTTGTAATGAGGGAGTAGTGATATGCTAAATATGACAAGATTTTTTGTTGCAATATGAATTAAAGAAGCTTTTGATAGGAAAAAAATGAGAAGAATGTGAAAATGGTGATGGTTTTGAGGGAATGAGGATTTGATATAATTTGAGGTGTGTTGCAGGGGATTTTTACTATTCAAAGAGGGCAATGATCAAATTTTTGGTTGTCTGTAGAATTTTTCTAGAGAAACTAAGGTTTGCTTGTGTTTACCTATAGGTTGGTGTTGCAAGATTGACATAGTTTGGCATATGTGGAAGCTATTGTACATCAATGTTGTTGTAGACATTATTGATTGATATAAAATTTCAGATTTCTTATTTTTTTTCTTTTTTCTTTTATGCATTCAAAATTTTCAAAAGTGAATTTTCTACTCTCTTGTGTGTTGCATTAGTTGATCTTGGATCAAAGGAGACATCAATTTGACTCATTGGCTAGGGTGAGAAATCAACAAGTGATTTTATGCAATTTGTCAAAACAGTTAGCTATTGCTTTAACTAATCCTTTGTCTATTCATATTTCTTTGTTCTTTCTACCAACTTAGCAACCGACACCTGAAAGTTATGTATATCCACATCCCTTGTTCAAGGTCCCAAGTCAATCCTAGTAATATTGAAATCCTTCGTAGTTAATTAGCTAGCATCCTTTTATGTAGAGGGGTGAGAAATGTCTATGTACATACTTCCCGAGGAAGTATCAATCATTGACCGGGAAGTAGTTTTGGGCTTCTTAGATTGGGGTGTTCTTTGAAGTAACTGGCCAACAATATCTTTATCAAGGACATCCAATTCAACCATTTTCCTTTTATTTTATCAAGTTTATTCCAACCATGAAGTAGAAGGAGATGTTGATGAAGTTCTAGTAATAGGGGAGGAAATTGTAAAGATCTAGTAAGAGGTGGTGTGTCAGAAACTCCTACCTTAGAGGAAGAAGGGGAGCGCGTATGGTTTGCGTATGGGAACCTTGAGAAATATTAGGTGAAGGATATCTTGGGGAAGAATAGGAAGATGATGAATTACTTACTTGGGATGGAGATGAAGATATGTGAATAGCATTTTCTCTTTCCAACTCTTCCAATATAGGGTTCAACCCTTCTTTCTTTTTCTCTTTCTGAGTCCTCCCTTTTAGTGGTATCCCCATAGGTCTTCTTTGGATTCCTCTTCTCAGGTGGGTCCTCATCACCATCTCCATCCCCATTGGAATTCATTTGTTTTGATGTGGAGGATGTTTTGTCGAGGAGAGGGAGATCTTCTTGACTAGTTTTTACGTGTTTCACAACCTTTTCAATCTATTGAGGTGTTGAATAATTTGTTTTTGCACTTTTTCATCACCCATTCCCCAGTCCTTCTAAGTACCACTACAGTCTTGAATTCTATAGTTCCCACCACTTTTATGCTCCAATCAATTGGTAAGATGGGTCGATTTTGTACATGGCTAGTGAAGATGGCATCAATCAGGCTAGATTCATCATCTTCAATACTATGGATATCCCAATTTAATTTGAGACAACTTGTCTTAAATATAATCTCATCCAACTTCTCTTTCTAACTTGAAATTCATCAACAAAATTCACCCAATAATCTTCCAAGTCGAGAAGATGGTGAAAACCCAGTCCTGGTTGCAAGTTATTTCTAAGAAATTTTTTACTATCAAATGGAAATCTCCTCATAAAATTGCATCGTGTATTTTACCAAATCTTTCTCAATGTTCAAAGCATCTAACATAGAGTTGCATTGATAGTGAGCTAGGCCAATAGGGAAAAAAATTCCCGCCTTCTTTCTTTCTTGACACCTCTTGTCTACTTCAGCTACTTGTTTGCATAATTCAATGAGGACAAACTTATTGTCAAAATATTTAGGTAGCTTTTAAGGGAGTACATCAAAATCCCCAACTCTAATATAAGTGAATCTCTAAAATTATATAAAATAGCTACCATAAACATTGATCAATTGGGTAGCTTTTGGGGTTATTCTTATGCTCATTTCTCTTTGGATTTCTCTTACCACCCACATGGTGAACACATCATTTACCCTTTTGAAGCTTTTTTAGATCCTTTCTAACTATATCTGAACATAATAATCATAAATTTGGGTTGATTCATCGAGAATGTCCATTAGGCGTAACCCTAGCCAAGGTCTTGTGCTGGTAATCACATAAAATAGATAAGAAGACATAAAATGATGTATTGAGCTGGAAATGAATTATCTTCAACTGAATTTGATCACTGATGAGACTAGCCTAATCAATAAACTATTGACCATGAATAATTACAAAATTGAAGAGATACATCCATTCTTCAAAGTCATGGGCATTTTCATTCCCTCTTAATTAGTGGACAACTATGATATCCAAAAAAAATTCTATGAAGTGGGATCGATGTAATCTATTTGGAAATTGAGATTCCCTTTTTAGGTACTGCTAACCATTGTCAAGAAATTATATTTATGAATTAACTCTTATTTTTGGTGTATCATTGGTAGGACATGGTGAAGTCGAGTTTTGTAAATCCATCCCTTTGAGGTAGCTGAATGCATGTGCTGAAAGTTTCACTGCTTATCCTAACAATCAATCTGTTGTCATTAGTCTATATTTCTCTAGTTTGAGGATTGTAATTATTTATACATTCTAAAACCAAATATGAACATTGTACTGCTAGTGGGAAAGTAGTTGCTTGCAACAACCTGCTTTCTATCAATCTCTGCATAATTGGGGTCCTATATTCTTTATCTATCCTAACCCTAAAGTCTTTCAAATTTACATTCTCTAATTTAGTATCACCAATTTTAGAGAGGGTGCTAGAAAATCCAGAAAAGTTCTCATAGCCTAAGTACATGTACTTCATTATGAATAAAAGAAGGTAGAAGCAATTTACTCTAGAAGACAATTAGATGAATATGAGGAAATCCAATTTCATTGAAAAATTTCGTATCGCACTTCTATCTCATTAATTTTCTCAAGCTATTACAATTCAGTCTTCAATAGACAATGCAATGAAGGGGAACATAAAATGGTGTGTACCTTTATGTTGTATGACTATCCTCTTGTTGTAATCCTTCTCGTGTTGGCTCTGCTATTTTCTCCCCATTTCTACTAATTCTTTGTTGATTGATTATCAAAATAACTCTCTTTGGCAACCAAATGTGTTTATATTTAATGTTCTTGGGCTCTAAGAGAGTAATAAGGGTTTCAAAACCTCTTGATTTCTCTAAATAATTATTTTTCATTTGAAACTTTTTCTTTTTGTTTCACTCGCCAAGGCTTAACCATTTTCTTTCCCTTTAAAACCGAAGGTTGGATTTTTAAGAGCTCCAAGGGATTTCATGTTGCGGGTGAGGCTCCTGTGAGAATCCCATTTATTGAATGGTGAGTTTTCCGGCTTCCGAATGGGCTATGAAAACCCCATCAAGGCCCAACATAGCTTTGGAAATCTATTGAAAAATTGGAAAATCTTTACTAGTGCCTTTGAATTCTTCAACGACCTTTGAATTTTCACTTCCAAATGAAAACTTGAGAAATCCTTTGGGTATGAACATGAGTTTGAAATCTATATTGACTTCAAAGATGGTTGTGTAAACCTTGTCGGATGTCAAAATAGTTTTGATAACTAGAATGAAATCTGACACAATTTGGCAAAGAATACCTTGGGATGACTTCTAAGTGACCAACATAGATGAGCAAAGGAGACTTATGCGAATTAGGATTTGAATTCATCAAAAAGGGCAGTCAAATTTTAATACGATTAGGATAAACCTATCAGGAGTCAAAAGGGTTGTGAGAAACTTCTTGAAACCCAAAAAAGGTTTTGAAACTTGGTATTTCTGTCGACAAGACATGAGTAAGGGATAAGGGAGGCACTATATACAAAATTACAATATAAGGTTGACAAAAATTTAGGTAACATGCTTGAATCTTAGAAGGTTAAAAACTTGGAACCTCTATCTCCTTTAATCCAATTCATTCTTTCTCTTATTTTACCTCCTTGACTCTTATAATTTTGAAGTCTCCTAAGGAGATTCTTGGTCCTAATCATTTTATGAAGTAAATTTGTATATCTTTATTTTGTTGCAAATCCCCTTCAAGAAACATTTTCTCCTCAAGAGTCCTTCAATTATTTTCCTATCCAAGGCCTTCTTTTCACCCACAATCTTAAATGTGTTGCTCCAAATAGAGACCAAGTACCCCCACCTCTTGATAACAGAGATACCATTGTACCAAATTTTAGCAAGGTTAGTGTTGATGGTGTTTTCTGCACAACAACAACTCAGACATAATGTGGTATTCTATCTCTCTTGAAAGGTAAATCTCTATCAACAAGCCTCAAGAGATAACCCCAAGGTCTCTAATGTCAAGTATTGACAATGCATAAACAACTCAATGATAAATGTGAAAATGCTGGTAATCACAAAGGGACCTTACTACAAGCAAATATTGAATCTTTAAATTTATCAGACCTAGCAATATGATGATATTTCAAATCTTAGATTTAACCCAAATGATAAAAGAAATAGCAAAAGATATAAGGTTTCAAAGATATTCCTAAATTTAAAAACTACTCCTAAGATTAACAATGCAAATGACAAAACACTTGAAATGGACCAATCCCTTAGAAACTGATTTCTACTTGACCCAGATGAATCTGCAATCTTACAAAAATAGTGCAATCTTCTAAGGCATTAAAGATTTTCAGATCATGAAAATTCATTCAAAACAACCCTATTGCAATCGAAATGAATAAACCTTCACAATTGAACTAAGCTTAATGAATATAAAAGTACAGACTAACTTTGCAAAGCAACTAACAATCAGTTGGTTGCGAAAAGTATGGAGCAAAGATTGCTGCAACACTTCAAGTACCAAATCGTAAACACTATCAATTTATCTAACATTAAACCTAACACATCTATCAAATAAAATTAAGCAATTCCAAAGATAGAATCACAAGAACCATGCCAGATTAAATTCAACACAAGAAAGGCACCAAATCACAATGTCTTGCATTAAATTACCCAAAGTAGCAACAACTCTAGTATTCTGTTACAACACTTGCTTGCTTAAAAAAAAAACTAACTCCTAACTCTAGCTCCTGCTATACTGCTTAATTCGCTCCAAAGAAAAACTATCTAGCCCTTACAAATAAGGCAGAATGCCATATTAATAGAAATCCCCCAAGATATGTTGGCCTAGTTAGGGTTTACAATAAAACAAACACAAACAAGTCAGCCCAAGGAGAATTCAAAATAAACAAAGTGGGCATTAAATGCAAGCACTCCATCTAGGTTGGCCTAGGGTCTCCAACAAAACTCAGTCCAATGCATGTGAAGGAAGAGGAGAAATAATGGGAAGCACAAATTTCGATGTAGCCTTGCATTAACTGCTTCCCCCTTTATCTTTATTTTGCTTCACCCTATCATGCACCATCAAAAGTACCCTGTCCAAGTCAGCTATAGGTGGCAGAGGTAAAACCTTAAGTCTCTTCTCAATAGATTTAATATTTTCTCTTAACTGTTCTACCGATTTATCCCACTCGACCTTACTGGTTTGATATTTATCAATAACTGCAATATAGGTGGCCGCATCATCCAATTGATGTTCAGTAACCGGATCTTCACTAATTGGAGAATATACATCTCGCCACCATTTTCTCAACTACTCTAAGCTCAAATGCTTTGGTGCAAACTTCTTTCTCCCTGTCATCACTTCAAAGAAGAAAATGCATTTATTATAGATATCAGTCAGGGTGTCTTCAATTTTCCTCCTCTGCTTATATGTACCTTCTTCAAAACCTTTTTCCTTATTTGCAAAGCTTCAAACCATTCCCAAGGTTCCCCAACTCTGGAGGAAGGAAGAATTCTATCACTCACCAGCTTATCTTTAGTATACTCCATGATGGTCTTGGTCTTTTGCAGCAGGAGATCTGTATCTTCCTTATCTTGAGCTAATACATCTTTCAACCAATTTATTGACCTCATTGCATCTCCTCCAGTTGAAAGGATGTGTTTGATAGCATTACCCCCCTTAATTTGCACCCCTTGTAACCAGTTCATTGTGGCAAGAGTAGTGGTCTTCATCCTCTCTAGCTCTGTTATGGTCTCTTGTGGTAGGAAACTTGCAACAGAAGATGAGGAGCTAATAGATTGAAAGGGATTCATCAAGTCTTGCAAGTACTTATTTAATTTCTCATTCTACTTCTTCAGTTCTTGCTTAGTCTACACTTCTTTCCTCAACCTACCCAAGATCACTACACTAGAGCCTTCATAATCTTCAATATCCTGCTCCATAGAAGTAGGCCCAAGGTTGATGGTTTGTACATTGTAATCATTCCCAGTCACATCATCCATATTTTAATCAAGGGCATGAGTAGCAATGTGGACTACCCTGTTGTTGGCCTCATCTCTTTCAATCTTGGAAATAACCCTGGATTTCTTCTTTCCTTTACCTTTTCCTATGTTTTCCAACAGCTCATCCCAATTGGGAGGGGTGTCATCCACAACAATCTGTTTGCTCTTTAGCTCCTTATCTAACCAACCTGGGACAGTAGATTCTGACTGTATTTTACTCTGCCCAACTTCATCTTGTTGATCTTTGGGCGTATCCGCATTCAAATCCTGCTTCTCAGGAATCTCCTCAGATGTTTCCTCTTTTTCTTTATTATGCTCTTCTTCTTCATGCACCAGTGATGGAGTCCTAACTGGTATTTCCTCTCTTTGAGGAGGTCTAACTTCTTCAGTTCTAACAAGTGAATCATCATATGTAACCAGGGGAGACTGCAAAACCCTCTCTATTTCTGCCTCAGCACTAAAGAGCTCACCCTCTTGAAATTCTTCTCCTTCTGTATCTTGGTGACCTTCTTCTTCCTTGGATTCACCTGGTTCATCATGAGCTTCATAGGAAGGAGGAATATTATCATGTTGTTCTACAAGAGGAGCGACTGGAGAAGCATCCTTCTATGGCACACTGTCCTTAGGAGGAGTTCTAGATTTCCTTGTATATACCTGTGTTCTTTCTCCCGAGCTTTCTACATTTATCACAGGTGGGCCAAATTCCTCTCCTGCCTTGGAGCTTCCCTTTTCCTTCTGTGAAATTCTTACTATCCTTCTCCTTTTGGGCATAGAAGCACTAACCTCTTTGTCCTTCTTTTCAGCTTCATCTTTTGCTGGTTTCTTAGTCTTTGAAGCATGCCCCCTTTTCTTGGCAATAAGCTTTCTTTGTTTTTCCACCTCCTATACTTCCTCTGCTTGAGCATCCTTAATCTTGATTTTGAAAGGAGAGCTCACCCTTCCCTTACCCTTAGGATCATGTTCAGTTGACTCGTCAAAAGTAGAATGAGACTCCAAGTCTCCCATTAGATCATAGATGCATTGCACACCTTCACTTTCTAGTTCCCACATCTTATGCTTGAGCCATTGTTTTGTATACTTAATTACTGGAGTCATAAGCTATTCTAGTTCTATTTTCTCCTCTTCCAACCATTCCAATTCTCCAACTGGTTTGTCCTTCACTGCCTCATAAGCATGGCCCTGAATCAAATCTCCATCATCTTCAACTTGATCTGGAATAGCCTTCACATTATATAGTCGGACCAAATTATCAGGCAGCCTGGAAAAATTCTTCTTTCTAATCTCAAATTCATCACTGCAATTGGCCCAATAGTCTTCCATATCATCCTTGCGGCTATATTCTCTACTGGCTTTCTTTTGTGCTTTTCCAGTCCTATCAAACATGAATCTCTTGGAATGGAAGGATAAACCAAGAGTGCTCATTTCTTCCTTAGAAGCACTGGCTGAATTAATAGAAGGACATGCTTCACTAGTTCCTATCCTCAAAGGGAAGTCACCGCCAAATCCAATCTAATGCTTATCTTTCTTCACAATGGCATCAAAATCACAAATCTGCCTTGTAACTTCTAAGAGTATAACATGGTCTGTGGGATACCTAGGAAGTTTGTATGGAGCCCTCTAATAGCCATCTATCCTTATGTATGAGAAGGTAGGAAACTATATGAACCAAGCCCCATACCTTTTGATCAGCTCCTTGGAATTGTTAGATATCCTCACATGCTCTGCACCTTGCAATAATCTGGTGATGTACATGGTGAATGCATCATTCACCCTCCTGTAGCTCGAGTTACCCAGATGCAGCTGTGGATAAACCTCATAGATCACATCCTTCCCAAACACACCCCTTGTACTTAGCCCCTTGTATGGATGAAATCTTGCAAGCGCATAAACTAAGTAGGAAGTCATTGTGAAGGTCTTTGTTTATAGGACATTACACATTTGTTCATGAATCATAGCACTTATAACACCTGACCAATGATAATTAGTATTCTGCTCCATCCTCACAATGACATGGAACATCCAGCTCTCAAACACATTGACACTCTTCAACCCTACCACTCTACTGAGAAGGGTGATATCATCATAATACTCCTTGAATTTCACTCTGAATAGCTGCTTGGGTAGCTTGGAATAGTGAGACTTAGGTTTTTCCAACCAAGAATTGATGACCTGTTGGGCTTTGATGGTATCCTCCTCATAGAACTTCCTTGCCATATCCATATCAAAAGCCACTACATGAGACCTGTCAGGCATGTCAAAGGTCTGGGCTATAGACACAAGATTTAAATTTTCCACAATTCTCCCTTGGGGACCAACTATCCTCTATGTTCCTCTATCATAGTGCCTAGCACATTCGAGCAATAACTCATAACATTGCACTGTAGAAGGAAATCTAGCTACATGTGCCAATCCTGATTCCAAAGTCCTTCTAGCTAGCAAGGGAAGGTTTTGTGCAACCATTCTTGTCTTGAACTCTTCATAATCCCATAGTCCAACATTAGTATCAGTTACCTCTGACCAGACAAAAGTAAGCTTACTCTTTGAAATTCTTCTCTTGATGTCCATCTTGATTCTTCCTGCTTTAGAAATGGCGGACCCCTCTGCACTTGGATCCACCACTCTACCCCTAGTCCCACTTGTCACTGCCTTGCTTGACTCAACCTGCATCCAACAAAGAAACCATAGTAAAGACCACATAAAACCCAAGGTAATTAATCACCAATAACATATTCATCCTCAAAATGAGTCCCCATAATAAGCAATATTCTCTAAATATCATAAAAAATGATCTCAAAGTTTGGGTTTTCAAACCATCCGCGAAATCCAGGCCAGAGAGGAATTTCAGAAAATTCCAAGCCAGGCGGATTTCAACAAAATAAACATGAAAAGAATCCATTAGTCATCTAATAAATTTTTGTAAGCCAAGAAACAACATGATACATCCTTAAACAATTCAAATTGATCATACAATGCATAATCATTAGTTAACACACCATGCTATCTCTCCATCCTTCATTTTCAACAAAGTTTCGGAGAAATATGCCCAAGACGAAATTCCACGAAAACAACAATGCCATATGAATTCTGGGAGAATGAAGGGACAAAGGAGAATTCGGGAAAATATGGAAGTGAAGGAAATCCGCGAAGCAGGCAAGACTCTAGAATTCAACACATTTCAAGAAAATAGAGAGGACAGGGGGAAACCCGCCAACGAAGGAAAATCCTGAAACTGAAGGAGAACCCGAATGTCGACGTTCCCTCACGATCTAGCTCAAATTGATCGAATGATCACAAATTTAAGGATCCTTGGCTGGCAACAAGTTTGATTTGAACCTCTTACAAATTTTCTTTGAACTTAAGGCTCCTCTTAAAGCAAATCGAAAGGAAATGGTGATGCCCTAGGCGTGAAACCCTAAAGATCCGCCATTGATACACATGGAACACTTGGGATTCAAGTTACTCGACTGCTAAGTTTCAAAGGATCATTATGGCCCACAAGAAAGCTACCTCAAGATGAAAATGAAGAAAAAGCTCGAAACTTACTTGGGGAATCATCAATCTAATAGAATCAAGCAACCCTAGCTTTGAAATGCCCAAACCTATAGAAATTCGAACTCCAAGCATATCTAGAATGAAAGAATCATTCACATTCATCAATCAAAGAGCAGGGCAACATGTACATACCATTTGATGAAGTGAAAATCGATTATAGCAATGAAAAACAACAATCCCAAATGCCTGAGCAAGCCGCAACAACTATGACGCCTAGGGAATCACCATCAAATCCAACAATCAACAAATTTAACACGCCAAAGCCAGCCAAGCACCTCAGGATCGAGCACTTCAACTCAATAGAATGCAAATGATAAAGAAAAATGGCATAAAATTCCCCAAAAATTGACTAAATACCTCCCTCAGAAATCGTACAAATGACATTAATGCAATCGAAAAGACATCTAGACAAAACCTAAAAATCTGACAAGATGACGAATATTCGGAGAAATTTGACAAGACGACGGATATTCAAAGAAATCCGACTAGCACAGAATTCCATGAAGGTCAGGAATTCCCGAACCATAGTGCAAAAGCAAACATAACGAGGTTTAGAGAATGTCTGGGGAATTCTGCTAGGAGAGGATTTTCCTGAAAGTAGTGAAAAACCGAGATAAGCTTAAAACTTAAGATTTTCAATAAAAACCATAGAGGGATCTCCAAATCAAGAAAGATAAACACTCAAGCTCATGCCAACACAAAGTAAATCCCCAAAATAAAAAGGGCCAAAACACCAGGAATGAAAGCAAAAGGGGGGTCCCTGCTTTCAGTGAGGTGGGTGTGCAAAAATTGCACAACAGTTATTAGCAATTTTGATTTCATCCAAATAGTCTTGATCTCCTAGCAAGGAGACATTAAGTTTAAACATATGCTTACCAGTGGCTTCAAAATTATTAGTATTCTACCCAACTAGGATAGAGGTTTCAAGGGAAAAGCGATCTGACATGGTGGAAGGGACAAGCAAGACTGGGTTATTCTCCTTGCCATGAACAAAAATAAATGCATCTTCACATAAAATCTATCAATCTTGGAATAGACCATTTTTAATGGCACTTTGGTTGTTACACCAAGTGAACCAAATCTGCTTGTTTTCTTTATTTCTTCCAAGTGGATCCTTTAGGTTATGAATTCTCTTCATCCTTGATGACCACAAGTAGAGTTCATTTCATTTCCAAAGAGTTCCCTTACCTCTAGTTATGTCCTCTTTGTACTCTATCATATTTAAATCTCCTCCCAAAACCCAAGGGAATTTTGGTGGGGAGTGAGTCATCCAATTCCATAAAGAACACATTTCCATGTAATCATTAGGTGCATAGATAGAGAAAATACTAAACATCTAATATCAAAATCATATTGGATCCTCTTAGTATTAATCCATAAGGTTGAACCCCCTATACCTTTATTACGAATGACATGAGAGGGCTTAAAATTATTCTACACAAAATTCAAAACACATTTTAGCTATAAACCCACAACCTTTATTTCTTGCAAATAAAGAAAATCCATATTAGGTCTATTATTGCAAAAGGATGTCAATATATATTTTCTTTCAAGGGACTCTAGACCTCTAGCGTTCCAACTAACAACCTTAACAATCATGATATTGCTATCAGGATTCAACTGTGTAGTTTACAAGTCAAACTCATTGACCCATGTTTCCTGAGTAGTGGTTCACAAGAACCCATCTCTCATGATAATGAATGGTCCACTTAACACTCATTGCATCTAGGTGATGCTCACAAAGGTGAAGCACCGGGCCTTCCCAGGAGGTCACCCATCCTAGTACTACTCCAACTCAAGCACACTTAACCACAAATTTTGTCCAAGGTTAAGCCCACTTAGCTTGCGGGTAAAAGCACAAAGCTGTGTCACACTTTCGACCAAATAAATAGTTCCAAGTGAAATATTTTCGGCCGAAAAGGTTTCGCCTGACTAGGTTTCGACCGAAACCATGTGGCCTATTACGTGGCACATAGGTTTCGGTCGAATAAGTTTCACCCAAATCCAAAAAAATCAAAATTCTCCTTTTCCCGCTTTAAAACTGTCTTTGAAATTGGATTTTTTAATGCGAGAGGTTTCTATAGAAAGAGTTTCGGTAGAAACAATTTCTATAGAAAGGGTTTCGGGATTTTTTAATGCGAGAGGTTTCTATAGAAACTGTCTATGTGGCATCCTAGTTGGCAGCCAACTCAACTTTTTTCAGAATTTTCTGAAACTTTCAACTTTAGCTAAGTATTTCTTTAGTCAGAATGATTTTTTTCAAAAAAAAAAATACCCTTTTGTAGAGCTCGGAGTGGAGAATCCAAATATATAATTTTTTAAATATTTTTATTAGTTTTAATATATTTTATTTTTAAAATAATGCAAGTAGGTTTTCAAAATGAAAAAAGAAGTTGATTACAAATTAAAAACAAGATAGTAAAACTTATTAAAAAAATTTAAATCTTATATGGGGCACAAGAGGAGAGAGTCTTCTTCAAAAGGGTATAATTTTTTTTTGAAAATGATTTAAAATTTTGAAAATAGTTGACGGCCCGTGAAAACTGTCAAATTCTAACATGTTTGACTTTAAAACATTATTACGAGAAAAATATACATCAAAATTTGATTTTTCTTTTTCCATGCACAAGATATTGAAGTTATCTATTTGGAGAAAAAAAAATTAGGGATAAATGAAGTTTTTTTCAATTTGTTTCTTGACGGCCCGTGAAGTCACTCTTTTATGAAATTTTCAGCATTCCAAAATCTATCCTTAAATTGATAAAAACATAATGAAAATAATTTAAAAAATAAATAAAAAAATTACAACAATAAAATTCATCAAAATTTCTACATTTCATTATTTTACACCATTTTCAAATTCAAAACATAAAGACCACTTTTATGTGGTCGAAGTTCATAATTTTTTTTGTTGTTGGTTGATTCCTTTATAAAGTGTGACACAGGTTTGTGCTTTTACCCTTGCAACCCCATTTGCGAAACCTTCAGCAAGTTTTGTGCCTTATGAACCATTCATTATAGAGCCCCTTTAGCTCATCAATTGATAAGTAGGAGGTATTTTCTACAACGTATCAAATTATGATATTGCTATCAGAATTCAGTTGTGTAGTTTATGACTCAAACTCATTGACCCATGTTTCATGAGTAGTGGTTCACAAGAACCCATCTATCATGATAATGAATGGTCCACTTAACACTCATTGTATCTAGGTGATGCTCACAAAGGTGAAGCACTGGGCCTTCCCGGGAGGTCATCCATCCCAATACTACTCCAACTCAAGCGTGCTTAACCACAGAGTTTTTCTCCAAGCTTAAGCCCACTTAGCTTGCGACCCCATTTGCAAAACCTTCAACACGTGTTGTTCCTTATGAACCGTTAATTATAGAGCCCCTTTAGCTCATCAATTGATAAGTAGGAGGTATTTTCCACAGCGTGTCAGATTATGATATTGCTATTAGGATTCAACCGTGTAGTTTATGAGTCAAACTCATTGACCCATGTTTCATGAGTAGTGGTTCACAAGAACCTGTAACAATCATTTAGAAGTTGAAAAATCCTCAAGCTTCAAGCTCTTATATAGTTTTTCAAGACACTTTGGCATTTTCTCTTCTTTTCCTTTTTCAAAAATTTTCTTACCAATATTCCCTTGATCACCTAGTTTCCTTTTTTTTTAAATAATTATTTCTTTCCTTTTTTCACCTTCATTTCCCCCTCAACAAAGATAGGGTTATCACAGTCAAGAACAACCTTTTATCTTTTAATCTTGCTATAAGATAAACCCTAAGCCCTTCATATAAGGACCTTGAGTTTAACAACATTTGGGGGGCCTCTCTCCAATTTTTCCTTTTCTCTTCAGTAGTAGCATTAATTTTTTCTAGAGCCAATTGTTGGAAATTTTTCCACATGGGCTTATCAAGCACTTATGGAGGGATCTCTTTAATCCTATTACTGCCTTGACCAACATTCTTTTTAGCTTTAATAACAAAAAAATCTCCCTAAAATCATGGGTCATTTTAGGGTGTGACTTCACTAGCCAATTGCTTATCATCACCTCTTGAAGATCCACTATTAGGGAGAATAGATTTATCAATTTCCTCATTATTAATTATATCCAAGTGGTTATCAATATCCATAGAATTTAAGGAGTCTACACTAACCTTTTTTGAATCATTCCACTATTAATATTTTCACTAACTTTTTGCAAAGAAAACTTTTTCGGAGCAGATTCATTTTTCTTCAACACCCCACTAAGATTTTTTGGAATTTCAGGGCAAGGTTTTTTTTAACATGGCCAATATTTTTACACAAAAAACAAGCATTATGACTTCCTGATAGCTCAATATCACAATTAACCACACTATCTAGGAATTGGATAGACAAAATTTCTAGAATTTCAATTTCATTCAAACACGAGATTAAGATAACATTCAAATGAGACAGTGTGACTTGTTTCCTCAATCTATAAAATTTCCTAGTAGTTTTAAGATTTGTGAAATAAATTTCCACAATTATAGGGAAACATTTTTATTTCAAGCCATCTTGGGATTGAATTAGCTACCACCTCCTCGATTCTAACATTTGCAGACCAAGTGACTACCCTGAAGACCGACTACCCTAAAATCCAAAATACCTTTTTAATCACTCTTTCTTGTATTCCATGAATTTTAATGAAAACCACAAAAATACCTTTTTGCAACATTCTAAAAAACTTACATATATTCTCATTATTCTTCCCCACACATTCCCAATCCAATCATCAAACAATTTTCTAGATGGTAAAAATTATTAAGGAAAACAAAGAATATAGCAATATTTTAAAGTCTATTTTCCTCATTCCTTATTGCTTGTGGCATCTTTGGGTTAGGAGAGATAGAGAGAATCTTAGGAAAAGATATTTTTTCTTCCTTTGTCTCCTCCCACTTTGATAGCACCTATTCCCAAATATTCTCCCATTTTGACATCTCCTATTCCCATCTCTCTTCCCTTAAGTTCCAGACTTCTTCCATTTTTTGCGATTGAAAACCTTGCCAACTCTAAAACCCCTTGTATAAGAGTGAATTTTCACCCTAGGCACAATTCCCCTTTTTGCCTCTTTACACTTTAGAAAACCTAAGTCGAAGGCTTAAATTCACTTAAGCCCGCTGATGGCAGTCCACTTGGCACCTATTTTGTGTGTCGGTGGAGACGTTTTTGTCGGGGACATTTGTGCGGCACACAGACGTCCACACGGTGCACTTATGTCCCTAGAAAATTCCTGCGGCTGAGCCAGTAGAGGCGTTACTCTTCCCATTGGCAGCGAAGTTGTAACTCCTCCTTCGACCACCCGACCTGAATATGACCATTTTCTTTCTCATTCCTTCATAATCAGTCTTTGAACTTGCATTTGGAGGTTGTAAGAAATCTTGAACAAACTTGGCTCTCATACTTTCACTCTCACAAGCTCACTTCCAAGCATTCCAAGCATTCGATAGCAACAATATCACACTCCATCACATCGGTAGAGCAAGTTTGGGACCACACCATTGTAGCAGAGACTTGAGTTCCTCTCATTTATCCCCCAAGCAACCTTGAGTGCTCTTGGTGGAGGTGGTAAGCTTCCCTTTCCTCTCCTCTATCATTTAGTTGAGTAGCATAGTACTGTTTGTAGTGCTTGTGTTTTTATCACTTCTTTATCTCTTTTCCATTGGCTGTCCATGGAGGTGGGAAGACCTAAACGAGGGTCTGACTGAGGTAGACCCCTATATAGCCACCCCCCAAAATTCTCTCTCTTGTTGTGTGTAGGTGTATGAGCTCTTGGAGGATCAACTGGAAAATGAGTTCATTGGTGATATTCTCATCTTTATCACTTTCGCTTATTTTCTTTATAGCATTAGAGATTACTTAATCTATTTAGTTACATCATTCTGGCCTTTTAGTTAAATAGCTAGGATGGTAAGTCATTTTTGTGTGTTTAACCTTGTCTCAGTTGTTGTCTGGCTGTATAGACTACAACACACTTTCGAGATGCCAGCGCATCACACTGTCATCTATAGTCCACGCTGACATCCTCAGACAGAGAGATCTCTGAGGCACAAAGTTGGACCAAAAAAATGACTCACCTAGCCCTGTATCAAAACTCAGATCGTAGAGTGATCGTAGGACCTAAAAATCCTCATCATTCTCATCCTCATACCCTAAACAATACATTTAGTTGAGGTAAGCTAGGGCAGCCTCTCGCATCTTGACCCTTTGTGACCTAGGGTCTTGCATGCAGTGGTCCCCCTCTCTTACATTTTTGGTGAACCCGATGTGAATCATTTTGGTTCCATTCTTACGATACTGACAATCCCTTTCCTCTTACTCTAGGAGTGTTGTAGGTGTGAGTGTTGTAAGGCTGTCTCCTTGCAACCCAACCTACGACCCCTAGTTGACGTAGTTGGAAGGTTCCAAAGGTATTGCATGACGAAACCTTAATTGGGTCACCGTCTTATCCATTAACCTTTGGGGATTCTATGAAAGCATTGTCTAGTGTGCATAATGGCCTCCTTCCTACATCAACCCATCCCCTCTACACAACTTGTGGATAGTAGTGTTTGCATAACCTTTTACTTCATAGGACTTGCCGATGGGATTTAACAGGGAACCATCTCCTCTTTACATTCTTGCACGGATCAATGGGAATATCGTAGCAGGTGTTCTCGTTGACCCGACATCACAAGTAAATATAATAACAGAGGAGATTATGCTAATTAAATTTTTACATAAGGATGGATATGATGCTCCCATAAGTTTCATTCACACGCATTATGGGCTTTCTGTACCCCCTTGGATAGCATTGTCCTATCAGTCTTAGTTAGGCCTATGTTCGTAAACCTCCTATTTGATATCATCCTTGGATCCGAAATATTCCGTGTAAAGTTGGGTATCCCTTAGTTGGTGGTGGTGAACGCGGTACCCTCCATCATGCATAAATGTTTGAAATTTATCCATGGATGTTCTGTGCACGTAATCCATGACATTGGTTATCGACCGCTGGTTGCACGTGGTAGCTACTCCTTGGATCACCCATGGCCTACGTCTATGGGTTCCCTTCTACCTAGGACAAAATTTCTACATAAGACATATCAAAACTATAAGAAAGTACATCTGAGGATGAAGGTGAGGTATCCTCCCATTGCTCCTCAGCCTACTTCCCCTACTCCTGCACAGGAACCTGTTCCTCTGCTTGAAATGACTGTAGTGGACAATCCTATGAACAAGTAGGAACCTTCCACCCCTTCGTGAACTCCGGCTTCTAACTCCAAGAGCCGTAGGAACTGCATTGCACGTGAGTGCAAGTGCTGGTGAAAGGCTCTCCTGGCTGAGCAGGCCGCTTCACAATAGAAGGAGGAAGAAATGACCACCCCCACTTCAAGGCCCTCTACAACGTCTTCTTCCTCCCCTCCTGTTGTGTCTCTTCTGCCTGATCCACTCCCGACTTCCATTGCGAGCACAAACGCACCTAACCCTAAACGGGTACAAGTGTTTATCACTCCTTCAACAGAGCCGCCTTTGCTAATGTCCATTCTAGATATTCAACCCTTCCAAAAACCCATGGATATGGTTAACACTTCGGTCATATCCGCTGCGGTTCTGTCCTCCTCCTCTGCACCTCTAGCTTCGTCTGCGAGGAGTTCATCCCCTCTCGCAAAGAAAGAGGAAGAGGCTATTCCTTCTCATGATAAAGGACGTAGGAAAATCTCACCTTCACAAGGTGGCCCTGTGATGACCTATTCTGCCCTTGTGACATAATCAGTTCTGACCTCTCTTGAGTTTGTCACCACTCCTGAATCATTCAGTGAGCCTAGCGGTGGATCTCAGGCACAACCTATCCCACCTACTGAGGTAAGACATGGCGCTCCCATGGGGTGCATGTTTATCTTTGTTGATGAAGTCCTGACCTTGTCGGTGATCTTCACGAAATCGTTGACTTTGACTCCACAAGAGCTTGGTAGAGAGGACCTCGAGGGGCCCTCTTCCTTGGCCCTTGTTGTGGGAGGGCCGGATGCCCCTTCTCTTAACATTCCACCCTTGCAGGATCGTCCTCCTTCCCCTTATGAGGATTTATATTGGGAAGAGGATGACCTTTTGGATGATCAGTGTTAGGAGGAGGTCCCCCCTTTCTTGATCTTGTGTGCGTGTGTGTATGTTTTGTAATGTGTTCCCCCGTACTCGTGCTATGTGTGCCTAGATGACCCTCGTCACCCTTGTTGGTGCGTGGATACAGGTGTAGTTTGTGTGTCGTAAACCTTCTTCTATTTGTACCATCATTCTTCCATGTCTGTACTTGATTTTTGATAAATTGGGGATGATGCAAAGCGTTGGGGGCATTTAGGCTTCCCTTCCATGTTGACCCAATTTTTTATTTTTACTTTGTTTTCCGTGCATTCTTCCTGATCTGGTTGGGGATTGATGATATTTTTCCTTGCATTGCAGTTACCTACTATTATATGAGCTTAGATAGATCTGACCCCACTAAACCAGAACCCCCAGTGCCCTTTGTTTTTACTTTTTGCTTTCTCTTTATCTTTCTTGCTTCTTTTCTTGACTTGTCCCTCCTATGTGTGACAACGTCCTTTAACACTTTGACTTTTAGAAAATGAATTCGCCGCCAACAAATCTTTTCTTGAAAGTCTTCACAATACCTTTTTTCCTTGGAAGCGCATGCTCAACTTGGAACCCTAACAAAATGTGTTTCCTTCATCACAGGTTTGTAAAAAAAGGACTTGAAGACCCTCCTCTGAAGCGGGAATTGCTTTGACTTCCCCTCGCATGGGGGCATGACCTTCCTTTCAAATTCCTTGATGAAGTGAACATCTTTCGAAAGGATCCCTTGATGACGAATCACTCTAAGATGGCGACGTTTGAATTGTGTCTCCCTTGAGTGGACCCCCCTTATACTTCATGGCGGGTTCCTCAAGGACCATTTCTTAAAAAGCCTTTGTAACGAATGGAATTTTTCACATCTAGCCTAGGGGAAGCCTAACTAGACTCGTTCCATTTGTCCTTTCATGTCTAGCTTGGGGGTAGCCTGACTAGACCTTACTTTCTCAAACCATGCATCCCTTGAGTGGACCCCTCTCCTTTTGAAGGGTTCCCGAGGGATCCCTTTGAAATTTTTTTCGATCTGCGTGACCGGCCGCTTTAGACATGTTCTGTCTATGGGTAGACATGTCGCCACCTTTTGATGTGTTCTATCTGCGGGCAGACTTATCAACACTTTAGACATGTTCTATCTGCGGGGAGACATGTCGCCGCTTTTAGATGCGTTCTATTTGTAGGTAGACATATCGATGCTTTAGACATGTTCTATCTGCGGGTAGACATGTCGTCGCTTTTAGATGCATTCTATTTGTGGGTAGATGTATCGATGCTTTAGACATGTTCTATCTGCAGGTAGACATGTCACCGCTTTTAGATGCATTCTATCTGCAGGTAGACGCATCGATGCTTTAGACATGCTCTATTTGCAGGTGGATGTGTCACCGCTTCTAACATGTTCTATCTGCGGGTAGACATGTCACCTCTTCCTGACTCTATGGAGTCCACTTCCTTGGGGCTTCCTCCATGCGAGAGATCTTGGGGGTTTCCTCCTTGTAGGTCTGTGGTCTTGCAAGGCACTTTGTTGTTCCAACTTTATAGTTTCGAGCAACTATGGAGTCCTTTGTTTTTCCTGCATCTTCAGGTTCGCCAAATCACGGTATGCTTCCTCAAAGATTCAGGTATGCTTTTCTAACCCTACTCTCTTCTTGATCTACTTTACTGAGCACTCATTAGTACTTATGCTCACTAAAGTGGGGGAAAAATTTATAAGAGCGAATTTGCACCCTAGGCGCAATTCCCCTTTTTGCCTCTTTACACTTTAGAAAACCTAAGTCAGAGGCTTAAATTCACTTAAGCTTGCTGATGGCAGTACACTTGGTGCCTGTTTTGTGTGTCGGTGGAGGATTTTCTATTGGGGATGCCCACGCGGTGCACTTACGTCCCTGGTAGATTCCTGCGGCTAAGCTAGTAGAGGCATTACTCTTCCCATTGGCAACGAAGTTGTAACGCCTCCTTCGGCCACCCGATCCAAATATGGCCATTTTCTTTCTCATTCCTTCATAATCAGTCTTTGAACTTGCATTTGGAGGTTGGAAGAAATCTTGAATAGACTTGGCTCTCATACTTTCACTCTCACAAGCTCACTTCCAAGCATTCCAAGCATTCAATAGCAGCAATATCACACTCCATCACGTTGGTAGAGCAAGTTTGGGACCACACCATTGTAGCAAAGGATTGAGTTCCTCTCATTTCTCCCCCAAGCAACCTTGAGTGCTCTTGATGGAGGTGGTAAGCTTCCCTCTCCTCTCCTCTACCATTTGGTTGAGTAGCATAGTACTGTTTATAGTGCTTGTGTTTTTATCACTTCTTTATCTCTTTTCCATTGGATATATGTGGAGGTGGGAACACCTAAATGGGGGTCTAACTGAGGCAGACCCTTATATGGCCACCCCCAACATTCTCTCTCTTGTTATGTGTAGGTGTGTGAGCTCTTGGAGGATCAACTGGCGAACGAGTTCATTGGTGAGATTCTCCTCATCTTTATCACTTTCGCTTATTTGCTTTATAACATTAGAGATTACTTAATCTATTTAGTTACATCATTCTGGCCTTTTAGTTAAATAGCTAGGCTGGTAAGTCATTTTGGTGTGTTTAACCTTGTCTCGACTATTTTCTGGCTGTATGAACTACAACGTGCTTTCGAGACACTAGCGCACCACACTGTCGTCCATAGTCTGCGCTGATGTCCTCAAACAGAGAGCTTCCTAAGGCACAGAGTGGGACCTAAAAACTGACTCACCTAGCCCTATATCAAAACTCAGATCGTAGAGTGATTGTAGGACCTAAAACTCCTCATCATTCTCATCCTCATACCCTAAACAATACATTTAGCTGAGGTAAGTTAGGGAAGCCTCTCACATCTTGACCCTCCGTGACCTGGGGTCTTGCATGCGGTGGTCCCCCTCTCTTACACCCCTCTACCTCCACTGAGAATTCCTTTATAACTTCTTTTAACTTTTACATCACCTTGTTGGCTGATAAGCCCATCTTTGAATACATTACCATTCACGCAATAGCAAACCTCATTACCATTCTTCGAACTCAAGATGATTGCAATTGATATGAGGGAAATTAATGCTCAAGGCAATATGAACTTCTAACCTAAAAAATCCCACCCAATAACAACATCACCCTCCCATTGACAACTAGACACAAGCCAAAAACCACTAGAAAAAAGGTGTATTAATTAATGGGCACAACCATTAGATTGGCAAGGGAAAGATTAAGAAAGTAACTTTCAAATTCAAATCAAAACAACACCTAAAACTATAGAAAAAGAACAAAAAAATGCAATCATAAATATAATTTAGACAATTCAAATCTAAAAACAAAGGCCAAGGAGAACAAATGAAACCAATATCGATGAAGAATACTAAATCGAGTCTCCTTTTGCAAGAGAAATAGCTCTAGAGAGAAAAAATGGAGGATGACCATTCGACTTCTTCCAACCTCAAAGCTCCTACCTCACCTCCTATTTATCATACTTAGTCTTCTAGACTGTTGAAAAACTTGAGATAAAATAAGCATTAATTCCTCATAGGCGTGTTAGATGAAATTGTAATGTCCCCTTCAAATTGATGGTCGAGATATTTTATTCGTATATTTCATTCTCGTAAACCAATAATTAAATTAAGGGAATCAAATATTGTTTGATTAATATTATTCTTTCAAAGAAAATATAACAAGTAATATTAATTAATTAATATTATATAAAGTGACTAAATGATGCAGGAGCATTTGTGGTTGAAGACAATCTTGCATCAACCAAAAAGAATTAAATTTTGACGTGACTTGGCTTGGACTAATGTTTTATGTCATATTTTAATTTTCTTGTTAAAAATTCAAAATTTGAATAATTGGATAAAATTTTGGTTGCAAAGTTGTATTGGGATAAGTGTTGGAAAATGCAATTTCAATGTTAAAATGCCAAAAATCAAACTTGAGTGTGGGATTTCCTGGGGGTTATGAAATGATTGCATATTTAATTTTCCTTATTGCTACAGATAGGAATGGGATGCCCATGATGTACATGTTGGGAAAATTTGAATTTGAATTCCTAATTGTGAAGGGAGAGAATGAATGTGTCGGCTGGTGGAGGCCTGTTTCCCTGGAAGTTGTGCAAACATGCATTGGAGATTCAACATTTGTAATTTATGAAAATTTATTGATTTTCCAAGTAGGGGCATGGAGTTGGAGAGTTTCCAATTGTAGGAGATAGTGGTGGCAAGAACAATTGATTTTACACGATGTTGTTTGATTTTTCAATTCTAGAATTTGGAGTGGCATAGGTTGGGCATGAATTTTCCTGGAGAGTTGTTTTCAAACTTTTTTTTGCAAGTTGGAGGTGATAATCAACAAGTAACTTGGTGAAATCATTGGTGCATTGTGATTGATTTCGGAAGGAAGTTGTAGCTAAAGAGTGAAATTACATGAAGATGGAGGATTGAGGAGAACTTACCTGTAAATGATCTCGCTACCTGTAATAGATCATAGGATTTTATTTTTTATATTCTTCATCAGTTGAGCAGACTGCATATGTAGTCCTTCTAGTTTGTTTGTGATTTTCATGAGTTGCAGAAGACATTGAGTAAATAAAAATCTTCATATGTGTTGCTGATTTGATATTGTTTAAATTAAATTTCAAAATTGTCCATTGTATGTTGAGTGTGTTGAGAGTTGCAGGAACTCTCTTGCACTAGTGGTATCAGAGCAGGTTGTTCCTAAGTCTACAGACAAAGCATCAAAGAGAGGCAGTTTGCAACAAGACCTACAAATTGTGGGTGTTGTTAAAATGCCTCCAAGAGTGGCTCCAAGATGTAGGGGTAGAGGTGGAGGTAGAAACCCTCCTAGTGTGGAAGATTTTAGAGCCTTTAGAAGGAAAGTAGATACATTGCAGGAAGAGCTACACAAAAGAGTTGTGCATGGAGAAAGAGATGAAAGTGAAGATGAAGTTAAGAATGAGGATCCATTCAAAGAAGAAGCACAAGATGAAATTGATCCTGGAGAAATAAGATTGCTTAGAGCCCTTTCCAAGATTTGAAAGACCAAAGATGGAGGTCTCAACATTTAATGGAAGCTTTAATTGAGAGGAGCTCATAGACTAGATAAATGACATAGAAGACTTCTTTGAATTCAAAGAGATTGAAGACCCTGATAGAGTGAAGTTTGTAAAGACAAAATTAAAGGGAAATGCTAACATTTGGTGGAAATAAATACAAATTGAAAGAGGTAAGAGAGGAAAGGAAAGGATTACAAAGTGGGATAGAATGGTTGAGAAGCTTAAGAGATAATTTATTCCAATGGATTATGAGTTGGAATTATTAAAGAAGATGCATGGATTGAGACAAGGAAAATCAGTTAAGGAATAAACTGAGGAGTTTCAAACTCTTTTGATTAGAATGAGACATTCAAAAGACAACAAGGAGAAGGTACAAAGATACATCAATGGATTGAAGCCAAGCATTCAAGAAGAACTAAGTTTGGTAAGAATTTTAAATTTGGAAGAAGCTTATAAATTTTCTTTGAAAGTTGAGGAAAATTTGAATAAAAAATTTGAGAATAAACAAAAAGGAAATGGTAGAGATTATGTGGAAAAAAATGAGGATATAAATTATATTAAAGATATTAAGGACAAAAAATATGAAAGAGGTGAGAGTTCAAACTAGTCCCATGGGAAAAATTTCAGAGGAAGAGGCAGATCAGGTAGAAGATTCAGAAGAGGAGGCTTTTAAGGAACTTGTTTTAGGTGTGGAGAAGATGGGCATAGAGCATATGATTTTCCTCATAATCAAGACATAACAAAAAGGTCTAAAAATAATGCAAGGGAGATAAATGTAAATGAGGAAGATTCAGAGTCTTCACGTTCAAAAGATGCAGATTTTGGAGCACTTGTTATTAGAAGAGCCCCGATGAACTAAGGAAAGGAACCAAATCAAAGGAAAATATTGTTTTGAACAAGATGTAAGTGCGAAGGTAAAGTATGCAATGCTATTATTAATGGTGGAAGTACAAATAATCCAGTTTATGAAGAAATAGTAAATAAATTGAAGTTGGAAAGAAGAAAACATCTGCATCCATATAAGATTGCTTGGTTACAAGATAATAAGAAAGTTTTGGTTAGCAAAAAATGCTTGGTGAAATTTAAGATATGACAATATTATGATGAGATAATGTGTGATATTATTCCTATGGACATTTTCCATGTTTTGTTAGGAAGACCTTGACAATTTGATAGGTGTGCAATGCATGATGGGTATGCCAATAGATACTTTTTAATAAAGGATGGAATCAAGCACAAGTTGAATCCATTGAGTAATGAAGAAGGAAAGGTATGTAATAGCATTGGAAATTGTTTGATTAATGGTGTTAAATAGTTAGTGAAGGAGAATGCAAGTTTCAGTAATGTTGATTGCATTTAAGATGGGTAGGGTGAAAGTTTCAACAGAGAAAGAAGAGGTAAAATCATATTTTTATGAAATGTTGTTGCTAATTTATGTGAGTATGATAAGATTAGTGTAGAAAAGGATATTGCTATAGTGAATGCATTGGTAGATGAAATTACTATAATTGAAAGTGAGGAAGTAGATGAGCAAGTAAAAGTTGAGATGTTCGATGAAGAGATTGGTGCAAAAGGTCTTGTGATTGATAGTTTATTGCAGGATATGAAGGATGAATCTCTTGTTTGTTTGACTAACAATGATGCAAGTGTAGATCACAAAGAGATTGTAGCTAAAAGTTGTCTTTTAGAAGACAAGGAGAAAGAGGAACACAATGTTGAAACCAAGATTGGTGAGGAAAAAATTATTGCAGCAGTGAACGAGAAAGAGGTAATACATGAATTTTATAATTTTATTAAGATAGAGGAAATGGATGCTTATGATTTTCTAGAATTTCATAGTGCATATTGGTGGGATTTGGATTATGTGAAAAGAGGGAGAAAGAGAGAAAAAATGAAGGATGGAAGAGACATCAAATTGCAGGGAAAGTTGAGAAAAAATGTTTAGGCAGGTAAGGCAGAGAGATGGATTTAGGATGAGCATAAAATTTACAAATGTTTATGAGTTTCACTCATGAAACATTTTCTTTCTACCATGGGTGTCTGATGTAGGAGCATATGTGGCTGAAGACAATCTTGCATCAACCAAAAAGAATTCAATTTTTATGTGACTTAGCTTGGACTAATGTTTTATGTCATATTTTTATTTTCTTGTCCAAAAATTAGAATTTGAATATTCACACAAAAGTTTGGTTGCAAAGTTGTATTGGGAAAAGTGTTGGAAAATGAAATTTCAATGTTAAAATGCCAAAAATCAAACTTAGACATGGGATTTATTGGGGGTTATGAAATTATTGCATATTATTTAAGTTTTCTTATTGCTACAAGTAGGAACAAGACACCCATGATGTGCATGTTGGGAAAATTTGAATTTGAATTCCTAGTTGTGAAGGGAGAGAATGAATGTGCTGACTAGTGGAGGCATATCTCCCTAAAAGTTGTGCAAACATGCATTGGAGAGTCAAAATTTGTAAGTTAATGAAAATTTATTGATTTTCCAAGTAGGGGCATGGAGTTGAATAGTTTGCAGGAGAAAGTGGTGGCAAGAAGAATTGATTTTACACTATGTTGTTTTGATTTTTCAGTTCTAGAATTTGGAGTGGCATAGATTGGTGGATTTTCTTGGAGAGTTGTTTTCAGACTTGTTTTTGCAAGTTGGAGGCAATAATCAACATCAAGTAACTTGGTGAAATCATTGGTACATTATGTCATTGATTCCAGAAGGAAGTTGCAGGTAAAGAAGAGTGAAATTGCAAGAAGATGGAGGATTGAAGATAACTTACCTATAAATTATCTTGTTGCCTATATAGATCATAGCATTTGATTTTTAATATTCTTCATCAGTCCAGAGGGTTGCATATGTAGTCTTTCTAGTTTGTTTGTTTGTGATTTCCATGAATTACAAGAGACATTGAGTAAATAATGTGTTGCTGATTTGATATTGTTTCAATTAAATTTCAAATTGTCCATTGTATGTTGAGTGTGTTGAGAGTTGCAGGAACTCTCTTGCATCACTAAAGTGGGACTTAATATTATAAAGTCACTATTTCCCTCCTAAAGTTAATATTCAAATATTTGTGAGCGATTATTTCATGGGAGGCTACACAAGGCGAATTCGAGAATGAATTAATCATCATTAGAGTTTAATTAATTTATTTTTCCGAGAGCTTTCGGGCTTGAGGTTTTAGGGTTTTGATGGTGAAATGAATCCACCCTATCCATTAGAGTTTGTGCAAATTCAGGAGTCTCATCTAGAGACAAATTTGCAAAAGTTTCATTTGTCCAGCTAGATCAAGTACACAAAGGAAATATTTTCATATCATGGTTGGTCGATGCAATACTTACCTAGAGATTATTGGTGCATGATCAACTATCTCTTATTTGGGCGATTCATATTATTGCAGGAATTTACATATTACTATGGGTGATTCATATTATTATTATTATTAGCACCCCATAATATCACTATTAGTTGATCATATATCTTCAATCGCTCAAAACAAGGCACTTGCAATTACAAACCATATATATGCTAGAGGCCGATATGTATTTCCTGAGATTGCAATATTTAATAGTCATCCATTTTGTGTTCAGTATTGATCGAAGACCTTAGAAAGGTCAAAATCCTTGTTGCTGACAACAATAGAGGATAAAGAGTTGATATATTAGCATATTTGAATATTACAAAGGCTAGGTAAAAAAATTATGGCTGTGATAATTATTGTGCTAATCGATACCTTTGCCAGTATATTTAATTAATTGAGTTTGCATGATTGATGGAGGACAAGAGTGCCACTTCCAATTACTCCTTTTTTTGATTAATTATCTTTGTATATTGATTATATTTTATCGAGGAATGATGCTTGTCTTATTCTAGTGCCACCATGAGGTATGGTATCAATCCTTATGATCAACCATCAAGAGTGTCTCATTTAGAGTCTTTGTAAATGTATTAATATTGCCACCTCAAAAGGTTCGGGGTCAATTTGGAGTCAACGGGTTGTCAAGCGTGGCATCCTTGGACGGGGTATGTATTGTTAATAATCAGTGTTGGCAACATCATATGGTAGGAAGAGTTCAAGTATCTACTTTGCCAGTCATGAACCTTTACTAGCTTGCTATTTAAGGAATCACATCTTCACATTTGCTAGTTGTATCATAGAAGGGGAGGCGCTCTATTATTTAAGGCATCAATAATTTACAGGGGTTATGACACTTATTATTATTATTTTGTATTTGTTGTGCATTAAAAAGGACCTCAAATATGGAGTATGCAAACTGGTATCTTACTGTTGAATACCAATCTTTGAAATTTACATGAATAGATTTATATTCTTCCATGATTTCAATATGTTGCATCTATCAATATCTTTCTTTTATGTATAGAGTTTTCTGAACATGGATTGAAATGGTTTCATTTGGAAATTCAAAGGTTGCAATTATATATACATTACCATTTGAAATCCTAGAACTAAACATAAGCACAATCAAATGATAACTAATGACAACATGTTGACATTGTCATAAATAGTAAAGACTTATCTAGTTGGGTATGGGTCTTTACAATAGTATTAGAGTCAAAGTTCTTGCTAGCCTTTGGGTAATTTAGAAAATCAACTTACGATTTGAAGCATGGAAAGCGAAGATAGAAAATGGTTGGAAAGATTACTCTATGAATCAAGTAGTAAGCTCAGTAGCCTATCTCAACCAACGGATGATGCTTTTGTCAAATTGAAAAGAGTAGAAGAATGTTTGAGCCTTGTTGAGTAGTCACCTTCTGATTTTCTACAGATAGCTCTTGTACTTACAATGACTTCTTTGGGTCAAAAAAGGTGGTTGAGACATATAGATGATGAGATAGGATTGATGGTTACTTCCTGTAGAAGAGGGGGATTCACTACTCATGAGTTCTCTTCATTCAGAGAGCCTCATGGGGCGAATTTCCCTAAACTACCTCAGGAACAACAACGAGAGTTCTAGAATCTGAAAGAGCAGGTCACAAAGATTCTCTGGACAAACTAACAAGCTCTCAACCAAAGGAAGATAGTGTGGGAAACAGATGACAGCGCAACACGCTAGAGTCTCAGAGGCACGCTGGTGTCTCATACAGACCAAAAAGCTAGAATATCATAGAGAATGCAAAGTGGATACTTCTACTCTGATTGCTTAGAACTTACAAAATGCGATAAAGCAACCAAATGTAATTTCAATGAAGTAGAACTGATAAAGATAAGAAGAAGAAAGGAAATACTTACAACCACCTGAGTGATGAATCCTCCAACAAGTGGATGTCTTCAAAACCTGCGTCTGTAAGATATCTAGAGAAATGGTTAGGGCTGTATAGGGGTTTGCCTTAGTCAAACCCCCATTTTGGTGTTCCCACCTCCACAGATGGCCAAGAAGATAGAGAAAGAGAGAAATGAACAAAGCGTGTGGTGAAAGCAAAACCCGCTCAGGAGTAGAACTCAAACCACCAAGTGTCAGTAATAAAAGCAAACCTCGCTCGAGGAGGAGAACCCATATCACAAAAGAGGCGATAAAAGCAATCCCCGCTCAAGGAGGAGAACCCGTATCACAAAGTAAATGTGAAATAGATAAGGGATATGGAATCCCAAGATGCTCACAAGCATGAATCAAGGGAAATAGAACTGCAAAGAGTATTGTAAAGGGAGCTTGAGAGAGCTTGAAGCTGCTACAACAAGCTATATGAAGCTATGCAAGCAAAAATGGGAGAGTAGAAGGTTGAAGCCAAAGTAAGAGAGAAGCTAGAAGTAGAAGAGTGGAGCTAGAAATGGAGGAAGAGTTACAAATGAAGTGAAAGGACATATTTTAAAGAGAGAAAAGAAGCAAAAGGAAGCTTCTCAGGCGGTGACAAGTGGAAAGCATGCTTGAAAATAGTCGTTTGAGCGTTGAAACATTGTAGGATGCTAGCACAGCATGCAGACATCCGTGCACCATGCTAATGTCTGGACACATCACACTACACAAGAACGGGAAAAGCACACGGTTTGATGCAAGCTAACATGCGAGGGTGGCTACTAAAAAGGGTTGCTAGAGCATCTTGAGAAGGGAAAAAGGCTGATGTAGGGGCTAAAATGAGCCTACTCAAGATGCTAAGGGAGTGGACACTAAAGTGGATGCAAGAATGTATGTGAAATTGCAAGGGGTGCAATTTTATGCCTATACATTTTTCTCCCACTTTAGCGGGAATATGAATCTACATTAATATGCACGCTAAAGGAAATCTACTAAACATAAATAAAATCATATGCCAAAAGGATATTTTTAGAGGAAGTAGATAACTCTTCGAACCATGGAAGCATGCCCCCCATTATGAAGACCTACAAAATAAATGCATTAGACAAGGAAAACCTACACTAAAAAACATTGTTAGAGCATAAAAATCCACTAAAGGATTTGAGTCAAAAAAGTAAAGAGACCTTGATGTAAAAGGTTGTCTCATTACTATGCGTCGTCCCCAAATTAAAACCAATCACACATAAAATAAATATAAGATGAAGAGAGAAATAACATATACTCAAGATGAAGAAGATGTAGATCTTCGATCCGGTATATACAATTGAGAAGATAAGAGAATTTAAGAATGTAAGCACCTCATAGGCCCGCAAAACTGCAAGGAAGGTTTCCTCCAAGATCTCTCACATGAAGGATACTCAGAAAAGTTCCTTATAGACCCACAAACCTGCAAGGAAGCATTCCCCAAGATCTCTCACATGGAGGAAGCTGAGAAAGCACCTTACAGACTCGTAGACCTACAAGGAAGGTGTCCTTCAATATCTCTCACATGAAGGAAACCCAAAAAAGTGCCTTATAGGCCTACAGACCTACAAGGAAGGTATCCCCCAAGATCTCTCACATGGAGGAAACCTAAAGAAAGCGTCCTACAGACTCGTAGAATTGTAGGGGAGCCACCCCCAAGATCTCTCGCATGGAGGAGGCTCAAAGGAAGCGCCCTACAGGTTCTTAGAACTGCAAAGAGGTATCCCCCAAGATATCTCACATGGAGGAAGCCCAGGAAAGTAGACTCCACAAAGTTAGGAAGCGGCTTCATAGGCGCACCTGCAAACCAACATGTCTATCTGCAGGTAGAACATGTCAGAAAGCGGCCACACAGGAAAGTAAGTGGACAATCATGCATACCATCGATAGATTGGAATTCTTTCAAAGGGGTCCCTTAGGAACCCTTCAAAAGAAAAGGGGTCAACTCAAGGGACACTTTGTTTGAAAAGCGAGGTCTAGTTAGGCTACCCCTAAGCTAGACGCTAATGAGTTTATTTGAGAGAAAAGCTTTCAAAGAGGGCTCCCTTAGGAACCCTTCAAGAGAAAAAGGGGTCCACTCAAGGGATGCTTCAATTGAAAGACATAGTGAAGAGAGGGGTCCTTAAGAAGGACACACATCTCCAAAATGAGTTATCCCTGCCCCTAGCATATAGGGGAGGAGAGCCATGCAAGATAGAGGTAAACCTCGATATCACTTGTCATGCAAAGAAAGGGCAGGTGCATCACCAAATAAATGAGTGATGGCACTTGAATCAAAAAGTTGTATTATTTTCTTCAAGGCCTTACATTCACTCGTGGAATGGCCAGAAACTTGATAGGACACACAAAAAGAATTTTTATCATGTTCATGATATTTCTTGCATGTAGGAGGAGGAAGAGTAATCAAGCAGGCTTTTAGAAGCCCCAACAAGATACAATCTTTCTTATGTAAAGAATGAGGAGCAAGAAGCAACCCTTTCTCTTGTGGAGAAAGAGTCAACTACTCACAAGAAGAAGATACGAAGGTAGCAGACAATGGAAGATCTACATAGAGAGTATCGTTTCGGCAAAGGGGATTATAATCCTCTACGAGATTGCCATCATCTTTCTTGACAGGATTACCAACATTAACCTCCTTAACATAAGTGTGATCATCTTCCTTAGAAGGAGGATCAATACTAAAAACATTACAATTTGTATTCACCTTATCCCGTGATACAAAAGAATGACCATCTTTGATAGCGCGTTTGGGTGATGTTATCGAAAGGTTTGAGTGGATCGGGTTGACTTTATATTCCCCAATGAAGGAGTCTATAAAGTCTAAGGAACCCCAATCATCACCAAGACATGCATTGTTTTGAGAAGTAGAAAGAGTAGACTTAGATTTCTTGCTTCAGAAGGATCTTCCTTAGGGAAATTTATCTTGAGAGTATCCTTTGTAGTAGGTACTGCTAGAGTAAACATCGACACATTGGAGGATATTGAAGGGATAAGGGTAGGCATTACCAAAGCCTGACCAACAACTGCCATCTCACATAAGTGCATAGCCTTAGGGTCAGCTTTGACTATGACTACTTTATTGTTAGCAATGAACTTAATTGATTTATGCAAGGCAGACAGGATTGCACCCATAGCATGAATCCACGACCTACCAAGAAGAAGGTTATATGGTAACTTTTCTACCATAATATAAATAAGGGTGGGTACGGTAATGGATCCAAGCTGAAAAGGTAATACTATTGTACCTAGAGCTTGTTGCCCAACATTATCGAACCTATGAATAATAATAGAAGAAGCATTAATAGAAGATAGATCAATGTTAATTTTAGGCAATAGATCAATGCTACATACATTGAGCGCCGAACTAACCTCAATGAGAGTATGTCTAATGCCAATTTTATTAATGTTAACAATAATCATTAAAGGGTCCACTTGCTTTTGTACTTCTGAAGGCGGGAGTTCTTGCAGATAGAACATAATATTCAGCAAATTCGCATGAATATATGCCATCAACGCATTAGCACCCATCGACCTAGTGGAAGAAGGAAAGAGGATCTTTTGCAAGGCTTCTTGAAGCATACCTTGATAAACCAAAGCAAAATGAAGCAAGTCCCATAGTGAGATCTTAGCGGGAGTAACCTGAGGTTGCTCAACAAGATCACAATCACTAGGTGCTTTAGTTGTAGGTTTAGGTGTTTGAGG
The DNA here is from genome assembly GCA_007258455.2 of Sequoia sempervirens. NCBI lineage: Eukaryota > Viridiplantae > Streptophyta > Pinopsida > Cupressales > Cupressaceae > Sequoia > Sequoia sempervirens. The sequence goes on from VDFB02252583.1 coordinate 247,654, forward strand.
AAGGCTCAGTTGTGTTGTGACCTTTTCACACATCACCCCATTCAAAATGGGGACCCCCTAATTTTTGCTCCATTCCCATCTTTTGGCTTTGGTTTTTTCTCTCTCTGCCTCTCTCGTTTTTGTCTGTCTTTCTAGGGATGTGCCCGTCTTTGAGCTTAAACTTGAAATTTTGGCTAAGTTTGAGAATTAGGGTTTTGGATCTTCTGGTCAATTTGGGGTCAAAATTGAGCTGGCTAATTGAATTCTAACTATTACACTGTGCTTAGAGCACTTTAAGCTATTTTCCTGCAAATTTTGAGCTAGATCTGACAACTTTCTATTTTTAGCAAGTATAACCTTCAGGAGCAGATTTTAGGGTTTGCATGCAATTTTTTTTGATGCATGTCTAGAGAATATTTCTGGGTTTTTTGAGACCTACTTAATGATATAACATGCAAGATGGGATGATAAATTTCAGTAGTCTTGACTTCGAAGGCTAATTTTAGGGTTTGCATGCAGAATTTTACGATGCATGTCTGGAGAATATTTCTGGGTTTTCTGAGACCTACGCAATGATATAACATTCAAGATGAGATGATAAATTTCAACAGTCTCGACTTCGTAGGCTAATTTTAAGGTTTGCATGTTGGATTCTTCAACGCATGTCTGGATATTCCTTGTGGGTTTTTTGGTAGCTTCGAGTGATATAACATGCAAACCAAGATCAGGACCTTTTTGTGAAGTTGTCTTTAGAGGCTATTTTTAGAGTTTGCATGCAGGACTTTTCGGTGCATGTCAGCATATTCATCATGGGTTTTTCAAGAGCTATGCAACAAGGTAACATGTATGCATAATTGATCACTTTTCAGGAACATACTATTTTTAGCCAGTGCTTGCATGCAATCCAGTTTGCTAGGTTTTTCTGGGTTTTGTGAGATCTCTCGGGTTGTGTGACATGCAAACACATCCGATAGATGATTGGTCATTTTTTCGGACACTTACTATTTTTAGCAAGACCACTCCAGTAGCTCCAACACTTCGGCATCACGAACAGGGTGACATGCAACAGGAACGTGGTCAAACGAAGATCATTTGAGAAACACGCAAGTCAGATTAGGGTTTCTAGCTTCAGGACCTAAAATGAAGGGTCAAACACCAAAATCTCCAAAAAATGATGTATCCCATTACGATCAGTATCTTCCAAAGAATCAACTGGTAAAATTTGAATGCAATCTGAGCACTTACTATTTATAGTAAGGCACTCCAGAAATAGGCTATAAATAGTAAGTCAACACAAAACACTAGTGTGAACAAGTCAGTCAACCCACGAGGACCCTGTGGAATGAATTCCACATCAAATAGAGTTGCAAAAGTCCTAAAATCAAGCAGTTACTATAAATAGTAAATCACCTCCAAAAACAAGCTATAAATAGCAGGTCGACACAAGATGGCAATGTGAACAGGTCAATTAGATCATGAGGATCCTATGGTGTAAATTTCATATCAATCCAAGCTACAGAAGTATGAAAACCAGAGGCTTACTAAATATAGTAAACAAGGGGCGAGCAAGCCAGAAAAGTGACTAACTCATGAGAAATTCCTGCTTCAACCTCTAGATGCACCATCATCAAGAAGGAAGCCTGAAAATGTCTAAGTTTGAGAAAGTTCCTTCACCCCCCCTCAAATGTGCCCAAGGTGAAGCTGGCTGAAGGATGGAAAATTTTTCAAGTGTTAAAATTCCTGCTTGACCCCTCAAATGCGCCCATGATGGAGTTAGATCAAGGATGAGAGAAAGTTTCTAAGTGTAGAAATTTCACCTCCCCAAGTGAAATGCGCCTAAGGTGGAGGGAAGTAATGGTGAAGAAAAATGGCTAAGGCGGATAAAATTCCTCCACCACTAGCTAAATGCGCCCAAGTTGATGGGCTGGCATGGAAAATTTATCTAAGGCATGAGAAAATTCCTCTAGACCCCCCTATATGCACCCATGCTTATGTTGACGATGGAATTTTTTCTAAGTGTTAAAATTTCTCCTCCCCTAGAGAAATACGCCCAACCTTGGGAAGGGATGATAAAATTTTCTAAGGCATGTATGAACTGGCAGAGGAGTCAAAATGCGCCAGCTTCATGAAGTTGAATAAAATTGTCCAAGGCAAGGCAAGAGAAAAAAATACGCCTAGAGAGGAGGAATGAGGATAAACTTTGATGAAAATATTTTCTAAGGTATAAAATTCAAAAATTAAATGAACCCCTTCATTTGTAGACACACGAATTTGGCATTTTCTGAGGGGAATTTTCTTTTGGGTACTGGATATCTTCGACAAGGGATTGATTTTAAAACTTTCCACACCTTGCCAAGGATTTTAAGATGAAGATTTTACTAAGGCAAGAAGGAAAAGTGTTGTTAGAAATAAAATTCCTTGACTAGTGAAATTGAAGTTGAGAGCCTAGATGATTGTTGATCAATTTTTTCATGAAAATAATCTTCCCAAGCCAAAGATGGATAAAATTAAACTTTCGATGCCTCGGTGAAACAAATTTCTCAAGGAAACCATTGAAGTTAATATTTTCAAAAGATGATTTTGAAATGCTAAAGTGAGGTACGCCTAGACTAGTGGAGATGAATCTTTTTGAAAATCTAGAAGGTTAAATATTCCAGATGCCAGATGCCAAGTGTTACAGTTGCCTGAGTAGGGAAATTCAAATTCTTACAACAGAGTAGTGGAAATTTAATAACTCAGCTAAAATTAGCTTCTTCTAGAATTCAAATCGGCTATATGAGTTGTGAAGTTTTGTTATTTTCTCCATCAGCTAGCAAGGTCGACTTTGATGGTCTGAGGTGAAGAAGATTGCAGTGTGAGGAAAGTTGAGGGTGAAGAAATTCGAAGTTGAGCTTTGAGGAGGGATAAATTCGAAGTTGAGAAGTTGCTGAAGTAAGCTTGGGTCGAATTTCTTCTAAGTGTTGGAGAGTGTATTGCTGCAAATAAATCTTCTAAGTGTTGAGAATTCGAAGTTGTTGCAGGAGGTGTTGAGGTTTGAGGTTGAAATTTAGTGCTCAAGCTTCTCATTTTCAAAAATCTGCTGGCAGCCCCAATGTGATTTTATTTTTCTAAGTTAAATTTCTAATGACTATCTTTTGTTTTTGTAGAATGGCTGAAGTAAGAGTGACTGGCAAGGAAATAATGTTGAATCCAACAAGGAAAATGCGTCCAGACAAGCTGTGATCAAGAAGCTGAGCAAGTCTTTCCTGTCGGAGTCAAAGTTCTCTTTGAAGCTGGGAAAGTTGAGTGATACAAATTTAGGCTTTTTCAATATGGAAGCTTTAAAAAGTCGAATGATGGGAATTGGAGGCCATCGTCCATCAATCACTTCGCACAATATTGTCAGAAGTGGACTTTATGCAGCTGCTGGTTTTCTGCTAGCAATTCAGTGTTTGAAGTTGATCATGGAGTGTGCTAACTATTACAAGTCGGAGCGGAGGACTATCACTTCACCGAATGGAAAGTTGTTCGTCAACCTCACGCTAGGAGCCATTGGTGAAGCATTTGGAATTCCCTCACATGAGAAGATGATTTAGAAAACAAAAGAACGAGCTGAGCGTATGTATGCTTCGACATTTCAAAGATGTGCTGATATGATAAACTCCCGTTGGATGAACAAGCCCAGGCCCACTCGCACGAAGTTTCTGAAATAGATAATCTCAGATGATCTGAAGCAGTAGTATTGTGATTTGATTATGATGCTCAACAGAGTTGGAGGATGCCCCCGGACATTCATCTTTGAACCTTGGATGTTTTACTACATCAACCTTGTGCTGGAAGGCAAGGAGAATATTGACTGGGCAATGATGATTCGTGATAATTTGCATGAATAACTCTAGAGTTTGAGGAGAATGAAGATGTTTTACATGAGCTCATATCTCATCTACATGTTGGCTCGTATGACAAAATACAGAGGGATATCATATAAGGAGCCAATTGGATGTGGCTCTCAGTAGTTCAAGATTCATGAGGCTTGTCCCCAGCTGCACTTGGTGAGCACATCTCACTACAAGAGAATAAATGACACCTTCACCATGCACATAACGAGACCACTTCAACAAAGAAATCATCACAGGATATCAAAGGAGGCTTAGGAGTTGATAGAGAGGTACAGATGTTGGTTTATCCAATTTCTGAAATTCACTTACATTAGGCTGCAAGGGTTCTCTTCATATCCTTACAGGTTGCCCAGATACCCTACGAACAAGATATTGATGTTAGAAATATCTAGGCAACTCATTGCCTATGATAAAATTCAGAAGAAAAAGAAGAAAGGAGGACTTGACTTCCCAATCATCATGGGAAATTCAAATGAAGTGTGTCCTTCACTACAGGTAGCCAAGGAAGCTGAAAATGAGCTTCAATTTTTCCACCTTTCTTACCACACCAGCAAACAATATTATGATCCCCATAGGAATATCCGATGGATACTGTCAGAGGAGTTCATACATAAGGAAAATATTGAAGATTTCTGGGCTAGAGCGTTAGATGAAGCTGAGGTAAGAAGAAGGATGTTTTCAAGATTACTTTTGAGCATGATTAGGGAGTGTGAGATTGTTCCAATGCCAGACCAGGTAGATGAGGATATGAACGTTCTTCATCCAGATTATGAGATAGTGAGAGATACACCACTCCCACTTCCAGATTGGTTGAAGCTGGAGATTGCGGATTTGGATACACTTTGCATACCAGTCCTGACATTCATCAGAGGATGGGTTGAGAGGCATGTGAATAGGCTTAAGAGCAGGTCCATTCCTCTTACTTATAACTTGATGGGAGATACTAGGGTCACCAACTGCTATAAAGAAGAAATAGGTTGCTCGGGCTCTAGAGTCACGAAGGAAAGAGCCAGTCCAGCTAGAGCCTCTGAGAGTTGAGGCAGCATTACCTACGCCATTGGAGACTCATTCTCCAAGTATACAAGAGGTTTCATTGTTTGCTGATCAAAGGAATATGTTGAAAAAGGAACAAGAATTATAGGAGGAAAATCAGCCACCTCGTCGGGAGTCTGTTGGCCAAAGTGTCAATGCACCTATTAGAGATAACCAACAAGAAGAAAATGAAGAAACGACCATAGATACACACTTCCAACATGAGCTTGAGGTGGCATTAGAGGATGACACGGTTACAGGGCAGGAGGCCCAAGGTTCAGGAGATACTCAACCCGTAGAAGTTGGTGAGCCTCGCTAGGATGAAGTTAGGGAGGAGGTTCGTGAAGAAGAAGCAAGGAATGAGCAACCATTTATTATTTTAGATTTACAATAGGTAGTACCAGATTGGCTTAGAGACAGGATGAGGAGGAGCCCCATTGAGGAAACTGATCCAGCGGTTGAGATGGAGGAATTCCTGGGAAGGATCAGTGCACCTCCAACAAATAAGAGAGCTAGGAAGTTTTCAAAGATTTCAATAGATGAAGATGGTTCTCACACCCTTCATGTGGTTGTGCCAAGAATTGAGTATGATCGAGATGAGGCTGTTCCAGAAAATTATGTGATCACCACCATGGATTTAGGTTGCCCCACGAGAGAAAAAATAATTGAGGAGTGCGATAACTCCTACCAGGCACTCAAGGACAGGTTGCTCCAGACTAAAGGAAAATATAAGAAATTGAAGAGGGAGCACAAGAAATTTATTGGTTACATACAACATTTGTCTCGTCCTTGTGGACAAGAGAATCCCCTGATTGAGTTTTCAATCGAGCTTCCCAAAGAGTCAATTAGTGGCTTGGAGGACTTGAGGAAGATGGCACAGGAGGTAGATAGGTGGGTTGCGAGTGTTCGTGCTGAGACAATTTTTTATGGAGGACCTTGCTCATTCTTATCAGTAGGCTTCTAACATTATGGCATGGATGGATGCAGTTGATCAAGCTTGGGGTGATGCTCATATCTATCAGACCAAGGTTGTCCTTCGCTTAGAGGCTTTGATGCATACTCCCTTATAGACTTTGGTTGAGGGAGGCGTGATACAAGAGGGTGATAGATATGACTTCACCAGCTGGTATTCTTCAATTGTCACAACCCGAGGATTCTTTGATGCAACACAGGAAGATTCGGCTAGAGTTAGAAAGGCCATGAGGAATATTATAGATGGAGTCCTAAACATGCTTGAGGCTATCTTTTCTAGGAGATTGACTTCAGAGGAGGTAACTACAGATAGTTTGAGGAGTGGATTGACGCCTTTCTTTTCAGAGGTGAAGACTTTCGTTCAAGATGACTTTGAGAACACCTCAAATTTCTTTAGCCTAATTTAGAATACCCAAGATGCCTTAACCACTTGGAGGAAGTCTTGCACTCAACATGGTTAGATGGTAACAATACTTGAGTTTCAAATTGATCATATCCCGCCTATTTCAGTTCAGGAAGTTGAAGCAGTACTGGCCAGGTTCATTGATTTCATAGCCATGGAGAAGGAGAATGGAAACGCCTTTTCTGGATGATGACCTTCTGGGTGTTAGTGGGAATTGATTTCCTTTTCTATTTTGGGGAGTGAGTGGGAATTTTTTGACTCATTTATTGTACCACTCCTCATTCTGGCAGTTTTTAGGGTTAAGGCTTATGTGGTTTGATCCAAGCCCTCCATTTGATTGTAATCTGAGCCGTCCATTGGACCTGTCCAGCTATAAAAGGGGCATCCCCCCTCATTTGTACCTCATTAGATTAGAGATTAAATCAAAGATAATAGTAGAGCATAGAGAGATAGCTTAGCATAGATTGATAGCATAGTTTGGAGAAGAAGGAAGGTTTTTCCTTAGAGGGATTTGTAAGAAATTGTTGTGAACACTCTCATAATAAAAATAGTTTTTCATTGATGATGATCTCTTCTTTTGTTGTGAGCAGCTAGCAAGGTTTCTTCATCCTTCTAATTCAAGTAGAATCCTAGAGTAGAGAAAATTTTATTTCATGCAAGTAGATAGTAATCGTGGAATGTGATTTTCAATTTGAACAAGCTTTGTTTAGTCCATACCACTAGCAAGCTTACTAATGGTAGGTTTGCCTTGCGTGGTCAACTAGAAATTTGTGAACTTTACTTCGATTATGATTCACATGGTGGCATACGTCGTCGTGATGGTGTTTTTATGTTGAGTTGTGATTTGAAAACTTTCGGCTGCTCCTTGAAGATTGCACTAGTCTTGCGGAAGCTGTCCGAAGTGGGCAAAGCAGAGCTTGGTTGAAGTATGTGAGAGTTGATCACCACATCTCACTCTTAGATTAGTCTTTAGCTTTCTAATCCTTGCAGCCATTCAATTCAGTACATTTCTAGTTAGTTTAGAAAAAAAAGAGAGCTTTATAGACATACCTTTTGAGTCGAGTAAAGTCCCCTTTCACTTAGTTCACTGTTTGCTGTTGAACAATTACGTAAGTCCCCCTTGAGATTACCAAAAAATATATCAAGCCAACTAAGATTATCCACTGCATAAAGGAACCTTGGAGTTGAACGCATGAACTTTCTTTCAATCTTAGCATGTAGAATACTTTGATCAAGAGAGGATAGAGTTGGAAACTTTATTTTGTGTTGGTGTGGTCACAAAAAACACATCAATAGGTTGTTTATTCATACTATTCTCATAAGTATGGGCTACCACTCTATAAGAGGGAGCCTTAGAAAGTTCAGGAGAACCGCCATTAAATGGAACACCATCAATAGAAAAAATCCTTTTGGAAGAAGGACTAGCTGCAGTCACGTAAATGATGGGTCTCTTAGGCCTTTGAGGGGCAACAGAGACATTGGTTACATTTATAGAATCATCACAACTAGTAGAATAATTTGAAGACATTCTCAACATCAATCCAGACAGGATCAAATGTGGAATAATTATTTGAAGAAACATTCTCAACATCGATCTGGGGAGAATCAGATGTGGAAGGAGGTACATCATGCACCAATGCATCATCTCTAGAGGAGAGTGCATTAGAACAAAGATGAGATTCACCATTCAAAAATGCAACATCTCTAGAAGAGAGCGCATTGGAATGAAAGTGAGATTCATCATTCACAAATGCATCATCTCTAAAAGAGAGTGCATTGGAATGAAGAGAAGGTAGAGTAACATTAAGAAAGGTATCTATAATTTCATCTTCTTGCAACAAAATATCCTCCAAAGCAAGAGGACTTTCGTGAGAAGAATCAAAGATACCAAGTGACATAGGTAAAGCCAAGTCACCGTCACATGCATGAAATGGAACATCATTAACATTTTGAACAAAATTAGATACTGAACTAATAAAAGAAGATATTAAATCCATTACAATTTTTTCAATATTTTCTATGTTCTAGTAATTTGTATTTATGGAGGTCTTTAGAGTGGAATTTGAGGTCGGAACTTGCGTTAGTCCCTAAAATTATACTACCAAAGGCAGTAGTATTTTAGGAACTAAACTAGTTCTTTAGGAGACCTTTCCAATGGTGCAAACGGTTCTGAATTTCGAGCATCGAGTCAAAAGTTATGACCCCGCCAAGTAGGGGTAAATAAATTCCTAGTTTTTTGAAAAATACCCACTTCATGTCGGGTTTACCAAAATGTAGAAGAGGGGGATTTGCTACTCACATGTTCTCTTCATTCAAAGAGCCTCACGGGGTGAATTTCCCTAAACTACCTCAAGAACAACGTTGAGAGTTCTAGAATCCAAAAGAATAGGTCATGAAGATTCTTTGGGCAAACTAACAAGCTCTCGGCCAAAGGACGACAGTGCGGGAAACAAACGACAATGTGACACGTTGGCATATTGTATAGAACAGAAAGTGAGAATATCACAGAGAACACAAAGCGACTACTTCTACTCTGATTGCTTAGAACTTACAAAATGCGATAAAGCAACATAATGTAATAGAACTACAATAAAATGAATTAGAATTGATAAAGATAAGAAGAAGAAAGGAAATACTTACAACCGTGTGAGTGATGAATCCTCCAACAAGTGGATGTCTTCAAAAATTGCATCTGTAAGATATCTAGAGAAAGGGTTAGGGATGTATAGGGGTTTTCCTTAGTCAAACCCTGTTTTGGTGTTCCCACCTCCACAAATAGCCAAGAAGATAGAGAAAGAGAGAAATGAACAAAGCGTGTGGTGAAAGAAAAACCCGCTTAGGAGTAGAACTCGCACCACCAAGTGTCAGTGATAAAAACAAACCTTGCTCGAGGAGGAGAACCCCTATCACAAAAGAGGTGATAAAAGTAATCCTCGCTCAAGGAGGAGAACCCGTATCACGAAGTAAATGTGAAATAGATAAGGGATATGGAATCCCAAGATGCTCACAAGCATGAAGTAAGGGAAATAGAGTTACAAAGAGTATTGTAAAGGGAGCTGGAGAGAGCTTGAAGTTGCTACAACAAGCTATATGAAGCTATGCAAGCAAAAGTGGGAGAGTAGAAAGTTGGAGCCAAAGTAAGAGAGAAGCTAGAAGCAGAAGAGTGGAGATAGAAATGGAGGAAGAGTTACAAATGAAATGAAAGGACATCTTTTAAAGAGAGAAAAGAAGAAAAAGGAAGCTTCCAGGGCGGTTACAAAGCATCTTGAGCCATTGCCATCGACTAAAGGAGGTGACAAGTGGAAAGCATGCTCGAAAATGGTCGTTTGAGCGTTGAAATGTCGCAAGATGCTAGCGCGGTGTTAGTTCACAAGTTTGTCACCTAACTCAATATTCTAACGCCCATGAAGATGACAAATGTAAACAATAGTTGAATCAAATAATGATATTCTATTATGATTCTCTACTTTTAAACAAGGTGGCAGCTACCTTATTTGATATGCAATGAATTCAAATCTCTATTGCTTTTAACCAGAAAGAAAATAAGGTAATGCTTTTAACCAGAAAGCTTTGAAAGGTGTATTCAAATAATATCAATTTCAACAATAATAATTGTAAAACTTTCCAAATATACCATAAAATGCTCATTCACAAATCAACATTTCACAGCAAGAAATTCCATACCGATAACCATTTCAATATAAACATACACTGATGACATATCCATAGAAACATAATAAGATTATGCACTGTAATTCAAAGATTATATTTGCATAATTCACCATAGTATATTCATATCGAAAGAAAAATATTTTTAAAGAAATTGTCTATCTTTCTTCTGAGAAAATCAAAGTTTGCCCCAAAAAAAGAGAGAGATCGATCTCCCTGCCCAACACTATTTTAAGTCTTGAAAATAAGTTTCAAATAACGGTTTCTTGAAGACAACCATTTAAACATAACCTAAAATAAAGTCTTTTTGATAATTAAAAAGAAAAAGAGCTAAATTAAGTTGATGCTAAAAATAGATAAGCATCATTCTCCAATGGCTCCACACTCTTCATCTTCAACCTCCACTATTTTCTCAGTTTCCAACGACTTTTCCTTTTCCCTCTTCCTTGCTCTATATTCACGGTACTTGGCAATAACTACAATAATATTCTTGCCACCTGGAGTAGTAGTTATCTATAACCGGTTCTTCCATTTGTTTAAGTTCTTCTCAGCATCAGTTACTATTTGATCCATTTCGTCTCGTGCTGATTTGTAGGACTTCAAATAGACTTCCATTATGTCGAGCTTAGAGAAAGATTCCCAAGTAGCTGTGGATGCTTCAGATATTTCGTCTTTAAACGTTTCTTTGAATTTCACAACAATTTCATTGAATTCCAGAATTTTCTCTCCAAACTCATCCATGATATCTACACTTAGGTTATGACAATTTTCTCTTATTTCAACCAGTACATCCAAATATTGTCCCATTATGATATTAGTCTCCTTGATGAGGTTATCATATATGTCCAATCACCATTCCAAATAATCAGCCCAATTTGGATCGACTTCTTTGAGATCATTCACAATTTTCTCTCCAATCAATATAATTGGATCTAGATTAACCAAATCTGTAACTTCCTTGGACAATACAAAAAGAGTATTTTGTTCTTTTCTCATATACTGTAGTTCTGCTAATAATTCCTTTCTTCTTGAACTAATTTTAGAATAGAAAGGAAAAATCTCATCGAGGTATACTAAAGCATTCTGGGAAATCATCTCCATCCATTCATTGGCACCTTTTGAATAGACCATACTCCTTTTAACTTGTTGCAGTGTTTTAGAATCAACGCTCTCAATATGAGAGCTAGTGCTTTCTTCAACAACAAGAGTAGCAATTAAAGAGGAAATAAACTAGTTGAGAGCGAGTACTTGAGATTGCAATTGAATTTTTTCTTTCCTTAGACCCTTAGTGTGTTTGATTAGAGCATCCATAGAGAACCCAACATGGTATACATCTCCTTCAAAGGTAGTAGGTCCCATATCCACATGAGTGATCTTATAATCATTTGTGGTAATTTCATTTTCATTCAGATCTTCTATTGGGTCTGCCACTTCCAGCAATTGGTGTCCTAAGAACTCATCATTTATTATCCTAGACATTTTCCTAGCCTTTTTAGGCTTAGCAGAACTTTGAAGAAGTTTGGCTACGGTATCAACTTCTACTACAACAAAAGGAATTGATTTTCTTTTCTTTTCCACTACCTTTTTCAACCAACCTAGAGATGTTGTAGTTGCGATGTCACTTGTACTTCCAACAATAAGCAATTGTTGTTTGTGAGGAGTATTATCCAGGTTTTTAGATGGGATGGGTACACCTTCAGACAAAGAAGAAAGAATACTATCATCAGTAATATTTTGGAAAATATTCCCAAAATCTGCAGATGCGAGTTGATCCTGATCCACATTTTGCTTAGGGGAAGAGGATGGTGAATTATGCTCATAGGTGGACTTCAGTTTGGTCACCTCCTTTGGTTTTTCTCTATCTCCCCCTGACTGCGAATTTGATCCAGAAGATTTAGTTGCAAGTCTTCTTGTTGAAAGGGTGACATTCGAAGTCTGAGTTGATGACTTCATCTCCTTTCCGCCTGAAGGTTTTGAACCATGGGTAGAACCCGTGCACTGCTTCCATTTACCAGCTAGCCAATCCTAGGTTTTCTCAACAACTAAAACTGAATGCTCGTGAATATCAGAGCATTCTTCCTTACTCCAATGAACACATATGGAAAATTTTGATAAAAAAATATCATAATCAGGATGGAGAATCATTGAATCTTCACATACATTTTCCGGGATGCATAGAGGCAACTTGGAATCTTGAATCTGTTTAAGAGTTAACCTCATATTGCTTCTAAAAACTTCAAATTCATTAATACAATCTTCCCAGTAATCTTTAATATGTGGAACATGCACATAGGAGCTCCCACCATGACAGTTATGTCTGATGTAACCTTTACTATCAAAACTGGTTCTCTAAAAACTAGGAAAATTGAATTGTTTCAAGGCCTCACAAGCCTATTTGGCAACCTAATTACTTTTGCATGTGAAAGAAGAAAATACCAAAGGGAACGGATACCATTTCTTACTCATTTTCAAATATTTAACCTTTACCTCAGCCATCTGTCTGAATATTTCTAGAAACACGATAAGGTCATCTGGGTATTTGGGCAACTTCAATGGAGTTCCTTCAAATTTGCCAATTCTTAAATAAGAAAATTTATCAAATGGAATGTAAAAGCTCCCATATCTCATTATCAAGGGAATAGAGTCCAGAGAGAAGTGCACTTCTAATTTCCCTTCCATCCTCTTGGCAGTATCCATTAAGAAGACATCATTGACACAACTGTAATTTTCCATTCCAAACCGCTTGGTGAGTTGCTGAACAAATTTTTATATAGGCATGCCCGGTACCGGGGCATCCTGCATTTCCAACCCTAACCAAACATTTTTCTGTCTGGCAACAAGATATATCAAGTAGGAGCACATGTGAAAAGTAGCACACTTCTGATAATTCAGTAATTGCTCTTTCAAATGATGACATAATTTCACCCTAATCAATAAAAACATCCTCACAAATTTTCAAAATAAATAAACACATCCAGTTCTCAAAACTCTTAGAGTCCCCACTACCAACGACCTGATGCAATAGAGTAATGGCATTGAGAATTTCATCCTTAAAATGTGTCTTTTTAAGCTTAGGGGGTAATTGGGACTTACCCTTCCTTTCGAACTTTAACTAGGTTTTAGCCATTGAATTTTTGCAGCAATCTTCTTTTTCTTTGAAAAATTCATCAGCAATTGCAACAGACATTTTCTCAAATGGTAGGTCTACTGGGAGGCCAAGAGTTAGAGACACAGCTTCAGGAGTAACCTTGATAACCAATGACCCGTCCACTACTCTAATTTCTTGCGTTTCGGGAACGTACCTCTTTGCACAGGTGACCACAAGTTCGAAACAATCTACCGCTTCAGGTATTCCACCAACATTGGCCAAACCGCTCACCACAAGCCTCTCATTCAATGCGGAAACTCCTTCGCTCTCCAAGTGCTCCCACAATTCTTTCAAATCCAGAGGTTTGATGTCTGTGTCTCTCACATTCAACAGGTGGTTTCCTATAGCAGTTTGCATAAGTTCTCAACTTTCGGGGAGATAAACATACTGAAATAATGAGAGAGATGAGTATGAAATACAATATGCAAATATAAGTGCAAATCTCCCACCACCTCGCATTTAAGTTGACATCACATCTACATGTACCGTATTTATGAAATACTCAATTCCCAATTTTTGAAAGAAGGAAATTGCTTTAAAAGATGCACGCTTTTCAATATGATTTGACATCTCAAGGTTGTACGACACCTTGAAATGAGCGAAAAAAGGAGGCATGTCGCCAAGTCACTTGGATTGGTAACTTGGTAACCAAAATCTAGAGTTGACAGGTTATGATAACCTCTGACTTTGCGACTTGATTGAAGGCGGCACGGGGGCAGGCTATGACAAGACTTAAGTCGCTAACACATAAAGTTATGAAACTTGATAAATTGACAACTAGGTTATGAACTCAAAGAAAGTGGCGACATGAGTTACATAACTTAGGAAACCTGTGACAAAGGTTACGAAAACCAGGAAACTGGCGACCTCAAGAGATAAACTCTAGGTAAAAGACTTATAAAATAATAACAAGGACTTCAAAGAGGGTAAATAGGGAAAACAAAGTCTGTGGCCTAAAAATTTTAGAACATGAGTAACACGCAACACATAGACGTCCGCGCGATGTGCTAATGGCCAGACATGTCACGCTACAAAACGACAAGAATGGGAAAAGCACACGGTTTGATGCAAGCTAACATGCGAGGGTGGCTGCTGAAAAGGGGTGTTGGAGCATCTTGAGAAGGCAAAATGGCTGGTGCAGGGGCTAAAATGAGCCTACTCAAGATGCTAAGGGAATGGACACTAAAGTGGATGCAAGAATGTATGTGAAATTACGAGGGGTGCAATTTTACGCCTATAAACTTCCTATTTCAGTGAGATCTTGAGAATATTAACACTTGAAATTCCTTATGATGATGACACAATGAAAGAGGTAGTACAATTGATGGTGGGAAGTTTCCAGGATCTGAGTGATATCAAAATTGTTCACTTTTCTAGAAGGCTTGCAATACTCAAAACACTCACAAATATCAAATTGTTCAACCTTATGCTAGATTTGGAAATACATGATGTGATCCACAACATGTTTCACCATTTCCTTGCTACAATTTGAGAAGAACATAATGCCGATATTATTTTAGTCATGCAAACTATCATGGTTCTCACTATCAATGAGAGTGACGATGTGTCTCAGTCTCTTTTTCCTATCCTATTGGTCAACAAAGAGAAGGGGAATCATGGAATCCTATCATTTAAAGAGAAATTAGCTCAAAGGGTGATTAACCGGTGTGTAAAGAAGCTAAAACCTTTCATGGATAATGAGGAGTTTATAACATAACATTCAAATGGAGATGGTGCCTTGACTTATAACTATGTGATAGAGCCTCAAGGTGATTCTTTGGACATGCATGCAGCTACTATGGATGCGATTGTGCATGAATGACTCAAAAACAACCTTGGACCTATTTCGAATTCATTTGATGGTAATTCTAATTGTAATGACTTCCTTGACGATTCTAATGGAGTAGTTGATTGTTGAGTTCACTAATGTAATTTTAGATGAAGGGCATGGTGTTGATTATGAGCAAAGACATAGTGGACTTGCTGATTTAGATCCCCAATCTAATGTTGAACATTTTCATCAAAATGGTAAAGAAGAGGTTTATGAGATTTGGGACAACTATGGAGACATCAGTGAAAAATATGCAAGAATTTTTTATTTTTGTATGCATTATAATGAGAGTACATTAAACTTCCAAGAACTTGAAATTCATGAGGAAAGTTGGAAGAATAAATTTGTGGTGTCTGTTGAAAATGAAGTGCAAGTTTTATCTAGATTGAATAGTACACATAGGCATGTTGAAAACATAATTCAAAATGCACCAAGAGGGAAAAATGAACTTAATATTTCCCTTGCTAATTTGCAAACAATGAAGAACACTATGGAAGAAATTAAAACAACCTACTTGCAAATGATCCATAACAAAGATATGGCTGCCAAGATTGCTGATGAGGCATTAAATTTATACAATGAAACCAAGACTAAGGTCGATGAGCTTACATTGGGGATTAGTGCAACTAAGGATTCTTTGAAGAATGTTCAAACGTCTCTGCTAGAAGCAAAAAATTAGATCTTGGTTGTTGAAGAGAACAGGGAAAGGGAAATTTTGATCAAACAAGTAGGGGAAGGAACTTGATTGTATTCATGAGGAGTTTGATTTATTACATTGTCCCAAGGAATTAGAAAATGGGAGTTCAGACTAGCAAGAGGATTGGTTTGAGCATGATGATAATCTTCAATTGATTTGTAACCCACTACCTGGGATGAGTGTTCATTTGACATTTTCCAATCCACTCTCTGTGTTGGATGATGGGGATCTTTCTTATTTCAGTGAGGAGATTGGAGTTGAACATAAGATTTGAGATCCAGGTAAAGTTTCCAGCAATGAGATGTCGAGTCAGGATTGGAGTGGTAGGCAAAATTTTCGAGTGGTTACCGTTGTCCACTTTTCAATCAACTTACATGGGACTTTAGTTCTTGCCACATATATGAGTTTGTATGAATTTCCATCCCTATAATGGAATGTTTTATGGTTCGGTAGGGATGATCTAGTTATATGAGATGAATTTTTAGCTACTTCCATACCCAAGACTCTTATGTTTTCAAAGTGATTTCATATTAATTATTATTGCCCTTGCCTTTCCACATTGTGGATAGTGATTTCAATCTATGGAAAAATAAATTTTGAGCTCTGACAAGCTCTGACAATGAGTTGGGTGTGTTGGTGTGTTTGGAACTATTCCATTAACATGTTTTTGGTTGGTGATGACAAAGGCATCCCCTAATTGGAAAATTTCATAGTTGTGACAGCGATTGGTTTGTCACATTTTTGGGAAGTCATGACGGGATATGCTGAGACTTATTCTTTATGGTTGAGCAAATTTTATTTTTTGATGCCTAAGATTGAGTTTGGGAGTGAATTTGTAGACATCAACTTCATTGAGATGCCTTGGGAGGATATGATTCATGATAATGGATTCAACCCTTTTAGGTATTTCAACTTGGGTTTTGATGATGATTACTTTTTGGGGTTTTAGGAGAGGAGAATGCAAATTAGGCACAATGGTCAGGTAGATATGATCAGAGTGGTTGATGGCTATGATTGCAAGACAAAAAAAATCCAAACTATTCTAGAATGATAGTAGACCAACCATATATATCAATCTGGAATTGTAAAACATAAACCTACAGATAATAGTTTATCCAAAAACATACATAAAACTAATCTCCACTATTATGCTAAAGGACGGAGTTGAAGTTTTTAAGAACAACAATTATTTGTATATGCCATAAAGAGCATTTACTCTGCAAAAGAAATGAGAGATATTTAAACGATCATCAGCTTCTTTACATTCTCACCTGGACGCCTTCTCAACAATTCTCAATTACCACATTGGACTTGAAGGGAGGTAGCGTTATATAGAGAAAATAAAAAAATATCAAAGGTTTAAACTGCGCAGCTCCTCATGACTTGGCGTTCATCGGATGTAATCCATTCTAGAATAGGTCGAAAATCTTCTTCTTTTTCCTTGTAGTTTTCTATTCTTTTTCTTGAACACCGCCTGCGCCAACCTCCCAACTATCCTTGCTTCTAACTGAATTATGTCTCTCTTCTCTTTCTACGCAGGCTACCTTGACTATCCCCAATTTTCCACGTTGAGAGGGAAATCTATTTTCAAAATTGAAAAATGATATCTTCTTTTTCCTACGCCCCTCCCATTCACTTCCACGCTATGGTTTTGGCAACTGGCTTACAACTGAAACGTGTAACTGATTGGAAAAATAAGTGGGTCCATCGAGGCTTTAAATTTTATTGCATATATCATATGTCTTCCCCATGTGAATGAGTAACTGTCTATGTGTTAAGTTCCAAATTTCTTTCCAAAGAAAACCACGCTTCCATAACACTTAACAAACTCAAGCAAAAATCAGAAAAACCAAAAAAAAACCACACCAAACCGGAAATTAAAGTAAACCAAAAATGTGATGATGCTCCTGCATCAATGGTGCAGCGTAAGCATGGTAGTTCCTTTCCGAGACTAACTTGTAACCCTAGCATTACATTGTTTAGCAGTTCAACCGTTGAGGATGAGGGAGCTAGTGTTGGCTTACTAGAGTTTACTTCTATGGTATTTTAGTTTGGTTCTTTTGAAGAGCAGTTTCTTGAAATGATGATTGAGTTTGTGCAATATTTGATTGCTCTTCTTACAAGAGGTTTCGTGGAAGTTTTTGTTTTAGGCATTTTGCAGGACAATGTCTTCAGTAGATGGTGCTACAAATCTCCTAGGTTGACTTGGGACCTTGGGATCATACTTAGTTTCAGCTTGGATCTATCAGATGATTGTTAGATTGTTTTTTCATTACGTGAGGACAAGCAATCTTTGGGAAGGGCAGACTGTAATGTCCCCTTCCAATTGATGGCTAAGATATTTTATTGGTTTATTTCACTCCGGTAAACCAATAATTAAATTAAGGGAATTAACTATTGATTGATTAGTATTATTCTTTCAAAACAAATATAATGAATAATATTAATTAATTAATATTATATAAAGTGACTAAAGTGGGACTTAAATATTATAAAGTCACTATTTCCCTCGGAAAGTTAATATTCAAATATTTGTGAGCATTTATTTCATGGGCCCCTACATAAGGGGCACTTGGGAATGAATTAATCATCATTGGAGTTTAATTAAATTATTTTCCTGAGAGCTTTCGAGCTTGAGGTTTCGGGGTTTTGACGGTGAAACGAATCCACCCTAGCCATTGGAGTTTGTGCGAATTTGGGAGTCTCCTCCAAAGACAAATTTGTAGAAGTTTCATTTGTCCAACCAGATCGAGTACACAGAGGAAATATCCTGACATCATGGTTGGCTGATGCAATACTTACCCAGAGGTTATTATCAGTGCATGATCGACTATCTCTTATTTCAGCGATTCATATTATTGTAGGAATTTACATATTATTATGGGTGATTCATATTATTATTACTGGTGACCTATATCATCACTAGCAGTTGATCATGTATCTCTAATCGCTCAAAACAAGGTACTTGCAATTCCAAATCGTATATATGTTGGAGGCCGATATATATTTCCTGAGATCACAATATTCTATAGTCGTCCATTTTGTGT
Organism: Sequoia sempervirens; assembly: GCA_007258455.2. Taxonomy (NCBI): domain Eukaryota; kingdom Viridiplantae; phylum Streptophyta; class Pinopsida; order Cupressales; family Cupressaceae; genus Sequoia; species Sequoia sempervirens. The sequence continues at coordinate 266,310 of VDFB02252583.1, forward strand.
TCAGTACTGATCGAAGACCTTAGAAAGGCTAACATCCTTGTTGTCGGCAACCGCAGAGGATAAAGAGTTGATATATCAACATATTTGAATATTACAAAGGCTAGGCGAATATATTATGGCTGTGATAATTATCGTGTTGATCGATACCTTTGCCAACATATTTAATTAATTAAATCTGCACGATTGATGGAGGACAAGAGTTCTACATCCAATCTCCTTTTATTGATCGATTATCTCTGCATATTTTTTATAATTTATTGAGGAACAATGCTTGTCTTATTCTAGCGCTGTCGTAAGGTATGGTATCGGGCCTTATGATCAGCTGTCAAGCTTGTCTCATTTGCAGTTTGTAAATGTATTAATATCGCCACCTTCAAAGGTTCGGGGTCAGTTTGGAGTCAATGGGTATTGCCAAGTGTGGCATCCTTGGATGGGGTATGTATTGTTAATAATTAGTGTTGGAAAACATCATATGGTAGGAGTTCAGATATCTACTTTGCCAGCCGCAACTCTTTACCAACTTGCTATTTAAGGAATCACATCTTCACATTTGCTAGCTGTATCATAGAAGGGGAGGTGCTATATTATTTGAGGAAGGGATTGATACTTTACAGAGGTCAATACACTTATTGTTATTATTTTGTATCCTTTGTATATTACAAAGGAACTCAAATATGGAATATGCGAACTGGTATCTTAGTATTGAATACCAATCTTTGAAATTTACACGAATAGATTTATATTCTTTCATGATTTGTATATGTTTCATTTGTCATTATCTTTCTTTTCTAAATAGAGTTTTTTGAATATAGCTTGAAATGGAATTCATTTGGCAATTCAAAGGTCACAATAATATATACATTACCATTTGAAATCTGAGAGCTAAACATAAGCACAATCTGATGATAACTAATGACAACAAGTTGGCATTGTCGTAAATTGTAAAAACCTATCTAGTCGAGTGTGGGTCTTTACACAAATTTGAGTTTTGATATAGGATTGAGATGGTCACACTTTCCGTCATAGAAGTTGTATTTCTAATGGATTGAAGATGTGGCATCCCAATTATGGGTAGAGCATTACACTCCATAAGTCATAGAAACAAACAAGAAGTAGTGAGCAAGCAAAGTTTTGGCATGTCCACTATTTACGTGACACTAGTTTTAGACTCAACACTTACCTCTATAGAGTAAGGGTAACAAAAGACCCTCTCAATAAAAAAAAAATACCTCCATTTGCCATTGTTTTTATTAGCATTTAGTATTGGACACAAGTCAAAGATGTTGTTAATTTAGTTTTTGTCTTTGTCAAATATTTTTTCCATATGCTTCCCTCATCTTCTTTTGCTTAAGAAGGATATTGGTATTGCAATCTATCTCTATATCTACCTACATCTTCTTTTTCTTAAGAGGGAGAATGGTGTTGCAATTAGGTATGACATCCTAGAACCTTCCCCCAAGTCATCTGGTAGATTTATCCAAGGCCTTTCTTAATATGATGATTGACTTCTATGTTACTTTAACCAAAGTAACTTAGATGGCATTTGTTGCATGGTTTTGAATCTCTCAATTAATACTAGACACATTCTCATAAAAGCTAGACACTAACCTTTAAACTACTAATGAGGAAAACATTAATAGGCTTGTTCCTTTACATGAAGAGACAACATCATATCTTCAATTTCCCATTTGGAGGAAGGTTGACAATATAGTCAAGCTTTAATAAATTCAATTTCTATAATGGTGAGATTTAACTGTGTAAGTTCTAACTATTGTTTTTGATATTGATAAAAATGGGTTTTGAAAGGACTTGAACTCTTTTACAACAAAACAACCATCAAGCGAATGAAACTAGTACCACGAAATATGGGACAAATTAAACCACCCATCAAAATGAAACAAAGGTAGACAAAACTGCAGTGAAGCTACCAAGCACAATAGCCAAAAAAGCCAACAAGGATCCCCAAGATAAAACGTAGACAATGCTAGAATCAACTCTATTCAATCTCACACCTTTTTTATCTAGTGATATTGAGAGATTTGAGAAGACCTTTCTTCTGTCTTTGTACAATAGTCCAAGAAATACTATCGTCCATGTCCTCGAAGCAAGAAGAAGCAAGGGGGCATTCCTCCAATGTGTGTAGGAGTGATGGAAAGTCAAGGTATAGTGGCCAAACAATGAGCAACCACTACATGGGTATATTGAAGTAGAGCCACAATCGTAGTAGATTGAGTAATCAAAGAAAAATGTGATTGAGACTCACCAATAAGAGTCGATGGGGCAATAGGGATGGGACTCGTTGGAATTGTACAATTTGTGTGAGAACCAACATCCATATAAGACACATCATCTTGAGAGGAACCAATAGACAAAGTCGAAGGCATGCATAGTTAAGTGATCTTCACAAGCATTCTTCCACCACATCACCACACCTTTGTACATGGAGAATGGGTACTCAACAATTGGGTGGCCAATAGAAAAGCATCACCTACATCAAAAGGGAAGGCCCTCATAATCAAGTTATTAAGTCTAAGGCCTATCGCCCACCATCAAAACCACATCCCCATGAAGAGACTTGGATATGCCAATATCCACCAAAATAAGAGCAAAAGTTGGGTGACCCGTGTATGAAGTGGTAGACTCAACTTTCAAGAAGCAAACAATAGAGTTGCCTATGGATTCCTAACAGGAATCTTCCCAAAATTGAAGAGGAAGATGCAGTAGGTGAACCCACACTGGTTTAACATTGAGTGGTTCTGAAAGGGGGTTGAAGGAAGGAGTCCAAGACTTGGAAAAAAGAGAGTGCTCTCCCTACATCCACAACTCAACATCAAGCACCAAATCCCTATCCTTAGACCAATCAAAACACACAATGAAGAAACTCCTAGCAAACAAAAGAGCTAAATCTTGCCCACGATGATAGGCCTTCAAAAATCTAAGACCCAATTATGTAGATCAAGAAGAGGAGGTCAAAAATTGTTGAAACTGCAAACCAAGCCCTTGCACAAATACAAATCTTCATTTCTGATCATATCTTGTCCATAAATCATCATCGGGGAGGATTTAGCACAAGGGAGAGGCAGTAATTTTTCATGTAAAGGGCGAGCAACACCTACAATGTTCGCATAGTAATGCTAACCGCCATCACCAATAGATGCACCTTTCACATTTCCAGCAAGAAGATAGTCCAAAGGAACAACTTTGAAACAATGGCCACAACAACTGCACCTTTGTCCCCAAGATAGGCTAAGTGGGAGGATTACTAGTAGCGGGTCAACAAACTTTAAGCTTAAAGACTTTACTTGTATAAGTGGTCTTTGAAACTTAAGTAAATTTGGTTGTTGGACTTAGTTGTAGCACTTGCACTTATATGGGATGTTTTCATATAAGCTATTGGATGTTCCTAAACGAGACACATCATTCAAAGCTTAAAATTGTTTGTCACTTGCCACTCAAGTCTCAACTTATCCACATACTTGTAAAGTTGACTCTAGTTTTACATTGTAAGACATAGTGCCCAATGTTAACCATAGGTCCTTTGGTCATAGAAGGAGCCTGATCCATTATGGGGATTCATAGGTAATCCCTTATGTTGGTTTAAGCCTATTTCCTAGTATTTCATGAGATATGGTTCTAGTTCAAAATAGTCTCCAACTTCTTTGTATGCAAAGAATCCCCTTTGATAGTATCCATATTTTGTCTCATGGTCATCTCATTTCACATTATATATTCTCTAAGCTACTTGAAATGTAATTCAAGGGATTTACGAATGGGGAATCTTTCCTTGAAAGAACATATGCATCTTTTAGCCTTGTTTTTCATCAAGATGACATTAGAAGGTGTTTCATCCAGTTCTAGTGGTACCTTCATTCTGGATTTTTACACTTCTTCCTTAGACCACCGTAGTCAGTTTTGTATGCTACTATAAGTAGTATTAAAATAATATTTATTAATTAATTTATTAATGCTCAATATAGTGTAATATTGTAGATTAGATCGTGCATTCGATCTTCTTTCAGTTTTTTTTAGAAACTTGTCATTCTTGTAAATATTTGTACACTATATAGAGATTTCATCTCTAATGTAAATATCACTCAATTTTTTACCATCTTGTTTTTCTTAATATGGTATCAGAGTGGGAAAGGTTCTAGCACCATTCCTGATTTTTAAGAAGATTTTGAAAATCACTTCTATTCCTTTCGTGATCACGTAGTTTTCTTCTGAGTAATCTTCTTTTACAAAAATCGTACTAGTTTTTTGGGCATCAAATCTTCTCTATACGGGATTTTTCTGGCATCAAAAATCGCAATCTCTTTATTGAGGTTTTGGTACGCTTTTTTTTTAGGAACTGTGCGTCCTTTCCTCGTGATCTCTTTGGTCGTGATTTTTCTAGGACCTTTCTTCTCGTGTTTTGTCTACAAATCGTGTTCTTTGGGTGTCTCTGAATTGAGCAACTTTTTGTGCGTTTTTACATGATTTTCTATCGCGCGATGTCATTTCTGGGCGATTGAAAATCTGTGCAAATTGCATCTCTCATTTTCCCTTCTCATGCGATTTGAGGGTGCTATATTTTTGTGTTTCAAAAACATGTTTTTGTGGAGTCTTTCTATGTCTTCTAGCCGCAAATTTGAAGATTCTTTAGTTGTGATTTTTACCCATTATGGGTTGATTTTTCACCTATTTTTGGCATCGTATTTTTGCTCATTTTTTGACACGATTTTTTGAAAATCATGGGCAAAATTTGTTTTTGGGTGCAACGGCTAGGGTTTTTGAAAAACCCCCTGTTTTCCAAGTTGATTTTTTTTTCTGATCACAGATTCTTTTTGGGGTTTTCAAGAAGATTTTTGGGTAGTCATAATTTTTGGGTGCCTCATAATCTGTGCATTGGGATTTGTGCCAACAGTTTACCTCATTTTTTGTGCTTGAAACTGTCTCAATTTTTTGGGATTGGTGCAATATGTTTTATTGCCTCTTCTGCTTGCCTTGTTTTTTGTGCCTCGAAAAGCATGCAAGATGGTGAGTTTGACCAATATAATGCTGGAAGGCAGTCAACGATTCACGACAAAAATTACATCACCTAGAAGCAGTGAATGATGACCATCTCTGAATATCATTACCTTGATCAAATTGTTCTAGGCAATACTACTCGTCCCACATCGTCAAGTAAAGACTAGGAGAAGTTTGATGAGCAAAATCGTGAAGCAATGATGCTCATTAAACTTTTAGTTACTAATGATCACCTTCTACAGGTTCCATCTGGAAAATTAGCTGCTGAGATTTGGGAGCAGTTGAAAACCTTACATGAGACCTCTGACAAGAGCCGTGCATTCTTTTTAAAGAACCAGTTGTTCTCCATCACGATGGATGAGAGAATGTCCTTATAGGAGCATCTGACAAAGATTCAAGACATCCATGATCAGTTGGAGGCAATTGGTCGGAAGATGCAGGAAGAAGACATGGTAGTTATGACCTTGAAAAGTCTATCGAAGTCTGATGAGCACTTTGTTGAAACCCTCAACATTACATCGACTAATGTTGATTTGAAGTTTTCAGAGCTTTGTACCATCTTCTTGCAGCAGAAACACTAGAAACAATAATTTGGTAGTAGTGCCTCATTGTCCCCTATAGAACAAGCTTTTGCAGCTAAGTCTCAACCTAAGAATAAAGGGAAAGGTCAACCTTCACAACAAAAAGGCTCAGGTCAACCTCAGGGAAACCCTATAGTCATATGAAGAAGGATTGTCATTAGTGTTTGGCTTCTAAATAGAAGAAGCAGGGAGGTTCTCAACAAAAATCCAATGTTGCCGAGTACATTGAGCAGAAGGAATCTGCCTTTTACACATTTATGGCTAAAAGACCGATAGATCATGTGAAGTCCTCTACCTGGTACATTGATTCATGTGCTTCGTGACACTTCACCCATCGACGAGATTGGTTCACAGACTTCTCTCCCTTCAGTGACTCAGTTATTTTTGGAGGTAAAGAGTATACCATTGTCGGTAAGGGCACTGTTCAGATTCAATCTGGTGGGAGAAATCTCATATTCCTCAATGTATACTATGTTCTTGTCATGGAACTAAACCTTCTCTCTGTCAATTAGATCATGCAGCATTCTCCTCAGTTGGATGTGGTATTCAGTGCACACAAATGTTCTGTTGTTGATTGGGAGACTCACACCACTGTGGTTGTTGGTATTGAGGATCATGGTCTTTACAGACTTGTGGATATAGGTGATTCTCTAGAGTTAGCCATGGCAGCCAGAAGTTCTGCCATCACCAATCTTTGGCATCAGTGGTATGGGCACTTAAATGTGCACTATCTCTCTCAACTAGCTCGAGAGGGACTTGTAGCTGGTTTACCTGAGATCCAGACTCAACATTATGGCATTTGTGGAGCTTGTCAAGCTGGGAAGCAACACAGGACACCGTTCATGGATGGTGACTCATGTTGAGCCTCTAAGGTACTGTAGTTGGTTCACGCTGATCTATGTGGGCCAATGAATACACCTGTTACTGGTTGTAGGTATTTCTTGCTTTTTGTTGATGATTTCAGTCGTAAAATGTGGGTGTACTTTCTTAGACAGAAATCATGTGTTTAATGCTTTTCAAAAGTTTAAGGCCTTAGTAGAAAAAGAGTTTGGTTGTTCTATAATCACTCTTAGGTCCGATAATGGGGGGGAATTTTGTTCTACTACTTTCTCCAACTTCTGTGATACACATGGCATCAAACGCTAGTTAACCACACTCTACACTCCTCAACAAAACAGTGTTGTAGAGCGACACAATCGTACAATCATTGAGATGGCACCTCCATGTTAAAGTGAGGAAAAATCAATGAACAATTTATTTTAAGCTTATTGGATGCAGCAGTCAACATTGCTCTAATTTTTCTGTTTATTATATGGATCTGCATTTAATTGTTAGATATCTGCCATCTCTAACCCTAACACCTGCTCCATGTTACAACATAGGAGTGTTCCTAACAAATATTGGGCAAAAGCAGTCTACATTGCAATCTATCTCCTTAATCCGTCTCCTACACAGGCTATTAAGGGGAAGACTCTAGAGGAAGCGTGGACTGGTCGTAAACCTAAGATCAGTCATCTGAAAATCTTTGGCTCTTTAGCATATGTATGGATTCCAAATGCCAAGCGCTCCAAGTTGGATTCCAAGAGTCCAAAGCTTATGTTCACAGGATACAGTGACAACCATAAGGCTTACCGGTTGATTGATGTAGACACTGATTGTCTCATCTTCAGTCGAGATGTTGTCTTTGATGAAGAACAAGGACCCTTTCACCTTTCCTCGTCTGTACAACATTCTAAGGATCAGCCTTTGAAGGCTTTTGATTTGGGTGTCTGTCTTCTGTTAGGTCCACCTGATGGGAGGGATGATGAGATTTTGTTTTTGATGATGCTCAACCCGATTTTCCTCTAGATGATGATGATCTTCCTCCTATTGAACTTGTTCCAAATCCACTATCAGTTCCAGCTCCTATTACATATGATGTTGACACTTCTCCTCTTCGACCTAAATGGTGGGCTAAGACTATTGGTGATCTTCATGATGATGAGCTCATTGAGAGGAGATCGTCCATAAACAAGAGCAAACAACAACATACAATCAATTTTGCTCTCATGGCCAACATTCATAGTGTCTATGAGCCTCAGACATATTTAGAGGCTAAGGAATTCCTGAGTGCGAACAAGCTATTGCGGCTGAAGATCCTCCAAGGAAAAAGCCCATATGGGTGTATAAGGTTAAATACAAAGCTAACGAAACCATTGACAAGTACAAAGCTCATCTCATTGCTAGGGGGTTCTCACAGAAGGAAGGCATTGACTACAAGGAGACTTTTGCTCCTACAGCCAAGATGAGTACCATTAGGCTTGTCCTTGCCTTAGCAACCCAGCTTGGTTGGAAAGTCCATTAGATGGATGTTAATTTTGGGAAATTCATGTTAGTATTCACATGTGATAGAATGTATGAGGTAAAGTGAGTTAAAGTAATAACTCACGTAGTAATTATGAGTGTTAGGAATATTAAATATTTGTTAGGTTAGTTAGCCAAAAGTGTGAATTATCTTGTTGTACGTGTGAGTTTGTTTGAGTTGTTAAAACAACTCACAAATTTAGAGGAGCGGTTATAGGAGGTAGAACAACCCTTATATAATATAGGTTGTGAAAAACATCTATATATATATATATATATATGGATTGAACGAATGTAAAAGGGATAAGAGTAATTTAATATTATTGTGATTTATTTTATGTCTATCTCTGTCCATATTTCCAATATGGTATCAAAGCAAAAATTGATTATGTGCCTACTCATTAGTGATATGAGTCGATCTTTTATTTAGAGTGGTGCATCTATAGAAATTTTAGCGGAGCAATAGTTATGTATTATGGAAAACCAAGGGGCGAATATGCAGTATGTGTCTCCATTCACATTGAATGTGAAACGTTGGATGCAAGTGTATTTTGCTTCTATGAATTTTCATAATTTGGTTGTCGAGGGCCATAGTAAGGGCATTTGGTGCCTTCACGCAGGATGGAACTGCGTGCGTTTTCCTCATAAGCCTTGTTGTGTAGGCTTTGACTTCCATTTCCTTTTTTGCATCTGCTTTATTCATTGTTGACCGGTGATAGCTCGTGGAAATACGAAAGATCTGCATTGTTGTTACAAGCAAATCATCATTAAAGGGGAGGAACTTCACCATTTCATCGGCAATCCCAGAAATCAAGGAGCGGTGGAAATATATCTAGATCAGCTTTTGTTACCAGATCAGTATGCATTATGTGTGACCGACGATCTGCATTTTCTATTTGTATTTGTCGGGAGATTCTATCTTAGACCAGTGGATGTTGTGCTTGGCTCGCTATTCTTTATTATAGACAAGATAAGTAAAGTCGATGTAGACAGTGGTGGCCCTCCAATAATTGCCAATCAAATTATCTTATTCAGCTTGTGCTCGATAGAAGATAGAAGTAGTTTGATCGGCATGGGTTCCCTAAATTGGTTGATGGTGCTATATTTCAAATCGTGATATAAATTCCAATATGATCAAGAAAATAGAGGTAATGACTCCATCAATATACGCTTGTTTGAAATTCTTTTGGCATTGTTTTTAGCAATGCTAGTATATGCAGTGTATATGAACTATTCATGGGTAAGGCGATGTGACAACAGTGGGTATTATTTGTAGTTTGAATTGAGCTTGTAGTTTTTTTTTTTATTGTTATAGTCAAGGTGCATTATTAGTTGAGCCCGACACCTTTGATTAAAAGAGTAATCATGGACAAATTAACTTTAATTGAGAAATTTGAAGAGACTTTCACACTTGGCAAATATAGATGCAGTTACATTCAATTGAAAAAGATCTGTGGGATGTCGTCAAACCGAGCTTAGTAACGCCAACTGATGCAGGTGAACTTGCTAAGTGGAATATAAAAAAATAGAAAGCTTTGGGAACTATTGGTCTTGGCTTATCAAAAGTATATTTACACCAGGTAGATTTTGCGAAATCCGCAAAAGAGATTTGGGAGTCGTTAAACAAGCTCTTTGGATCTGAAGCAGAAAGTGCCAAGACAACATTGAAGCATAGATTGTATGGACTGAAGATGGAAAAAGGTACAACAATGCAGATCATATCAGTAAGTTTCACTCCTAAATCAACTAGCTGGGATTAATGAGAAAGTAAAAGATGATGATGCCAAAGCAATTCTTCTGAATAGTTTGCCTAAAAGTATGTCTGGGATGGTGTTTACACTAAGTAAAGTAACCATTAGTCTTGAAGGAGTAATATCTACTCTACTTGATCATAATGAAGACTCAGAATCTGAAGAGGTCTTATTTGTACATAACAAGGCAAGAAAAGGAAAGTACAAATCTAAGAATATTCCTTCAAAAGGAAAAATCAAATGTTTCTATTGTCATGAAATGGGACATGTAATTTTGAATTGCAAGAAGAGGGCACAAGATCTACTAGATGATAAACTGGATCATCATGCTTCCTTAGCTGAAGAAACTGATTGGGAAAATCATGCCAATGATGAAGAGTTATCATGTCCTAGTGATGAAGAGTATGTGCTTCAGATAAATTCAACACTGGAGGATGAAGGCATCAGAGGTTGGCGGTCAATAAGTGTCCTCTCGTCAATCACCAACGACAGAGACACTTATCGGCTTTGGTGGCATTTTCTTTTCTAGTATGTAGCAGCATATGGTTTGTTTTTCAGTGTTCTTGGTTGTGTGAATAAGTGGAATTTCACATTGTGGGGGGGAATATAACCAATGTTCCATTCCCTTTTGCAATATGAATGTTCATTCCTATATAACTTCCCTAGTGTAAAATATTGTAATGAACAAAAACATAGTGTAATGCAGTTCATGAATCTTGAAAGGGTTTGTGGGAGGATCCAGAAAACCATACAAGGTGGACAGATGGTGGAGGTTCTTGTTTATGTCCAGGTTTGTGGTAAGCCTGTGTGAAAACCATGAAAGATTGATGGGAGGTGCCTTTCGTTTTGAATCAAGATCATGAGCCTGAAGAGAGTTGGGCTTACTCCAAGTGGAGTGTGAGTTCTTATCATGTTCACACTAAGGGGGGGAATGTTGGGAAATTCATGTTAGTGTTCACATGTGATAGAATGTGTGGTAAAGTGAGTTAAAGTAATAACTCACATAGTAATTATGAGTGTTAGGAATATTAAATATTTGTTAGGTTAGTTAGCCATATGTGTGAATTATCTTGTTGTACGTGTGAGTTTGTTTGAGTTGTTAAAACAACTCACAAATTTAGAGTGGTTATAGGAGGTAGCACAACCCTTCTATAATATAGGTTGTGAAAAACATCTATATATGAATGTAAAAGGGACGAGTAATTTAATATTATTATGATTTATTTTATGTTTCTCTGTCCATATTTCCAATAGTTAAGAGTGCGTTCCTCAATGATGAGTTGAACGAAGAAGTCTACATGACACAATCTCTAGGGTTCTAAGTTGCTAGTAAAGAACACAGGGTGTGCAGACTGATGAAAACACTCTATGGCCTAAAATAGGTTCCTCATGCTTGGTACATCAAGATTGACAAGTACCTCACAGATCATGGCTTTTAGAGGAGTCCATCTAACTTAATCTATATGTCAAACACTCTAGTAGTGATATTCTTATTCTTGTTGTCTATGTGGATGACCTGATCATTACTGGCAGCTCCACACATTTGATTGCTGAGATCAAACAAGATTTCCGCAACGCTTTTGACATGACAAATTTAGGACTTGCATTATTGGTTAGGTGTTGAGGTTTGGCAGACAGAGAGCAATATCTTCATCTCCAAATCCAAATATGCTCGTAGTCTACTGGATAAGTTCCGAATACAAGATTGCAAACCTACCTCCACACCCATAGAAAAAGGGTTGAAGTTGTCAGCTAAATCAGACTCACCTGTAGTAGATGAATCATTGTTCAGGCAATTAGTGGGCAGCCTCATCTACCTCACTACCACTAGACCTTACCTCAGTTTTTGTAGTGAGCTACATTTCACGCTTCATGACAACCCCCAAGGCTGATCATTGGGTAGCACCGAAGCGTGTACTATGTTATGTGAAAGGCACTTCTAATTATGGACTTCTTTACACTAGGAGTCGTGATCTTAGACTCTTTGGTTTCACAGACTCAAATTGGGCAGGTTCAGTTGATGACAAAAAATCAACATCTAAGTATGTTTTCAATTTGGGATCTGGTGCAGTTACTTGGACTAGTAAGAAGCAGCAGGCAGTGGCTCTTTCCTTGACAGAAGCAGAGCATCGGGGAGCAGTTAAGGCAGTTTGTGAGGTAGTTTGGCTTTGTCAGATGCCTGTGGATATGCAAATATCTCAAGCAAGTCCAACTCCCTTGTTCTGTGACAATCAGGGAGTTCTCAAACTTGCCAAAAATCCGATCTTCCATGAAAGAACCAAGCATGTGGAAACTCATTGTCATTTCATTCGGAAACTTGTTGAAAACAAATTAGTTCAGTTGTATGTTCCAACAGAGGAGCAGACAACAAATATTCTCACCAAGTCGCTTAGTCCAGATATATTTGTAAAATTCAAGGGGCATCTTGGTGTAGTTGACAGATAGAGCATTAAGGGAGGGTATTAAAATAATATTTATTAATTAATTTATTAATGCTCAATATAGTGTAATATTGTAGATAAGACCGTGTATTCAATCTTTCAATTTCTTTTTAGAAACTTGTCATTTTTGTAAATCTTTGTACACTATATAGAGATTTCATCTCTAATGTAAATATCAATCAATTTTTTACCATCTTGTTTTTCTTAATAAGTAGGTTTATAATTCTTCTCCTGTTACAAGAGTTACATCTCCTACTAGAATTTATACTATATAAGGGAGAAGTAAAAACCTAATCCTAGCATTCAGCACGCATTGTCATGAGTTTGAAGATTCATGTCATGGAATCTCGGTCAAAGCTCTGGCACACAGTTATCAATTTCAGTTCAGCAAGAATGCAGTGTTCCATAATGGTACTGTTTTTTTCTGGTGCGAATGTACTGTGAATTTTTTCAATAACATTTCAAAATCCACATTATAGAGATGCAGTAAAAGGTTCCATGTGCAAAGAATAACCAAGCAAAAGTAATTTTAACTAACAAGGAAGAGAAATACAAAAGAAACCAAAAGTATAAAAGTAATAAAACATTGGCACATAAGTAAGCTCAGCACCAGGAAACAACTCAACCTTCATATTATGAAATACTAAAATTTGATGCATAAG
>VDFB02252584.1:0-116742 GCA_007258455.2 Sequoia sempervirens
CTTGTTAATGGTTTCAGGTCCATTTAAAACTTGTTGTTAATGGTTTCGGGTCCATTCAAAACCTACTTTTCCCATTAATCAAAACATCACAAGGCACTCAACAAATAGAATAAATCAAACACGTAACGAGCATTCACAAAAAGGCATACCTTTTCCTTTTCTCTCCCACTATTAGGCTCATGTGTCTTGGGGTAAGAGAGGATTGGATAAAGGCCATCATAAATGAACTTGGGAACACTTACCCTAATCTAGAAGTATTTAATGTTAAATAAGTTTAGGAGTAAGCTACTAACTTGAAAAATTCCAAGGGAAAAACAACATGAGATGTGCAAGAGAACTAGTCATCCTATAAGAATTTATTGTGTTAGAAAACCATTGGCTTAACTTTTTTCATGCATATACTCAACATAATCTAAACTTGCTCCAATCCAACAACACACCTAGCCATAGAAGAACCACTATGACTATACCTCTTCAAAGGTTTGTTAAGAAACATCCACACATCCCATCTCTAACTCCACACCTCAACATAGTTGACAACCATCAAGAACTATTTCATTGTGAAGTGAGCAATCAAGTCAAAGTGACACTCACCCCATGCATTAATATTGTTGACACTAACATGACTCTCCTTCCTCATGAAGATGGTAGTTTGTTGGAAACTCCTTAGCTCCATTATCTTTTGCCACATGAGAAAAAGTGATATTACCATGTAACTAGTCACACGAGTGCAACATATGTGCTAACTCAAATCCAACTCATACACATTTATATTAGGTAGTTTTGGACCAACACAATATATTTTGGTTATTATCATTGAATATTATTTTTATATGATTAAATGTTTTTATTTATATTAGTATAATTGTATGATGTATTTTAAACCAATTACAATTTTTCATAATTTTAATTTCAAACATTTTTTCTAATAATTACACTCAATGTGTTCCCTATATGAACACTATCAACTGACTTTAATGATCGACAATTGAGAATGTGTTAGAATGATGGTTGACCATTGAAAAAGATCTGATCGTTCAATGAACCCAATATAAAATAAATAAAATACTTTATACAAAGAAAGAAAGCAAAGAATTGAATATTCTTTCTACATATCCACTAGAAAATATGTTAACAAAAAAATCATAATTATTAAATTTTAAACATTAAAATAATTACACCAAAGGTGTTCCCTATATGAGTGAACGAATTGATTTTGAAAATCAACGATTGAAAATTGTAGAGAAGGATGCAAGACCATTGAAATACCTCAACTATGAGATTTTCTAAACTAGCAATTGCACCTTGGTGTGCAATGGGTATGCCGAAGAGATCTGGAAGGCCAATTAGGAAATAATATGGTTTTTTTTTTACATACATTTGTGTAGTACATGGGTAGGGTAAGGCCATTACTTATTTATGTATTTATTATTTCCTAGGATATTTGGGATGTTATGTAAGAAGTCATTAGATAGAAAGGTTAAACTAAAAATGTCAAAAATTAGAAGTTATAAATCAAACTATTGATTACCCTTGTGGATTTCCTTTTAGAAAGATGTTCAAAGTCTTGGTTTTATGTTGTTAGTTCAAATCTTATATTTGTGAGGGGTGATACAGAGCAGAACATAACCAGAGGAGAATCCCCACTAATAAACACCATCATAAGCTCTCGTTGCATTGCTATTCAAATCAGAGAGTTGTTTTTTGTAAACACTGAAAAATCAAATGAAAATATTCATGCATACAGTACTTCTAAGCAACAACAGACAAAACTTCCAAACAATCGCACTTTCTATATAAAAGTGTTTTCTGCTAGTGAAGAACAAATTAAGCTACAACTTTTGTTTGATCATAAGAAAACTAAAATTGCTCCTATAAATGAAATGATATAGGGAATATCATTCTACATTCTTGATACCTCTCTTTACAATACAAAGTGAAAAGGAAAACATAAGGATAAAAGCACATAACCATACAACCGCCCAAATCAAAATCCTGATAGCTACAAAGAACATCAACACTTCCTACCACTTTTACCAGATCTAGAACTGGAAAGTCCTGCTCTATTATCTAATGTACTAGAGGAACCAAAATGGAACTTAAAATTTGTGTGTGCCTTTGACTATATTTGGCTCTGTGGAGTTTGTTGGCTTTATTATGGAGGGCTCATCTAACCAAGATGGCCTACATTATTTTGAAAATGCATTTTAGACTTGAACAATTTATTTTTCTTTTCTTGGGTGTTTTTTCCTCTGCTGCCATGGTGTGCCTCTTGCTTTTGAACAATTTACTCTGCTTTTTCCAGGTGATCTTTCCTTTGTTGCCATGGTGCCAATGCTTCTTGCTTTTGTGCAACAATTTGTTCTCAGAACATTGTGAAGTCATCTTTTGTCGATGGATCTTGACTGTTTCCTTAGGGTGCGCTTTGCATTACTGATTTTGGATTTGAATTTTAAAGTTAATGATATAGATCAAAATAATTGAAAATTTGGATGGTGCTTACATCATCGTGAATTAGGGGCATTTGATACATAAAAGAAGCTTAAAAACCATAAAGATCAATGGATTCAAGGATGAAAGAGAACTATCTAAGAGTGGAGGACCATGTGACTGAGAAGTCTACTTGTATCTGTTTGGCATTGGTCCTCATATTTCATGCATTCTTGTAGAGAAGTGCACATGATATTTAATTTAGGAGCCTTATCCCTTAGGTAGTGGTGGTCAGAATTTTATACTCTATATATGTAATTGGTAATATGTGCTTGAATCCTACATGCCATCCAAATTAACAGTTTCATTATGTGTTGACCAAGGTCTAAGGATACATTGGATGCAACATGCTATGATTATGTCCTTTCTTGAATATTGAGAAATCAGCCTCAGGATTCATTAAAAATTATTTGGAAGTATATGATTTTGGAAAACCATGTCCATCTTAGCGACACATCAATTATTGTACTAAGAATTTTTGAAATCAAATTCATTTATTGGTCAAAACATTTCTAAGAGATGCAGGTCGAGCCTAAAGGGTTGTTCTTTGGGTCAAATGGGATGCTTACAATTTGGAGTAAGTTTAACAAGCCCTTCTCCTTCAGGTTGGAAAGAGTAGACTCACAACAATCATCTCCTTTAACTAATTTCTTGAATGTAGTCCCTGAAAAAATTTTTGTCACATGCAATCCTCTCAAACTCGCTTTTCATAGGGTAATTAAAACTAGTCCTCAGAAAAAACTCTCAAACCATGGATATGGCTTTAGTTACATGCAAACAGGGGATGTAAAGCAGGGGAACATGTAGTAGGAGCAGACGAGATGGGATCCTCTCTCATCTCACAACTCCCAAAGACTGGTAAAACCGTACGAGTAGAGTAGAAAGGAATAAGCTATTTTTTTCATCAAAATGAAAAAATGTGGCATATGTTGTTTTACAGGGTTTTAGGCATGGAGAGAGGAAAGTTTCAACTGATGGAAAGTTGTTTTTCCGGTGCGAGACACTTATCTGGTGATGTGAAACTAATCTCAAAGGGTACAGGCTTGTGCAAAGAGGGTGCGCCATGATATTCAATCAACACATAAGAAGTATGGAGAAATTTTTAGGGAAAGAAATATTAAATGATTTTCACTGAAGCTATGCAAGTGACTTGCCTCAAGATTATTCACAAATTATGTTGTCCTCTGAACGATGCCGATGAGAAAAAATGGGCAAAGATTGCAAGAAAATTTTATGAAACCCTACCACGGTAGAATATAATTTTATGAAACCCTACGATGGTAGAATATCTGAAAATATCGAGGTTTTAGGGCTCCTCAAGTTTGATTTGATATGGATATCGGCATTCTAAACAGAAATAGTAAATGTGAGTCAAATTTTTAGACGTGAACGAGGAATGTTTCAACTACTTTTCATTTTTAGGTGTGAACATTAAAAGCGGTGAATTAGACGAGTAGAATTCTTTCAACCATCTTGCATGCCTTCTCCAGTGTTGTAGACAGTCAATGGTGAAATGAAGCTCGCTCATTTCAAATAAGGATATGCCTTCGGCGTAAATATTAAAAACTATAATATATAATTAAAGAAAAAGCATTGCATTCTTATTCTGCTTTAAATTAAGAAAAGATAGGATAAGAATTTTTTTTTTCTTTTAAACTTTTTAAACTTAGATTTAGATAAATAATAATATGTTTTTAATAAATATATATATTTTTAAATAATAATATTATTAATAATAAATCAATAAATTACAAATTGTTTTATCTTTTGAATATGTTTCATTTTATTTTTCACTTTAAATTAAATTTAGTGTTACTTGTAATTTTTAATATAAAAGTTAGAATTTTACTTTTAACAATTTTAATATAGTTTATTTTATTTTTATTTTAGTTTTTAAAGTTTAATTTATCTAATATATTTTATTTGTAATATTTTTTTTATTTGTTAATATTGTTTGTTATATATTAATTATATTTTTAGGTACATATTTTATTAATATTTCAATTCTAATAAATTAAAAAAAATAGTTTTACTTTTTTTATTTAATCATTTATTAAATAAGTTTATTATTTGTTATTATTTTTTTAGAATTATTATGTTTATTAATATTTAGATTTTAATATATTTTTATTTTCCATTTAGTTTATTTTTTTATTTTTTTTTATATTTAAGTTTGAAATTTATTCTTACTATTTATGTCTTTTTATGAAATTATAAATAATAATTAAAAGTATTAGAATTAATTGTGGATAACTATTTATATTATTAAAATTTTAATTATTATTAAATAATTCTATTTTAAATTTTATTATAATTTATATAATAAAATGAATTTCAAATTCAAAATATAAATTAAAATTTATAGAGTGAGAGAGAGAAGGTAACTTTTGATTAGTCGTTTCATGGTAACAATCTAAGGATAGCACATTCCCAGGGATTTATTCTCAAGGTAGCATGTCATTTGATTAAGGATATGATAATTCACCTTTAAAACCTCTTTAGAGTATCCATTGCATACTTAGGAGGAAAATAGATTTCAGGAGAAAGAGAGAAAACAAAAAGAGAGAAATAAAGAAATGGAGAAGGAGACAAAGATACAAGAGATAAAAAGAGAGATAAAGATACAAAAATATAGGTATAGATCTATAAAGGCATAAATATGGAAAGACAAAGAGATAGAGATAGGAAGAGAGATAAAGAAAGAGAGAGGAAAAGAGAGAAGAGGAGAGACATAGATAGATATAGTCACATAAAGAGAGAGATAGAGAGATAGAAAGAGAAAGAGAAAGAGAAATAGGTGACAAAGATATATATAAAGGTAGAGAGACCAAGAGATAAAGAGGGAAAAGGGGGAGGGAGGTGGAGATAAATAGGTATAAAAAAAATAGTAAGTGGAGAAATATAGGGAGAGGGAAATAGATAGAGAGAAGAAATGAGTGAAAGATATAAATAGATCTCTCTCTCTCTCTTCCCATATATCTCTATATATATCTTCCTATATGTACCTCTCCCTACCTCTTTCTATATATCTCCCTCTCTTTACCTCTCTCTATATAACTTCTTATCTCTATCTTTCTACCCCTCCATCTCTCAGGCTCTCTCTTTGTCTCCCCCTCTTTCTATCTCTATTTCTCTCTCCCTCTCCCTCTCCCTCTCTCCCCATTTCCTTCTCTATCTTCCTCTCTATCTCTCTCCCCATTTCCATCTCTATCTTCCTCTCTATCTCTCTCCCTATCTCTATCTCCTTACCTCTCCTTACACTTCTTTCTCTCTTTCCCCTCTATCTTTCCCACTCTCTCTATATATATATATCATATCCCTCCCTCCCTCCCTATCACTCTCTCTTTCTATATCTCTCAACTTTTCTATCCTCTCTATTTATCTCCCTCTCTATCTATTTATATTTATCTCTCCCTCTCAATATCTCTCACTCAGAAACACACTCTTTGTTTCTCCTTCCCTATCTCTTTCACTCACAATCACACACACACACTCATTGTTTCTCCCTCACTATCTCTATCTCTATCTCTATCTCTATCTCTATCTCTATATCTCCCCCCTCTCTATCTCTTTCCCTCTCTATTAATTATCTCTATCACCTCCTTTATCTCTCACTCTTGTCCTCTATATTTCTATCTTCCCATCTCTCCTTCTCCCTCTCTATTTATATCTCATTATCTCTCTCTCTAATTTACTCCATCTCTCCTACTCTCTCTTTATATATATATCCCTCTCTCTACCTCTCTCTATATATCAATTCCTATATCTTTATATTTCTCTCTCCATCTCCTCCTCTTTTATTTTCTCCCTCTTTTATCTCTATCTCTCCCTCTCTCTTTCCATCTCTCCCTTTATATATTTATCTTTCTTGTCTTTGTCTTTGTCTCTCTCTCACCCTCTCCATCTTTCCCAAATTATATTTACCTCTCTATCTCTCCTTTATCTCCCTATATTTCCCTCTCTCCCTCTCCCTCTCCCTATCATTTCCTCTTTCTATATCTCTCTAGTTCTCTCCTCTCTCTCTCTCTCTCACACACACACACACACACACAATTCCTATTTCTCCCTATCTCATCTCTCCATATTAAACTTACATATCTCCCTCTATCTTCATCTCACTATATATCCATCTCTCTACCCCTATATCTTTCCCTCTCTCTGCCCCTATATCTTTCCCTCTCTCTACCCCTCTCTATATATCACTTCCTATCTCTATCTTTATATTTCTCTCTCCCTCTCTATATATTTATCTCTTTCATCTCTATCTATCCCTTTGTCCTCTCTCTTTATCTCTCCATCTCCTTCTCTTCTTATTCCTCTCCTCCATCTCCATCTCCCTCTCTCTCTCTCTCACCCTCATTCTATCCCCATATCTCCCTCTATCTCCCTCTTTGCCTATTGTAAACATAACATGAGCCTATTGGTAATGAAGCCTTATTATCTTCTTGAATCAGAGGTTTTTTTTAGTTGTGTTTGGATCCTTGTAAGTAGATACATAGTTGATTTGAAGCTATCACTTCTCCATTGAGACCTTTTTTTCCCAAACATCATTTTCTAAATGGCCTACCAATTGACCTCATGTATACAACACAAATGTATGTAAAAATAGACCAAAAAATTCCCTAATTGACCTTCCAAACTTCTTTGGTGTACCCATGGCACACCAAGATATGATTGCTAGTTAATATGTTATTATTCATGGTCTATTTTAATCATATTAAAATTGAAGAACAGTCATAAAATTTACTCTTTATCTTGGCACATAATTTTTAATGGGATTTGATGGTTGAGTTAAATAATTTCTTGGCTATTAAAATATGCATATGCCATAGATCTTAACGTTACAGGTTTAGTAATATTTAGTACAATCACTTGGACAAGACACATGGACCACTGAAGCTCATTGTAGGGACTCTTATCAGCCGGAAATGGTCATTGAATGTCGCTTTGGCCGAGTGGTTAAGGCGTGTGCCTGCTAAGTACATGGGGTTTCCCCGCGAGAGTTCGAATCTCTCAGGCGACGTTGCATCTCTGGTTTTGCTTTCAAATCTTCGAGTTTGCTGTTGTATTTTATCGTTTGAGCTACCAGCTGTAATTTTTGTGCTGTGATTTCTCTCTCTATGATGTTGAAATGACAACTTATCTAATATTTGAAATGCTTGAACTTGTAAGAGCTCTTTTCTTTATAAACCTCCTTTAAAAATCCAAGGGAAGTAAACTAATCATCCTTTGAAATGAGGATTGACCACATAGATAAAATGAGGATTTTTCATATAAGTATTACTTAGTTCTTGTAATAATGTTCATTCATGTAACTAAACCAAAACCTTATTGTAAGTTAGGAAGGCAAGTATATTCAAAGCCATATAAAATAATTGACCTATTATTTTCTTCGTAAAAGATAAAATTCAAAATAAGCTTCTAATAATTCAATGTGGTCATAAATACATACATATATATCTTTCATTATCATTGTGTGAATAAAGAGCAATCCCTTCATTTAATGGATTGAACAAAGTAGAAAAAATGCATAAAAAATTAAGGATAAAGTCTCTAACGATTATCCCAAATTCATTATTTTTCTATGTATTTTTGCAATATGATTTTGGTTTTGTCATGTTACAAATAAGATCACTACAATCATAACCATGTAATTTTTAAATGTCACTATTTTCTTTTAGGGAAACTATATCCTCACATATCATGTTTTTCATGTCATAATCAAATGTAAATAATATTTCCATAATTCTCTCTATGTTCAAATCCGATTTTACACAATTCTCATTATTGCTAATTCATATATTTTGATATGTGTATGAATGTTTGAATGAGGGAAAGAACTCATACATGTGTTGCTTTCAAGAGAACATTAATGTTCTTGATCATCGATTGAGCCCACCAAGAACATGTCTTCCCACAAGAGTTCAATCTCTCATTCGATTTTATTTTTTTGAAAGGAGTAAATACTTTTGATCTGGAGCTATGAACATGTGAGATCACAAATGAGAGACCTCATCCCCAAAATGAACACTTACAATAACATCTCAATGGGGTTTTGTTAGGGTTTACGCAGATTGGAGCAATAAACATTAACAATTATATGCAGATTAAATAACCCAGAAACAACAATGAAGAATAACACAAAAGAGATCAACACAAAAATTTAATGTGTTTCACCCAATATGGGCTACATCCATAGAAACTTAGCCACCCAATGATTTTATTATCCAATGCAAAACAGATTACAATCTCGTAAATACACTCTGCCGCAACATACATCCCAACCACTTATAACAAGCTTTTTGGAACCTTCTAGAATTAGGGTTTTACAAGGTTATTTTTTATTTGGCATGTTAGTGAGAAAACCTTGACATGTTAACAGGAAAAAAAAATTGGGGGCTGCACCCCCAAACCCTGATGAGGATACGTTACGAGTGTACAGTACTTGCATGATCAGTCGCCACATACCAACAGGTTTGAGCCTTGGTGGAAAGAACAACAACACCACATCTTAACTATCACACTATGTTGTTGTGATTTGAAGCTTTAATAATATGCTTTATACAAATTTAAATTTTGTATCGGTGAATTTGTAGGTTTTATTTTTTGTTTTAGTGCAATAGAGTTACCTTCATCCTATTTTTCACTTTGAAATTGCAATCCATCATCATTCCTTTCATATTTTTCTGAAGAGATGTGTGAACTATAAGAGGGTGTACAGTGGATGAGACTATGCAATACATGGAGACAATAGAGATGGTATTACTAAGATGCCCAATAGAGTAAATGGTTTTGTGAAAAGTGATGGTATTTTTTGCATCTTTTAAGGGCTCAAAACAACATTATTATCGATCCCACATGCATGAGGAGGAAAATGGAATAACAAGAGGGAGTAGAAGAAAGACAAGAGGGGTACAATTTATGAATACTTACCTAGGTGGGGTCATTTGGTGATCAAGAAATTCGACAACGTAGAGAGATCACCTTCATTGTAGAAGGAAGGGGGCTCTATGTAGCATCTCCCATCATGGAGAGTGTACGTCATAATTTGTGACAAGGGGGCTCGCGTACACATGGCCCCATACAAAATTAATGCTAAGTTAAAGTATCTACTTTTGATAGGAATTTAGTAATCAAATATAAATGTTATAAATATTTTTTGAATAATGAAATGTTTGCCACTCTATTTTGAAAAGATTCATAAGATTTAGTGTTTATATGAGGATCCTACTATAGTGCTTAAACACACAAAGAATTATGTTAGAAAAGGGGAAGAGCATAATATGACAATGAAAATCATAAATAATAAGATATCTTGAATTAAAATAATCAGTAAGAAGGCATATAACAAAGTCAAATTGAACTTATGAAGGCATGTTGTGGGTGAAAATATTTAAGGATCGTAAATCATGATAAGTATCACTAATGACTACATAAGTATAATTTATTATTCAACTCACAATTTATTTATTTTTATACCAAGAGAATAATTTATTATAAGTTTGGAAAAACTCCATATTAGATATTATATGGAATTAACAATCATAATCATGTAAGAATCTAACATAAAAAGAGTCGCCCTTGGGTCAATTAGAATTATTGTAAGTCAAATACCTTCAAAGAAATATTGAGATTTGAATCTATCATATCATGATATTATGATGACTCTTAAGGTTTATTGGCATATATACTAGACTAAGTCCCTAGTAAACAATTCTTTTATGTAGAAGAAGCTTTATTCTTTGAGGATGAGTGGTGGAGGCTCCATTGCAAAACACTTGAATGCATTCAACATCATTTTGATCCAATTGCAATTCATAGGAACAAAAGTGGATGACATGAGTAGTGTATTATACTATTGTATTTTTTTCATATTTGTGGGATAAATTGGTGATGGCAATCATTAATATCATCATAAAGCTTGTGGTTGAGGAGATGATGGGTTCTTTACTCTTAGAGGCTTAGTTCAAACAAAAAACTTTGGATTCCGTCAAATATGTATTAATCATCAAGGATGTATCAACAAGCAAGGGCAAGAACAAGAAAAATGATAAAAGGTCTAAATCTAGAGGGAGATCTAAGTCTTCTAGTAGATGTAAGGTTAAGCACTCAAACTATGGAAATTTTGGCTACATAAAAAAGAGTACAAGGAAAATAAGGGAAAGAAACAGTCTCATAATGAGTCCAACTTAAGAGCTTCTAACAATGACATCAGTGATGCATTTATTGTAATCATTTCTATGCAAGCATGTGAGGATATATGGATGGTTTGCTCTAGAGCTTCCCTCTATATGACTCCCCAAAGGGAGTGGTTCTTTAATTGTTAGAAAATTCATGGTGAAAGGTTTTCTTCAATGAAAATAAATTGCTCAACATTGTTGGATGTGGTTGAGTCAAGACCAAATTTTGTGATGAGAGGATTTAACACCCCTCACGAGTTTTGCACATCTTTGGTTTGAAGCAACCTATTATTAGTTAGGTAAAAGAGTGATGCAAGTGTGTGGACATTCTTTAATAAACAAGGATGTAAGCTAGTTTTTGGGCCCATGGTGCCTACAAAGGGATTTCATGTTGGAAATTTATTCCACCTTTATGCTAGTACATATATAGAATGTAATAGTTTGATGGTTCATCTTTCTTTTGATCCTATAGCTTCAATTTCAAAGTATGTTCATACACTCAATAATTACAAGCTTCTAGTTGAGAATATTATTTTATGGCATGAGCACAAGACCCACATTGGTGAAAAAATCCTTTTATGGCCTTGAAATATAAAAGCATGGTTGAGGGGTTGTATGTTTTTTCTTTGGATTTCAACTTTTGTAAACATTATTTATATGAAATAAAAATCATGTTGATAGTTACTCAATAATTGTTACACCTATAGGGATTATAGATTAGATACATAGTGATGTTGATGCAACTGCATCGAAGGGTGCAAGGGAAATCTTGCAGATCAACCAAAAAAAAGTAATGCTTTACATTTGTTATGTAGGAGCATCCAGGTGCATGAGTAATCAACATCGACTAAAAAAATCAATTATGTTTTTGTTTCAATTTTGGCTCGAGGGTTTTTTTTTTTTTTTGCAAGCAATGACAAAGTGATCACATGATATTGTTGTCATAAATTGATAAAATTTTAAATTACGATGTTTTGACGACGAAGAATATGAACATTATACTGAATATTAATTTATCGAAAGGATATCCATGAAGAAGTTATTATGAGCATCACAGGTATGAATACCGACATGTATTTAAAGTCTATAAAAGTAGTGGAACTATTTCCAAATTGTGAGAAGCAGAGATAGTGGGGCTTTGTTTATTTTACATTCGTCATTAGACATTTCGTTGGCAATTTAAAATACCATGAAAATAATATATTTATTCCTTATAATTAAGGCTTTGGCTAAGAGAGAGGGGCTTTGGGAAATTTGAAAGGTGGGGAGACTTTATGCAACCCGCCAGTGGAGAGGAGGAGACACACCCAAGCAGAGAAACAACCCTTACAAGGAAATAAAGGCATTAAAAAAAATATTTCCCCATACCCACACCAAAAGTTGAAGGGAAGGAAAAATAATTTAAAAAAAAAATTGATCAAATTTGATCGGCACTTTTGGTCGCCCATGTGGAGGTGGGAATGAGAAATAAGTAGGGGAAACGTACCAGTAGCCACCAGGGCTAACTTTGCGCATTCGTGCAGAGTGCAATATAGGTCCGATTTCAATTTTTCTTTTTTGGGCTTCTTCGTAACCGAGTTAGGACCTTAAAAAGAAAAATTTGGCTTCTGGGTATTTCAAACACGCCTTGTGGAAGTCGTAAATCAAAAGGTGGTCAAAAAGGGGGTTCCTTTACCTTCGTCCCCTACATCTTCACTATTTCGCCCATACCCGTTCATTACAAATCCAAAAAAAAATTAAAAAATTGCCTATTAACAATTATCATTTCACCTATTTCAAGTTATGTTTGTATGTGGGCCCCATCAAAATATCACGTGGGTCCATTAGGAGGTGATCCCTTTACTGTCAACCTCATCACATTAAAATGTTCTCCATGTGCCCCATATTCCTTCATCAAACCATGCATATGAGTTAACCACGTACCCCTTAAGCCTTCATCAAACAACACGTACGTGTTAACCTAACCGCGGGTTGCTAGGCAGCTTTAAGCCCTAAAGTCTTCATCTCCTATGGTTTCTTTCTAGAACGTTCGTCGCTGCATCCTCTCTCCCGCATCAAGTTTTGCTATGTGACCACGGCGACGACCTTCGGCTTTATTTTGCTACAGGTAACATCTCCACCTCTCTTCACCTGCAAGATTGCTTGTTTAACAGTGGAATTTTGTTGGGTTCGACAGTGTTTGAGTGCATTTTGGTGTTTTTAAAAATTATTTTTGTGTATGGCATTAAGGGTTTGACTGTAATCATTTATATTTACATGTGACTTCCGACTGGTAGAAAAGTGAACCCTCGTGAATTATTTTGTCTACGGTATCAACTTTTTGACTGCTATGCCTTTTTTTGACATTATTCTATGAAGTAATCACATGTAATGTGATTTAAACAGAACATTGATGGAATTTTGACCAAGTATCATCATGAAATTTATTGGGTATATAATAAGATACTTAATCTTCAAATATTTTTTCATTTAATCTTATATGGAGCTGCATAAAACATCTCCACCTCTCTTCACCTGCAAGATTGCTTGTTTAACAGTGGAATTTTGTTGGGTTCGACAGTGTTTGAGTGCATTTTGGCATTTTTAAAAATCATTTATGTGTATGGCATTAAGGGTTTGACTGTAATCATTTATATTTACATGTGACTGTCGACTAGTAGAAAAGTGAACCCTCGTGAATTATTCTATGAAATTTAAACAGAACATTGACGGAATTTTGACCAAGTATCATCATGAAATTTATTGGGTATATAATAAGATACTTAATCTTCAAAGATTTTTTCATTTAATCTTATATGGAGCTGCATAAAACGTCTCCACCTCTCTTCACCTGCAAGATTGCTTTTTCAACAGTGGGTTTTTTGGGCATCGTCAATGTTTGAGTGCCATGATTTTTGTTGACATTATTCTATGAACTATGGTATAATCAATTTTTTTTTAGGTTTTCAGATTTTACCCCAAATTGTTGAGGGCTTTCCAACTTCCAATTAATTCCCACTTTCTTCAAACATCTACCTCATTTTTCTCTTTCTCTTCTGTCACACTACACAGTAAAAATAGAAAAAAAGTGCCTTACAGACACCCAACTTCTGAACTCCGTTTGCTTTCCAATTGTCTGATGACTGACCCAACTTCTCCTATAAGTCAAAACACTAGGGAATCATGACTCATTAATAATATTACTTCTATAACATGTAAAATACATTAAAGAGAAGAGTGAATATGCAAACAAGGCAGGTGCAACACCAAGCCAGCACTTGCATCTCCTTAGTCAATATATAAATATGTAGTAACATGGTCAAAAGTTGAATGGTTTATTGGCACTGTTGTTAATAGTACTCAATATCTTCATACCACTAGTACAAATTACCTACAACTTACAAGATATAAAACAAACTTATGGTCCTTCATGATGAATTAGGCTTCGAACAAATCTATTTGCCAAGTTCCTACTTTATATACAACTTAAGAATTGCAAAAGGTTGCATCATATTAAACAAAAATCTTATTTAATGTAACTTAGTTTTAGTGTAAATACAACATTATTATAAAACGAATCTACATCTCTTTGAGATTTTTCGAACAGTTTTGTATGACTACTGCCTGCTTTCTAACCCATACCAGTCATTTGTGTATCTTGTCATTTAAGGGAAATCCTGGTTCAAACAAAACTTTAAAAATTGTATTCTTCGACTCTTCCTTTCTTTAAATTTGTTGTTGTAAATAGCTTATATCAGCATTTAGCAATGAGGCCAAAGCCACAAATCAAGATGCCCTAGCATTGAAGCCTAAAACCATAGCTGCATTCCAGTTTCTATATTGAAAAATTCAATTGCATGATTTGTTTAATATTTCCAACTAAGACTTTAAATGTTTCAATTTTATTTATTGGAAAGTGAACTTCATAGTACTGACTAACAATTTCATGTTACATTTTTCTTTAATGGAGAGAAAATTTTGATCTTTTTGATGCATAACTGTATTTTGGTATCTGTAGTTGAGAACTTAAAAGCAATATTAACTTAAAGGTTGTAAGCCATAGCTTAATATCAGAAATTTCATTGTTGTAAGACACAACTACAGATCACAAATATTTTGTTGAGACACGGTTATATAATGAATAGACAGCTCATGGGTAGTTATTCATGTCTCTTCAAAACTTCATCTCGTATATCATATAATCAGATAATAATATATCAATCAGATTATAATAATATATCATTGTATGCAATAATATATCATATAATCTGATAATAATATATCAATCAAATTATATGGACCTTAACATATGTAATCATATATAGATGACATGGACCTTAGCACATGTAATCTAATATAGATATATATCTATAGAAGACTGTATATATATATATATATATATATATATATATGTATAATCTTATATGGATAATAAAGGTGAAAATGACATGGACCTTAACATATGTAATCTGATATAGATATATATCTATATAAGACTATACATATGTAATCTGATATATATATATATATATATATATATATATATCAGATTATATATGTATAATATTATATGGATAATAATGGTGAAAATGAGGAATAAAATTGTGGGTGATGATGAGTATATGGCTTAAATCTTCCCAGCAACCTGCGGTTAGGTTAACACATACACGTGGTTTGATGAAGGCTTCTGGGGCACGTGGTTAACTCATACGCATAGTTTGATGAAGGAATATGGGGCACGTGGAGAACATTTTAATATGATGAGGTTGACAGTAAAGGGATCACCTCCTAATGGACCCACGTGATATTTTGATGGGGTCTGCATACAAACGTAACTTGAAATAGGTGAAATGATAATTGTTAATAGGCCTTTTTTCATTCAACACACCATTGTTTGGCAGGAAAATACAAATGTGAAATTCAATCACCACAATTCAATGCATTCAATATACACATTCTAATGATTTTATAAGAGGCAATTTCCAGTGTCATTTTCACTACGAATTTGCATATGCTTTCACTGCATATCCTCTACAAAATTCACCACCGTACATATAACAGAACAAAAAAAAAAATTATAATTCATATGTACGACTGAATTTATGCAAGCCACCTATTTTGTCAATTACACCAAATATAAAATTGATTTCCTATAAGCCACATCACAACTCAGGCATAATTGGCCACAGCAAAATGAAATGACATAATGTTTCCCACGAAGATTGAATTTGCACATTCCAATGATTTTATAAGAGGGAATTCCCTGTATATCCTCTGCAAAATTCAAAGATTACTAAGGAAACCTATGCACATTCCTCTTAAAAGGGAGCTTATTCATGTTGGTACACCCAGAATAACTAAATTCATGTTTTTATTTATCAGTATACCGGATTTACATTTATGTTGTCTGTTTCATTGTTCAATATAATCTTTTATATTTATGTACTCAGTGTCTACATTATTTTCAGCCATACAGAATATTCAGTTTTGTCTTAGTTGTTGAAATGATCATTATCCATTATGTAATCATATCACAACATACAATATATTTATCTGTTTTCTTCCACTTATTTTATGAGTTTCAATAATTAGATTACATATTTGATATACATATACATATACATGTACATGTATATGTATATGAAGGTACATATACATATACATGTACATGTATATGTATATACAAATATATATACACATGTATATGCATATGTATGTATGAATGTATATGTATACATGTATATGTATATACATAGACATGTATATTTATATAGATATACATATATTTATTGAAATTTGTGGCACAAAGTATATGCACAATACACACTGTCAAATAAATTTTTGCAACGGTTGTCACTAAATATATGTATATGTACATGTATATGCATATAGATATACATGTATACACATACATATATATGTATATATATGTCCTTTCTATTGCACTCTACCATGTATGGTGCCATCATATGTAATACACACCATTATTTTCAGCTTCATACCAAGGATCAAAACATTGTGGATTTTAATGCTCCAATCAAAACTCTTATTGTTGGGCGGGGGCCCTAGCTCGGTTGGCTAAGTAATTCCGTTGCGGCTCGGCTGGTCACGAGTTCTAGTCTCCCCCGTCCCATGGTACCAGAGGGTGTGTCGCGCCAGCGCCGCCGGTCACGTTAAAAAGTTTACCAGGCACACTGCAGTTTATAGGGGGTCGTGCTACCCGATTCCTGCAATCTAAAAAAAAAAACTCTTATTTTTGTGCATGCAATATTGTAAGGATGATTTGATGTGGGAATGTTACGAGTGCCGAGTAATACCCCTATTTATTACAATTATTTTGCAGGAAAGCGGGAGCGTGGAGAGGTGAATCAAGCATGTGGATTATCAACATACCAACAAAGTTGTGTTTGTTAACACAACAAACTCTATATGGACATTTTTCTCCGAATGCTTTATGATATGTTTACATTTTCTAGTATACACATGTTCATAAATAAATACTTGTCTTATCAGATGCTTATTTCATTGGAGGAATATATGTATTGGCATTGGTCTCTTAATGGCAGGAATGTGAGGACTTATCTGCAATCAACAGGTAAAGTCTATGACTTTACTTTGGCAATGACCTAGTAATACTGAAAAATGTGTCTTTTTATATATATGGCTGAAAGTTAGATGAAATGACCAATAGTATACAGTAATTATGAGATTAGTTAGTATTAGATTAATTATATGTCTGCATGTATATATATATATATATATATATATATATATTGATAGGTATATATGTACATACATATATATGGTTATGCATATATGTATGTACATATATAGCTATATATATGTGTGTGTGTGTGTCTATGTGTATATATATAATTAATCTGATAATTAACATGTAGTTCCATTAATTTTTGATACTGATAATTGATAAGAGTATATCATTGTCTTCATATGCCTTCATCAAACCACGCGTATGGGTTTACCTAACAAAGTTTTGTGATTATTTTTTATTGACAAAGACTGAAACATAGTGTAATTAGTGAGAACACAGAAAATAGAAGGTTGAAACCATCATCAAACATATAAGGCATACAAATTTGAGGTTCCAATAACAAACAACAGCAGCATTAGGACATTTTATAATCATATCATAGTTATATTTTGAATCAAACTGCAATAATTGATTGGGTGGTGCGAGAGAAAAACATGGCTCGAACATACTTGAAACATAATTACATCAGCATTATCACATCTTATAATCATATCACAGTTATAACTTTAAGCAGATAAACAGATCTGATTTGCAAACCAGATCACCAAAATATACTACTACATCGATCAAAAAACAAAATTGAATATGGACATCATCAACTGTCCATATTTCTAGGAAAAGGTGGCGGCGTGATATATCCGCCACTAGCTGAGTCAGGCCCACTTGTAGGAGGTGATACTTGGTTAATACCTCCTTGAAGGCATGTTGCTATTTGAGCAAGTAATGCCTAGCTTGCATCAGCAGTCAATCCCATTTGTTGTGAGCCACTCCCAACCTGCATATTGTTGATGGTTGTAAAGGTGGTGTCAAAATGCTCATCATATCAAGTAGGATAAGATGATGGGTGGGTATAGGATCCCCCACTGTAGACTTACATTTTCTCTTCTCTGTTTGTTTTGCTTTCTTTTCTGTTGCCTTTTGTAGATGTTCAGCCTTGGCCTGCTCCTATCTAATGGCTTTCTCTTGCATTCTTATCATTTTTTGCTCATCTTCTATCACTTTCCTTGCTTGCTTCTCAGCCCTTGTTGCTTCCTTTATAATTGCTTCTGCTTCACGATCTGCCTTTCTCTACAACATCTGCTCCTTCTTACGTTGTTGCAACTCCTCTTTCCTTTTCTTCTCTGCCTCTTGTTGGCTAAACAATTCGATGAAGGCATCAGATGTTAGTACTTGGGACTGCCTACTAAGCCGAAGCATTCCCGAACGACCTCTCTGTGATGTTCCTACACCCTCTGCACTGGAAGTTTCAAGAATTTGTTGTTTGGTCTTGTTGTTTGCGATCCATCATGCAGGGTGCATGGCACAAACTCAGCTTCTTCCTCACTAATAGCATTGTCATCTTCACTTTGACCATCACTATGCTCTTGCCAATTCCTTGCATTAGTGAAGTAATGTATTACTTCAGCTGGATCAACGTGTGGTGGGGAAGGCATAAAGAGGCTGACTTCTTCCTCAATTGGATTTATTTGCACTCCAAGGTTTGTGGCTGCTTCATGCATCCATTCCGGTTGGCTAACTTGAGTTGGAAAACTTAGGCCTGTTGATGTAGTGGTTGTATCTTCAGTAGAGGGTGCAATAACTGATTGAACTTCTGGTTGGAAATCTGCTAAAACTTGTTGGATTTCTGGTTGAATGTGTGTTGTAGCTTCATCACCCCCATTGCATTCTGCTGCAACACCACTTGCCACTTCCCTTGCATCATACTCCCTCACAAAACCATCTATTACATCCTCATTGTAACCAAGAAGATGCAAGCATGTCTCTGCTACCATAACATCGTCTTCAGTTTCCATTGTGACTGGTTCATCTTCAGTTGTAGGAGTTTGAACATCATCTTCAACAACATAGCCCTCACTTGGGCCCATGTCGTTGTCAAGGGTTGACCGATTAAGAGGCCATATTCCTGTTCTGCGGAACCCATTGATAATGTTACTTGGTTTCAAGGCTTTTCTGAAAGCTTGGCTAGCAAGACTTGCCAACTCTTCACGTCCAATATCAATATGTGTGTTTGTAGCTTGCCAAATAGTTCTTTCCTCTCTAAAATATGCTTTGAATGGAGCAAAAATGTTGACATCCAATGGTTGTAGCTTGTGACTGGTATGAGCAAGCAGCGTTAGTAGGTCTATTCCTAATTATTGTGATTGCTCAATGGTCTTGAAAGCCACGTGGCTGCCATGACTATCAAAAATGAGAAGGGCCCAATTTGTCGGTGAAACGCCACTAGGGATATTTGCTGCAAAATGGTCTAACCATTTGAGAAATAGTTCCTTTGTCATCCACACATGTTCTTGGACTACCATCAATGCCCCAACCTCGCATTTAAAGATATAGTTTTGCATGTGCCTCTTTGATTTAAACAAGTAGAACCCGGGAATGCTTATCCCAGTTGCACTTACACAAGCCAGCACTATGATCCACTCTCTACTTTTTAAAACTAAATGTGGTACACATTTTGTACCCAATTTGGCAATAACTCTCATGCCACAGTTCCTTCCAGCCTGAATACCAGTCTCATCGTAGTTCCATATTCGACCTGGTCCATACTGGTTAAGTTTGATCAGGTTCTCGAGGTTGTCGTAGAATGCTTGCACAATAGAAGAATGAACCATAATTGCTCTATCATTGTCCACTCCTTCAGCTGTTCTGATTGTCAAATCTGGGTGCCTTCTTTGAAATCCTGCCCACCATGACCTCCCGGGGACCCCATTTGTGAAAGGATTGGGTCGACTTGCTATTATATGGGAAACAGTGGCTTGCAGTTGATTTACTTGCAGTCCATGGCCCAATCTTGCCATGTCCTTGCACCATTCGACAACTTTAGTCTCCTCCTCTTCAGTTAAAATTGTAGGTGGACCCCTCCGCTTTGTGGTGGTTTGTCCTAATAGCCATGCCCTCAAACTGCTAGGTGGCATACCCCACTTGATTGTTGCTGCCCTGATTGACATTTTGTTTCCTTCAACACTCTTAACTGCTCCTTCCATATCAGCATATGTCCACTACCTAATGGGTACAGGTACAGGTGAGGGCAGTTGCACAGCAGGTTGAACATCAGGTTGAACATTTGGCTGAACAGGAAGTTCAGCTTTTGTTGTGTTGGTGGCTTCATCTGCAGAGTCAAGAACATCTTGTGGGCTGGGATTTGCATGAACTTCTTCATCAGGCTGTGTTTCAACGAAGTGCACCCCACGAGTTACTCTAATTGCACGTTTTCCTCTTCCTACAACCCTTGTAGTCCTTCTAGCAGGTGCCATAATTTTCCAGTTAACCTGCACAGACAGTAAAAATTGAATAACTTGTTAGTGCAACAAAGAATAACATGAGATTAGTTCATAGAATAATGTCAACATAAATCATAGCACTCAAACATTAACGACGCCCAAAAAAACCCACTGTTGAAAAAACAATCTTACAGGTGAAGAGAGGTGGAGACATTTTCTGCAGCTCCATATAAGATTAAATGAAAAAATCTTTGAAGATTAAGTATCTTATTATATACCCAATAAATTTCATGATGATAATTGGTCAAAATTCTGTCAATGTTTTGTTTAAATCACATTACATGTGATTACTTCATAGAATAATGTCAAAAAAAGGCATAGCAGTCAAAAAGTCGATGCCATAGATAGAATAAGACAAATTAATTCACGACAGAATAAGACAGAATAAGACAGTCAAACCCTTCATACCATACACATAAATGATTTTTAAAGATGCCAAAATGCAATCAAACACCATTGAACCCAACAAAAATCCACTATTGAACAAACAATCTTGCAGGTGAGAGAGATGGATCAAATTTGTACTGGTCACATGTAAACTCTACACGGCTTAATATGAGGAAACAGTACATGGCATGACTATATATATATATGTATGTATGTATGTATATATGTATGTATGTATGTATGTATGTATGTATGTATGTATGTCTACAGTTTGATAAGAATATGACAGAATAAGACAAAATAATTCACGAGGGATCATTTTTCTACCAGTCGGCAGTCACATGTAAATAGAAATGATTACAGTCAAACCCTTCATGCCATACACATAAATGATTTTTAAAGATGCCAAAATGCAATCAAACACTAGATTCTTACCACATTTATATATATATATATATATCTATACAATCTGCTATGATGAAACCCTACACATTCTTATCAAATTATATATATATATATATACAATCTGCTATGATGAAACCGTACACATTCTTATCAGATTATATATATATATATACAATCTACTATGATGAAACCCTACACATTCTTATCAGATTATATATATATACAATCTGCTATGATGAAACCCTACACATTATTAAAGACGGATTTAGAATATAACTATGATATGATTAAAAAATGGGTAATGTTGATGTTATTATATTTGATGTATGGTATAATGTTGCTATTATAATCTTTGATTTATGATGAATGCAGGTGAAAAAAATGTAACTACAATATGATTAAATAATGGATAATGCTAAGTTGAACAGCTGACTGAAAGCAAAATTATTGGTATGCTTGAAAATAATGTAAACACTGAGTACATAAATATAAATATAATGTAACTACGATATGATTAAATAATACTAAGTTGAATAGCTGAGTGAAAGAAAAATTATTTGTATGCCTGAAATTAATGTAAACATTGAGTACATAAATATAAAAGATTATATTGAACAATGAAACAGACAACATAAATGTAAACATTAAGCCTGATTAATAATGTAAACACTGAATATATTGAATAAATAAAACATTATGCCTGATAAATATAAAAGAGTATATTGAATAATGAAACAAACAACAAAAATGTAGAATAGTATGGCTGAAAATAATATAACCAGTGAGTACTTAAATAGAAAATATTATATTGAATATTGAAACAAATGTAACCAGTGAGTACTTAAATAGAAAAGATTATATTGAATATTGAAATAGACAACATAAATGTAAAACAAAGAGGCTGAAAATAATGTAAACACTAAGTACATAAATATAAAAGAGAATAATGAATAATGAAACAAACAATATAAATGTAAATCCAGTATACCGATAAATAAAAACATGAATTTACTTATTCTGGGTGTACCGACCTGAATAAGCTCCCTTTTAAGAGGAATGTGCAGAAGTTGCCTTAGTAAGCTCTGAAGTCTACAGAGGATATTCAGTGAAAGCAGGGGAGAATTCGTAATGAAAATGACCGTGGGAATTCCCTCTTAAAAAATCATTCGAATGGGTAAATTGAATGCATTGAATTGTGGTGGGTGAGTTTCAAATTTGATTTTTTTGTGGGAAAAAATCTGTCATTTCATTTTGTAGTGGCCATCTATGCCTAAGTTTTGTTGTGGCCTTTAGGAAATCAATTTTATATTTGGTTTAATTGTCAAAATAGGTGGCTCTATTAAATTCAGTTAGATATATGAATTATACTATGTTTTTTGGTATATTAGGGAGCCTTACACCATTAACTGTTTATGTAGGTACTAGAAGTAGATGGGGTTAATGCATGAAGATGTCAAGGGATGTGTGG
Organism: Sequoia sempervirens; assembly: GCA_007258455.2. Taxonomy (NCBI): domain Eukaryota; kingdom Viridiplantae; phylum Streptophyta; class Pinopsida; order Cupressales; family Cupressaceae; genus Sequoia; species Sequoia sempervirens. The sequence goes on from VDFB02252584.1 coordinate 22,960, forward strand.
GTGATTGTGCAACTAATAGCTCATTAAGCTGATCAATGTTTTGTATTATGTCAGAATGTGCACTATTAACTCTTTATAATGTTTTAAATTATGTGACATTGTGCACCATTAACTCTTTATGTATACATGTAAATACAATGCACTAGAAGCTTTAAGCCACTTGCATGGAGTTCTTATTGTAAACATCAGTGTACCTTATTTAATTCATAAATGACTTTATTTTGTGCAAGTTGACTTGTGTTGAAAACATAATTGTACCAATATATGTTTAAATTTGTTTTTTTTTGTTGGTTGGTTACAGACTAAGTAGTGAACATATACTGGTGTAATGTCTATTTTTTTATTGGCATAACTACAACATTTTAATGACTAAAATGTAAATGGAATATTAGGGGGACAGGTGAACGAGGAGTGAATGGCAATCGGATCATGAACGGCAATCAAGGGTTTTCCCCTAGTGAAGGAGGAGGAATTGGGCGTGGGAGTTGAAAAGACTATGCAAAAAGAAAATTTAAAAAAAAAATTGAATATCTATAGTGGGTTGTGTGGACATAAGGGAGACATAAGAAAAGATTTAAAATCAGACAAACTTTATTTTTGTGTTGTTCGATTAACAAAAGAAAGATGGATGGTAATATGGTTGCAAGTAAACTAGTTTAGTTATCTTATTCTATAATATATCTAAATAATGTCGAGAGATATCTTAGTCTAGAGCAGTTTGATTTTTTGGGAGAATATAGGAGTTTAAGAAATTGAATAAGGATACTTACAAGCATACATATCATCTACCAACATGTTTAAATATGAGGTCTTCGGAGGATTATATGTTGTCGTTTTTGTTTATAGACAATATAATGAATACATTAAAAAATGTTTTGTACAATAGGATTATATAGATAATGAAGAATGCATTTTTTATTGTAAACTTTGTTAAAGTTGTATGGAGTTTTTTCTAAAGGGTGGGTGTTTTGTGCTATATTTCTTTTGATATTTTGTTTGGTTTTATTAGTCTAGTAAGCGACTGAATAAGTTTTATAGGTGTTTTAGGCTTGTTGTGTCTACCTTGATTTTGTGGTTTTTATGGAAGGCAAGCAACAAAGAGGTCTTTCAAGCTAAAAAGATATCACTTACAAACTGTTATCATGTGGTCATTCTCTCTACTATTGCTTTGCATGTCACTTCCAAAGGAGTTTCAAAATTGTCTCATGAAACCATTATTCCGCATTAGGATGCTCAAGATCATTTGCCCTAATATTGTTCCTAGTGTGAATTTCTCAACATATGGAGGCATCCTATTAATTTTTTCTACTCATCTGACTATTAAAGATGAATTGGAAACTGATCTCCATTTTGTTGATGTTCAAGATTGCAATGTCAATGTTGTCCTTGGTCAGTTTGTTGAGATTGAGGCTACTATGAAGAAAAGAGAGGACAAAAATATTGTGAAATTCAATTATCACCTTTTCCTGGCTAGAAAAGGTGTTGGATAGTCATTCAAAAGGAATCCTCAAATCTATTTTAAATAAATCTGCTAATCACCAAGTTTGATGATTGACTAGTGAGTTTTTGAATCTATACTTTGATAGAGGTTGCTAGGTTGCAGTCTTGGTACGTTTCCTTCTGCATACAGTGTAGGGAAAACTTTAGTGGTGAATCTTTGCCAATTGGAAAATTTTAGAAATTGGCGAAGTTGAAATTGGTGAGTTAAACGCACCCAACAGGGTGTCCAAATAGCCCATATTTTATGAATTATTAGTCCAATGCAAGTCTATTTGCCAACAATTTTTTTTATGAGGCATATTTAAGCAACAAATTCACCATAAAAAACTAAGCGTTTCAAATGGACCGATTAATATTTTCACCTGGAATCCTGGAAGCATGTAATAAAACACCTACATATTTTCTAATACTATTAAAACATTGTATTAGGACCCATTTCGCTAATTAAAATTTACAAATAGTTGCTTGTGAAGACCCATTTCGTGAATTAAAATTTATAAATAGTTGCTTATGACAACCCACTTCGCCAATAACATTAAAAAATAATTACATTTGAGGACACTTTTCGCCTTGACAATTACATCATTGTATAAGCATGCAAGATTCACCATGTTTTTAATATACCATTTAAAAATCCCGTGAAATTCACCAAATATGGATTGATATAAATACAATTGAAATTGTCATTTATTCTTACACATTTTGTTCAGTTCTCAATTTGGAAGTTAGTGAAAGCTAAAAACGTAAACTTAAAGGTGAGTGATCATTTCTTCATAGTGTTATAATATTTTTTTATCTCTTTTCCATTCTTGATTCAATATTAAAGATGATATTGAGTAGGGAATGAGATCTATATTCTTTGTCCTTCTTAAACAAGAAGACATTTTTTTTTCAGGTTTTATTCGAAGTGAAAGATCAATATGTCGAGCAGTAGGGGCAAGACTCCTCAGGGTGGTGAAGGGACTGGGAGGCCATCAAAATGTCCAAATTGTAGAGGTACCATATAGTCTTACTTTGGAATTTTCAATGCTTTTGATCCATCAAATCAAGATGGAGATACGAAACATCAACTCTTCCACCAAATATTAATGAAGAAGGCATTCACAATACCTTACCGCCACTAGAAGGTCAAGGTGAGATTGTTATTGAGTTAAATATATCAAATGAGGATGGCAATACTGCAGAAGATGTTCCAAGGGATACCCTGGTTAGCCAAAATGAGATAATTGACTTGGATTAGGATGATGTTGGTAGCAAGAAAAGAAAATACAAATAAAAAATGGGGTGTGAGTGGGAAATGACAAGGAATTTTCAACTTGGTTGGTTGTAAAAGTACCCATTCATTGTACTAGTGGGGAAAGTAGACGATGTTAAAAGTGCAATAGAATGCATGTGTGCGATTTGTAGTTGGAAATGTAGAAGAGACAAGAAGTTGCAGCTAAAGATTGACACTATAGAAAAGCATATTGGTAAAGTTTATGAAAAACAAATCATAGATGGAAAGGAACAATCAGTCGTATAATAGAAATCAAAGGAAGAATGTCTTCATGTTAAGTATGCCACAGAATATGAAGATCATAACCAAAGAATGTTGAAGCTTGTTGCATGTCAAGGTACACTTGAGGCTCAATTTGGAAAAACAATGGAAGGAGCAAATTTGTCAAAAACTATTCAGTTGAGTGTTGTTTTTCATATTTTGTCTAGACGGTGTCCTTTGACAGACTACCCAAAATATTGTAATTTATTATCTTTTTTGGGTGTTCCTCACTTTCCTTTCTCACATTGGTCAGTAAACGCTACATGGGATTGCTGTAGTGGAAAAGCAATATTTAAAAGAGAAAGTAAAAGAGTCAAACTTCATCGCATTATCTTTAAATGAAGTTACTACAGTAGACAATAATTCTTGGGTCTGTATGCATTTGTATATTGTAAAACAACATGTTCACCAAGCTCATCTTCTCTATGTTCATAAAATGAAGGATAGTTCAACATCACAAAATCTATTTGAACTAGTCAAGAAATCATTGAATGAAATTGCAAGTATGGATGAGTTGACAATTGCCAAAAAGTTGGTGTGTGTACGAGTTGATGGAGTTGTAGTGATGCAAGGTCAAAGGAGTTTTCACAAAGTTACAAACTTCTTGTGCACCATACATGCTTGGCATTCATTGCATGTCCCACAAAATGAATTTAGCATTCAAAATTGTAAGCAATTTTCCTACATTATCAAAAATTGAAAATCTAGTCCGCAAAATCTACGCATACTTCTTATGAAGTCCCAAACGTTTCACAGAATTTCAAAATTTTGTTGAGGGAATAATATTATGAAACAAGATTATTAAGGATGTCAATACCAAATGGATCTCCCTGCATGGACCAGTGCAACAATTTCTCTCAAAATATCAATCCTTGATTGGAGTAATGTACAAGCATCGCAGCATAGTAGACAAAGCTACTAGCCTCTTATATAGGTTAATCAATATAGAGACACTCTTGACTTTAGCTAGCCTTCTCCCCATGTTGGATGAAATGAAAAATCTTGTGAAGAAATCCCAAGACATAATTATGTATATTTATGAATATTCCAAACTACGTAAACATACATGCTTGGCCCTCGATCATCTATATCTAGATCTAACACAAGAAAGCCCAAATTATTTCGTGTGCCAGAAAATTACTGATTTGAATAATCCTGATAATTATTTATAGTTTAATGCAAGTAGACACTTATGTATTTGTGTACACGGATATGAGATACCAATGTACCATTGTAAGATAGGCAGATGCTCTAGCAGAGAAGTACCTATTAAAGAGGAAGATTTTAACAGCGTTGTTAAATCTATTAGTGATAATTTGAAGGAAATTACAAAATCTCTTTCCTCATAGATTCATGAAAGATTCCCTCAACATGAAATACTTGAAGCCATGGGTATTGTGTATCCTCAATTTTGGGTAAACCGAGATAGCCCAAAATATTTTCATGATCAAGTAAACATCTTGATCAAACAATTTTTGAAAAGTGTAACATACAATGAGCAAACAATAGAAGGAATTTTAAATAAAGATAAGCTTAGACAACAATATAATAATTTTGCAATAGCTATGAGGGACCAGTATAATTCCATGGACATGGAGAATGCCTTTGAACCAGGATCAATAACAAAGGTTTGGACAAACTTAGGTCAAAGTGAAATATTGTGTGATACGATATCAGAATATTTCAAACTTGTTGATTTATGACAAACAATGATATTGGGGTCGGTGGAGGATGAGAGATTTTTCAGTTCATTGACATTTTTGAAATCAAAGTTAAGAAACAAACTAGACAAGAATTTGGAAAAGTGCTTGAGGATGAAAGGAACTGTGTATAATGTCAAAAAAATTCCTTTTGAAAGGACACTCATAATCTGGAGGTCCACATGTGAAAGAAGAGGGACCGAGTTGTTCAACACTCCAATTCCAAACGCTGGTACTGGTGGCATCGGTGGCACTGGTAGTGGAAGTGGGACAAATGACAGTGACATAATGAATGTTGAATTGGAGATGCAGGCCGAAGAAAATGAAGAGCAGACTTGAAATCAAGACGACTCTTTTACTTTATCTCAAGTTGAACATCAATTTGAGGACCCTGAATCCATTTGGGAAATGGAAGTGAATTAGTAGCTTTTAGGTATTTATACTGCACTTCATGAATCAATTTCCATTGTTCCAAATTGTAGTTGATGATATTTTATATTGTATTCCATGAAATTATGAATCATTGCACTTCATGATATTTTATTTTATATTCCACTTCATGAATCATATTCCAAACTGTAGCTGATGATATTTTATATTGTATTCCATGAAATTGTGATATTTTATATTTTATATTGTATTCCATGGTATTGAATTTGATATGTGATTTTGCATCATTTTTAAAGAACACTTATCACACTACTTATAAATTTCTATTGCATTACCATTCACACAATCTTTGTAATCCTTGATCATATTTTTCAATCCACATTACCACACTTATCATCAATTTCCTTTATTTTTTTATAGTTAAATAACTGCTATATGGGGCAGCACCCTGTATTAATCAAAAAAGTTTTTTACAATTCCCGGACAGTATCAGACCCTTGAACCAAATGCCAAGGACACATCCCATCAAAATTCAATAAGAATCCCACATCTACAAAACATTTAGACCCAAACATAGAACAGACTGACCTTTGACACCAATGCGAACCATTCACAAACCCACCACAAAACAAGTTGGCGATTCATTTGATCATTGACGACACACATACCCACCACACCATTGCATGGGACTAGGCATTAATGTATCTGGCCTACTTGGTCTACTTGGCTTTGGTTGCATTCTGGATAACTGGGAAATCACCACTGCAAGCACTATAAGTAGGATGGTTCACTCGCTCCACCCAACTCTTGGTATTGTTTGCAACCCATTCTCCTCCAACACCCAGCTCACAGTCCTCCTTATCTGAGGGCCACCTCTCCCCATCCCAAATGCCTTGACCCATCCCTTCGGTCGGTCTTTGAGAATACCCGTTGCATGTAGGAGGAAGTCAATGCACCTGTCTATCTCACCCCAGCGATGTTTGAGCGTTGTGTGGTCCAGCAAGTCTACCAAAGGGAATTTTGGTACTAACCATTCATTCCCATGGGCCTTGTAGTAGTGTAGCGGCGGAGGGGTCATGAAGTTTCCATCAATGTTGTCTAATGTCACGTCAATATTTTCCAAAAGTGAATATTGAAATATCATTTGGCATAACTTCTTCCCCTGAGATTTTGACACACCCATGTACATGAGCATCGCTAGGAACATGGTGATAATGTTTGGATTCATCCTAAGCTTGTGAGTTTCCTGCACAAATTTTGGAACCAAGATCCCCTTCACCGCCTAGAGCACCAGTGGGTGCTTGGACACCATCAGTCCCTTCAACCACTTCTCAGTGACTTCACCATGGAATGCATTCTGCTACTTTGTGGAATTTAGAAAGAGTGGAGTCTCCATCGCCCCTTAAGAGAGTGTCGAGAGCACAAAAATAATTGGGAAAAATGATCTCTGCCACCCCTATTTAAAGCAAAACCCTGTGTAGCCATATGGAGACCGTACCAAGTATTAAAGACCTTCATGTCTTGCAACTTCAATGCTCATATATTTTTGAGATCCTACCTCGATCTTCCCCGTTCGAGCAAGCCTAGAATTTAATGTGAAATGCAACAACCGTCATTTCACCAATCTCCACCTTAAGTGCATTCTCAATTTTGATGCCCATCACCTATCACCCTGTGTGTCATCAATCACCTGGGTACTCTTCACCGCCACTTTTTCCAACCTGTCTACCACCTTGTTCCCTTCTCTATAGATGTGGCTTACTCAAAATGAATCAATGTTCATAACTTATCATTAATTTTCATTACTGAGAGGATACAACATTTTACAATACTTTGACATAGGCTTAATTTGTAAATTTCTCAAGCCATGTGTTGTAATCCTCCTCAATTGGCCATTACATATCCAACAACTTCTATACTTTTGTGTTATACTGGTTGTACCATGCATCAATTAGCACCTTGGCCTCTTTGACAAATGTGTTGATCCTCATCTCTATTTCTGTCATATTATATATGTTAGGATTCAACATAGAATAATCAACAACACTCAGCATCATCTTAGAATGAGGAAGCAGTTCTCCCAACTCTTGCTCCCATTTGGAAAAATCCTTTAATTCACCCTTATCATTCAATATCTTGGGCATAGTAAACCCTTCCATTTCTCTGAACATTCTCAATTTATTTTGGAGTTGCATTCCCAGCTTTCCATGAAAAGTTGTGATTTTATTTACTAAATCAATGGCCTTCAATAAATTAGGAATGTTGGCAGGAGCTTCAGAGTCTTCTTGCATTTGAGGCATCATTTCTTTCAATTTTCCTTCCCTAGCACTCCACTTATTCCACTTAGTTCAGAATGCTTTCTAAACTTGTAAGTAATTCACATTTGCCTCATGAATATTTTTGTAGGCATCCCACACATTATTAGCTTTATTTAGCAATTTTGTTACTCTATGTTTTAACACATCATCAAAAATATCATTAGCCACTTTGACTGTCTCCATTTTTTCTTTCTTTGTGTTTTCTTTCTCTGCTTGCACTTCTTGCTTCAAGCTCTGAATTCTCAATGACAGGGTTTCTCTATCTTGTGCTGACAAATCTGAAGCATAACTTATTGGAGAGGGAAAACCCCTAGATGTACTAGTAGTAGTGGAAAGTACCTTGTTGTGCTCATCCATCAATTTATTGTATTTATCCAACATTTTTTTATAATTAGCTTATGTGATCTTGGTTGTGTCTACACTCAACATGGAAGCATGCATTGTCAACTGTGCATCTACAATAGTTGTCATTTTAGTAGCCCTTTTAGCAACCATAGCTCCAATCTCTTTCTCCATAGACTTTATCACTTCAGGCTTCCCAGTATTTGGTTCCATAGACCAAATAGCAAGTGTATGTAACTTAGGACTAAAGCTTAAGCCAATTTTTTTTTTTATCAAAAATCTCCTCAAAAATGGAGGCATTTGGATCTTTCCTAATTGCATCTAATGCAATGGTTGGTGATAGTTCCCATCCAGGAAATAGTAGAATCCCAATTCCTTTGAATAGGGCTCTTGCACCCTGTGGTGACATAGCAACAATTTCCTGCATTATTTTTCCTTCCTCCTCCTTCTCAGCTTCATCTTGCAAAGAAGGGCCAACCTTTCCTTTTTCCTCTTCTATTCTCTTTTTTATATCAGAGGCTTTCAAATGGATAAAAAAATCTCTAAATTCTTTTGTTTGAACAAAATCATCATCACACATGAAATTTTTAGAGGCCTTGATCCTGACATTGTTATCCTTGACTTCATTATACTCCCATTTTACAATTCTACTGGGAGGAACATCAATATTCAAAGCATCTTCTTTAACAGAAGATGGGAATATTTGATCCACTTCCTCCTCTATTGGAATGTATTCTACAGATACCTCAAGTGCATATCCTTCACCTCCTTGCTCTATTTCAGAATAAGTCACCAATGGGGTGACTACAGGTTGTTTGCATGTCTCCTTACCTTTCAATTCAATGCATTGAGTAGAAGATTGAGTCGGATGGCTCCTTATTTGTGCTTCATGATTTAGTTTGGCCACCATGGCCCTTATTTCAACTTGCTTAACCTTTTGAAAGAAAATTTTGTCTTCAAAATATCCAAGCATCAATTTTGCTTGCACAAATTTGTCTTGTACCTCACAGTAAGGACTAATGTAGAAAGGATTTTCTTTTAACATCTTCTCCTCTATTGCACAAATTTTCTTCCATGTAATTTTTCTTTTTGCAACTTCCTTATTAGAAGACAAGTTTTTGATCACATCCTCTTGATAGAGGAATTGATGATGTCTCCCTGATAATCCTTTGGCTCTTCTCTGAGCAGTAATAACCCCTTCAGGGTCACAAAACCTTATAATATCTTGTTTCATTTTAAGACTGTTTAATATAGAGCCAAACCTCTCAATGCCTTCCTTTGAAGTGCAAGTGAAATAGGAAAAACCATAGTAAGGGTTTAGCAAGGATGCCTTCCTTGATTTTATAAAATGTGCCTTATCCATGGCATCAAGCTACCACATTATCTCCATGAAGGCTTGTCGGTCTGACATATATAATGTTAGTTTGTGGGGTGGCACTAGGGATCCATAAATTCCAATTGTATTATAGTCAGATTGGAGGTACCAATCCCCCCAATTGAATTTTTGTGCAATGCCCTCCTCATACTCCAAAGGCCCCAATATTTCTTTCACACCTTTTGAGATTTTGTAAATGGGCTTTATGCCCAACTGCTCTAGTAGAAAAAACTTGAAAACATTGTAAAACATAGCATAATCAGATTGAGGATAGTGCACATCCTAGATATGGGTCCACCATTGCATAGGAAACTCATTATCCATGTCATCCCTTTCTCTCAATTTCATGAATTTTCTAAACACCATTCTACCTTTCCACAACAGCATATACATCAACAAAGAATAGTGTTTGCATGACAATGGAGGGGTTGCATCTTTCAACTTAATCAAATCCTCATGCAAGTGTTTAGCAATATAGGAAGCATAATCCCAAACCTTGTTTTGATACTTATTTTGAATATCAATTACTAAAACCATCAAAGCAACATCCATTTTTATGTCAAAATTCTTATGCAGGACCTGACACAATGCATAGTCTGTAATTTTGAAATAGTCCTCAAAATCATCACAACCAAATGGTTCTAACTCCAAAGGACTGAAAGGTACACCATTCTTCTTTAGATCATGTCTCTTGTGCCTTGTAAAAACATTCTTTCTATATGCAAAGATTTTTTGCTCATATTCATTTATAGATTACATAAATTAATGGATTCAGAAGCAGATGGATTCAAGTTAAAAACTTCCATTATTTGACTCCCTAAAATTTCCAACATAGGAAGAAAAATTGGAAACCTTTTGATTGTCCTGTCAGTTGGATCATAGCACCTAGCCAATTCAAGCATTGGGTCCACCTCCACAAACACATTGGGGCACACCAATTTTCCAATGTCAAAAGTCCATAACTGATAGGTGGGATGACTGGTAAACCTCCTCTTGAAAGCATATATAAACAAATCCCAACCACTCTGCAATAGCACCACATCACCAATCCCAACAACCAAATCATGAAAATGAGCTATCAATGCACCCTCACCAATCTTTCTCTTTCCAATTGGCTTAACCTCTGTAGTCGGGTTCTTAGGGGCCTCTTCCATGAAATGAGAGTAATCTTTCTTAACAACTCTCTTATTTGCAGATTTTTCAGGTCGTGTGTCAGGCTTAGGCTTATCATCTTGAGGCTTAGGCCTTTTAACAACTCTCTTCTTTGTAGGTTTTTCAGGCTATGTGTCAGGCTTAGGCCTTTTACCCCTTTTTTGGGTAGTTTTTCTCTATGCTTTAGTGGAGGATTCACTAGGCTCACTCATTGTTATAGATCAATAAAACTAAGGTTCCAAGATATCTATGAATTACAATTCTATTCTTTGAATTCATAAGGTTCAAACTCAATTTCAAAATAACTTCACTCCTTTACCCCCAAACCCTACGTATAATGATTGCAATTCCCTTACTAACCAAAGAGAAATAACCCTAAATAACAAACCCTAGCTATCTACTCACTTTCTCAATTACCTAGTGCTACAAATTACTCATAGAGGCGCAAAATTCAATTTACCTGGGAAAATTAGCAGCTTGTTCTTTAAAATTTGCTTTCCCTGGAGCTCCACCTTCTTCTCTTCACTTAACTAGTTCTTAAATTCTCGAGGATTGAAATTATGAAAGAAAAGTGATTAGAAACCCTATTTATGACTCGGAATTGGAGTTTCTTCTCTGATAGATAGCTCGCATGAGTGAACTAACAAGTTTTCGTTCAAGTTTAAAATCCAACCGTTGATCTTCTTTGATTAAAAACAAGATGTACATTTATCCTCAACCATTGCTTTATTCTTTCCCAAGTGTGTTTTAAAACAACGGCGATACCCTAGGGAGTTTCTAGGTAGCCACCCACATGTTCATTAACCCTTTAGAACCCCATCGCTCATTGCAGTAATGCTTTGAAGTTAAGTCCATACTTCAACGATGAGCGACAACACCTCTGATGGAAGGAATATTCCTCATTATATTCTCCATTGCTTATTTCCGAAGTGTTACAAAGATACACTTTCACTTCAGCGAAGAGAAACCCAATGATACAAAGATATAGCCTTAGTCCATTGCTTATCGCCATAGTTGATTTGGAAATGAGAATGCTTTTAACGACGAGCGAAACAAGCGATGGAACCAAATGCAGACATGTGGCAAGATCACAGCCCACCATTCCTTACCTTGATATCACTCATCACAGTAATCGAAATAAACAAAGAAACTTTTCTACGATGGTGCTATATAAAGGTGAAACTCATGTTCATTATGCTTCGTTGAAGTGGAACCAAAGAACAAAATATCTTTAGCGATAAGCGATATGAAAGGAAACAAGCATATCACTCATTGTGGAAATGATACGTGGAGACCAAACACCTTCTATGATGTGTGATACAAGAGAAAATCAAGTCTCATCACTCATCGTGGTAATGAACCCGATGGGTTGAAGGATTTTGGCGATGAGCGATACAAGAACTTAAGTGGCAGAAATATGCACGTGTATAAAGTTTGTTTTAAAAGAGGGACCGCCTAGGAAGAATGTAGGACCAATGCTTAAAAACTTAAGAATTTTTTACACAAAGGAATGAAAGGATGTAAATGCCAAACAAGGCCGAATTATCAACCTTATAAAATAATTGAATTCCCAAACCAAACTCACCAAAGTAATGAAGGAAATATGTGCGATGGGTAAATAGGGAACTCTAACCACAAGGGGCCAATAACAAAATGAACCCAAAGGCATAAGATATAACTGATATGACTTGGAACTAGCCATAACAGGTCAATGGAGGATTAGACCAAAAGATAAGGTTTTAGACAAGGGGAAAATATACTAAGTAAAAACCCACCCCTAACATAAAACCCTAAACCCTATCTTTGTAATTCAGACCAAAAGCCACCAAAGTAAGGCATATTAGATTAGTGGAATAAGACATTTTGAGGGTTCAACCAGTAATTAGTCACTCAACTCAATGCTTAATAACATATTAACAATAGTAGCATATATGATAAGGAACATCAGTAATCGTTTAATGTGTATCTAGTAGTTGAAACCAAAATTTTTCTTCAAATGATAAAATAAATAAATAATAATATAGATAATTGAACATCAACACATTACTGAAGTCTAAATTTGAGTTTTTTTTACTGATTTTAACATGAGGTACATAGAGGCATTGGCAATGCAAAAACTTTCTCAAAGACAACTCTACACAGAGCTGAGTTAGAACTTGGAAACTCATATTATCAAAAATCAAATCACTCTATCACCTTTTCTAGCAACTTCCACTATTCAGGTGGTGGAATTTTCATTTTTTCTAACTGATGTTGTTTGACTTGAATATTTTTTAACATTCCATGATTCAAATTGGAACCTATCTTGAATTCTTCAGTCAATTTTGCATTCAAGGCTATCAGTGGTTTGATGGAATCCAAATAGTTCACCACATCTGAGTTCTAAGGAAACTGGTCCAAATCAATCTTCCTTGCACCCTCCATCTTCTTTCTGAAATCATCATTTCTAATGAATCACTCATTTGTGTCAAAAGCTTATGGTAAATCAAGCTCTATGAAGTTCCTTACCTTTTCATCCACCTTCTTCATCTTGTCTGTATCCAAATGCAAATATTCCTTTGTTTCATGCATTCTCAAACACTCTTTAGTGATAGATGACAACTTCATTGAGGTAGCAAGTTGATTAGTAATCCCTTTTGATTTCAAATTATTTTCACTGGCTTTGTAGACTATTTGTTGAATTTGATTTGCAGATTTCTCTAATGCTAGCACATTTTTATTGTCCACTAAATATTTGTTGAGCTTCTTATAATGTAGTCTGATAGCATCAATCAATTGAAACATGTCACACAAATGATCAATCCTTTGCATTATTTCATCCTAGATCTTTTGTTTCTTATGCCTCATTGTTTCTCTACAAAATGCAGATAACTTATTTTGACAAGAGTTAATTTCATTTTTTGCTTCCATCAGCTCTACCTCCAATCTTTCATTTATTTTTCTCTCTTTCTCCAATTTTTGTTCCCACTGTGCATTTCCATTTGCAATGCTTTGTCTTAATTTTTATGAAGTGGATTTTTCCTCATCATATTTCTTGTTACTTTCATCTATCCTTTGCTTCAATTCATTCACTTCTCTCTCATTTTGTTTATCCTATTTGCTTGTTGATGTGGAGGTAGATTTTTTTATTCTTTTTTCTAATTCATTACTCTTGTTATCTGTTGCTTTCCTCTTTGCTTTCTCATTTGCTAGGTCTGCCTGTAACTTTTCTATTTGATTCTACAACCTTTTTTTCTCTCTATCTTGCTTTAGTAATGATGTGTACACCAATTCATTAGTCTTCTTTGATACATTAATTTTGTCAGTATTTTTGAGTCTAGAAAAATCCAATTAAAAATTCTTCACCTAGAATTCAGATCGATCCATCTGATTTGTTGGTTTGTTTTGAACTGTGGGAACAACAATTGTGTACTCCATGATTTCTTTATTTGTGTCAAATATGGGTAATACCATGGTTGTTGCAAGCTTTGAAGTTACAACAGACACGCTCTCCATCAGTTGCTTCTTTTCTTTTTTATACAAGTTTGATTTCTTTTTAAACTCTTCATTGTAATCAAAACCTAGGGACATAGGAACAATGGAATGCTTGAATGGAAAAGGAATAGGAATACTTGCAGTTGCTAATGATGTCATAGACACACTAATTGGCAGTGGGAGAGTGCCTGGAAATAACTCCTTTGTGGTGGATCCACTAGTAGTGTGACTTGGACCTGTCAAAATCCTTTGCCTCTTTTGTATGCCTTGATCACCTGGTGTTTGTGTGGTATCTTGTATTGTTGTCCTCTTGTGTGTAATTTTTTGTTGTAGCACATGTTGACCACTACTATTACTACTTCCCATACCATCACCACTAGTGGCAATGCCAGTTACACTAAGATCTCCACTATGGGCATGTCCTAGTTGTGATTGTATCTGACCATGAGGATAAGGATTTGAAGCTCTAACAAATTGAATTCTTTCGGCTCTACTTGTATGCCCTTGGTTTACTTTATCAGCTCCAAGGCTAGATTTATCATCTGGTTTTCTATTCTCTACATCTATTACTATAGGAATTCCTTTTCCTTGGGACCCCAAACCACCACCTTCATAACCCCTTTTTTTAGCTATGGATGCTCCTAAAGTATATGCTCTTTTGTGGCCTCACTTAAATTAGCTTTGACATGGATTTTTTCTTCCTTATCATCATTAGATTCATCATTAGTTTCTTTATCTTCATGTTCATCGAGATGCTCTATATTCCATAATTTGCTAAACTCACGATCTTCTTTGTTATCCCCATACTCTGCAAGAGCTCTTGGATCGCCTAGCTCCTTCCTCATAGACCAAAAGGCAGTAATTTTTTATCACGAGCAATTTTTATCTGTAACTTCCTTATCTAGAGAATCTGGAATTTTTACTCTACTATATGGTTTATCACTTTTTTCATAAAAAATGTTGTACGTCCTAATTGTCTTTCGATGCAATGCCATAATTTCTACTAAAAATTGTTCAAAAGAAATACCTTTCTTAGTAGCACTTTTCTCCATTGCTATTTTGACCTCATCCCAAGAATCCTTGTTTCTCAAGTTTTCAAGCAAGGGTTTACTTTGATGTTTAATTCTACTTGCAACATTCTTATTGGCCACAATCATTGATTTAATGGTGTCACATGGATCATACTGCCAATGATAGACAACATCAAAATTAAAAAAATTCAAAAGATCATGTGCCACCTTAAATGCTTTTCTCTCGAATGTGAACCCTCCACATGAAAAAGGTAAAGAAGGAAATAAGGTCTTCTTCCCCTGATTGAAAAAGTGTAGTTCATCAGTACTCTTCATCTGCCTTACATATTCCAATACAAAAACCCTTTCTATCACATGTATTGGAAGTTTGTATGGCTCTGCTCTCGATCCATAAAATCTTAGCACATTATATTCTTCCATCAAGTACCAATCAGCCAATTATATTTCTTTTCCTAGTTGAATGCAATTTCTACATGACATAGGCAATCTAGGCATTGGAGTATTTGTAATTGCTTGATGCAATGGAGCCAAAAAGTAGTCTACAAAATGACTATAGGTCCTTCGAGAATCATGCATCCTTATCTCATTGGTCCAATCATATACTAGAGCCATTTTATTTTCCTGAGCATTACTATAGGGTTGAATTTGAAGCTTGTTGGTCTGAAACATTCCTCTAAATTTGAATAGAAAAAAATAGCACAAGTGGGTTGTGAAACTAAATGTCTTGGCGGGACCTCCTTTATTCATTAAAATTTATTTATGCATGGATTCTACAATGTGCTCAATATAGTTATATTTGACATGTGGTCCATAATGGATATTATATACCATTTCATGGAGGCTTGCACCCACTTCCAAATTGCTATCTAGTCCGAGGAAAAATGCTAGCATGGAAATAGTATCCTGAACCCATGGTTTAAAAATGTCAAAATCATAAGGAGGTGTATGATCACATTTCAATTTGTTTCTAACTTCTTTGGTATCCAGAACTATTTTAATTATGAAATGATTTTTCTCCCTTTCATCCATTGCTTCATAATCACTAGCAAGCTTTTCTAGGTCAATGTGGACATTTCCAAATTCTTCAGTTGTAAACCCCAACACTTTTCCAAGTTCTTCTGCATTAATGGATAACAATTCTTCTTTTCTATCTTTATTAACAATTGCTCTTTTGTTATCATCATAATTTTGGGCACATACCGTGATAAGTTTTGGGAAAGGGAAAACCTCATGTAACATCATGCGCCCTAATCCAGTTACCCACAGTGCACTGATACCATTAACTTGAATTTAACTTGAATTTGCTTTGCAGCCTTATTCTGAGATGAAAATCTAAGTTCTGAGGTACACCTACCATAGATTTCAGGATCATAAATATCATGGTATTCATCACTAAAACTTGGGGTTTTAAGCAATTTTGCATAATGTATTTTTTTATTTGACATTGCTCTAGTGGTACTAGTGGTAGACATGCTTATACAATGTGAAATTGTGAATTCCCTATTAGTCCTCCTTAATTTTTCTTAATTCTTAATTCTCTCAACCCTAAACCCAAACTTCAAAGTTTGACAAAATAAGATTTTAAGAAACATCAAATGATGAAATGTAGCCGCAAGAATTCTTTCACTTATTTGGATTTTGATTCTTGAAAATATTAATGTTGACAGTCGTGGAAACTAGAATGGCTTTGTTGGAAGTGGGACTGTGGAACCCAGAACATGGTGGTACACTACAATGAGCAATCTGAAGAGTGAAATCTCCTTGTGTGTTGACCCTCTCACTTAAAAATAAAATCACTTAGCAATAGAAAGTGCTTTTTTTTTAAATTCAAACATTAAAGTGAATGAAACATCTACGTGTTGCTTCCAAACTACATAATTAGTATATGGATGACAACATTTAAAACAAGCCATTTAGTCCTACATTGACAACAAATTCTAAACCGTTGATCTTTGCAAATCTAACAGTTATAGGGTGATTCCAAAGGTTTAAGTTCACAAGCCTAGCGCTCTATGCATTTCATTCCAGAAGGAAACTACAACCATACATAAAATATTCATCGAATGGTTGAAACTTGAGTAATTTATGATATAAACAATAAACATGTGGTTTAAAGTTGTTTTAAACTTTAGTGCGCTAAGATTGACATCAAGGCTAAGGGGTCGATAACTTAACATTGTAAAGGACTTAATAAAATGAATAATGATACCTATAACTAGGGGAGAAGGTCAATGAAAAATTAGAAACCAATAATATTTTGGTAAACCCTAACAAGAGTGACAACTTTTAGTGTTTATAATGTTTTTTTTCAATTTGATGGAAACTTTCTTTTTCATTTGTATTGCTTTATGTTTTACTTTTAAATTTGCATCCAATTATTTCATAAATAGATAATACTTAATTTCTTAAAGGAAAAAAATTGATTTAAATAGATTCATAGACACTGGACTCAAAAAATAATTCTTTACTATAAATAAATAACGAAGAATAACAACCATTTATTTTATTACAACTAAATTGCTATGTCACATTATTACATACTTTTTAAAGATGGGTAATTGAATAGAGCATGCAAGCACCAAGCTCTTGTTTTGTATAAATAACATATGTTATATTAGTACTTTACATAATACAAATACAAATTTAAGCACCAAGCTTCAACTGGACCACTGGTGACAACATAATACAAATTTCGCTCTGAAAATAAATGCATGGTGATGAGACTTGTTGGGTCAACCATGGGCTCTAAAAATAAATACATGGAACTTTCCTAGTAGGCCATGAGCACTAAAAATAAATGCATGAGACTTGACTAGGAAAGCATGCACTCTCAAATACAAATGTGACTCTAGAAATACAAATGCATGGGGCTTTCCTGGTGAACAATGCTAGGGAAATGGGAGTTATGAAAATACAAAATGTATCTATTCTAATTGAAAACTAGAGTCATGCAGAAGATGAGGGGTAGTAAAATTGCTCCCATATTTTGCACACAACTTCTATGCACTGGAATAGCACTTATCTCCATCAGAGCTCCTTATCTTGGTTCAAAACCTTCCTCAAAAATCAGGTAAACCATATCAACTTCTTTCCAATTCCACCCATTCTGAACTTGAAGGAAATTGGTCTTTTACTCTGTAACTACATAACTGGAGGTAGGAGAATTTAGAGTATCCCCAATAATACCACATCATCTTCTTCTTAAATCCTTATTAACCCTACAAAATGAATACCCTTATGAAAATTCAGACAATTGCACTCAATAGTAAAGCCTTTAGCCTTCAACAAATGATTTCCGTTGTGCTCACTATCCCTATTTATGGCCCACCAATGCCGCTACCAGCCTGATCCCTATTTACTTGTGAGTCGTACTCATGTCACTTGTGAGGTTGGGTATAATGATAATCGTGAATTGTGCAAACCAAAAAACCAACTTAATTGATTCGTGTAACTTAAGCCTTACATTTATGATTAAAATTTTTAGTTTGATTGACGTTTGGCTACATGCAAACTATACCTCAAGCTACCAATGCCACTCAAACAATATAAAATCACTACAAATCTTGTTTCATTGGATTATTGACATCATCATCTACGATTCTACAATATATCATGTAGTTTTCAAATCCAATCAATCACTTCAGATGTTCATATGGCATTAATCACCACCTGTAGTACAACAACCACACTTTCTTCAAAAAGATTGAGAATTTCAATTAAATGAAATATAGTACATCGAGGCATTGAAAAGAGAGAATGAGTGATGAGCGATGAGCCTTGATCTCACTACATGTCCACATCTAATGGTTCTAGTTTTATTCCAAAGGTTTCAATTCACAAGTCTAGTGCTTTAGAGATTTACTTCTGGAATGCAACTACAGTCGTCCATCAAAAATTCATCGAACGGTCGTGGTTATATTGATTTGTGCTGACATATGGCTATAGACATGGAATATCCTTCGCACATATTTCCTTCATTACTTTGGTCCAGGGATTCAATTATTTTATAGGGTTGATAATTCAACCCTGTTTAGCCTTTACATCCTTTGTGTAAAACGTTCTTAATTTTTTAAGCCCTGGTCCTATGTTCTTCCTAGGAAATCCCTCTTTTAAAAAAAAATGCATGTGCATATTTCTACCACTTAAGTTCTTGTATCGCTCATTGCCAAAATCCTTCTGCCCATCAGGTTCATTACCATGATGAGTGATGAACCTTGATCTCTCCATGTGTCTGCATCTAACAGTTCTAGTGTTATTCCATAGGTTTCAATTCCCAAGTCTAGTGCTTCAGAGATTTACTTTTGGAATGCAACTATAGTCATCCATTGAAAATGTTGGAAATAGGATGCCATTTAATTGCAAATCCTAAACATTAATTATTTCATGTATCTCCTAGATTCTTGGAATGTATTCAACAACACTAAGATTAGGATGAGATTAATATTTGATGAAATAATCATGATTATTGACATTTGTAATTAATTATAAATTTAAGGAGCATGTGTGGGCATCCATAGTGAGTTCCTAAATAATAGGGGAACATGGGGTACCCACATGGTAAGGTGACACTCACCTTGTGTTCAGTTAACTATACAGAGTAACAGTTAACACTTTTGAATGCATGTAAAGATCCTAGAAGTTAGGTTTTGATGTTTGCATGCTTGAAGTTCAGTTCAATTCATTTAAGTTTAGATCAGTTTAGTTTAGTTCAGTTCAATTTAGTTCAGTTCAGAATTAGTTTAGTTCACTTATGGTTCAATTGTCTTCAGTTAGTTTCAGTTGTATGTTAGTTAACTTTAATTAACTTGGAATGCATGGCTAATAAAATTGAGTTGTATGACAGATAACAAGGACCACCTTTAGTTAACAAGGGATGACCATTCTTGCATGAATGGTGTTGAGTGAATGTTTCAGTTAACTAGAAATCACTTGGATCCAACTTGGGCACCCAAGATGCTTTCTTGGATTTACCTCTCTTGCATGATAAGATATTTTTGAAGGCTCAGTTAAGTAGGATTACTTATGAGCCAACTTTGAGGAAGAGCTTTGGAATTATCACCAAAGTGAAGGATGAGTTGTAGCTTCAATTTGGGATGCCCAAATGCATGAAGCACATGTTGTAAGCTTTAGTCTTCACAGAATAACTCAACTTGAAGCAATATGGCATACCTTTTCAAGGGCTTGAGCTTGTGCATTGTAATTATCACCTTTTGGAGATTACAGGTTGCATATTGCCTCTATATCTCATTCAAGTTGAAGAGAGTTTTCATAATTGTTATTTGTAGGTGTGAAGAAGATTGGTAAAGACAGAAGAAGCATTCTCAAGCAAGAATTGGAGCTATTGCATTTCAGAGATTGAATAATAGAATAATTCTTGGTAGAGTTTTTTCCCGAAAGGGTTTCTCCACGTTATATCTTGTGTAATCTTTCTAATATCCTGTCTAGTTCTTCTATCAACTTCTGTCTACATTCTACAATAGTAAAATGGATTAATCAAGATAATCACCCACAAATAATATATGTAACAAAGAAAAAGCTTACTTAGATCAGCAATATTAAAGTTTTATAGAGTATTAAGCTAAGAAACACCTCATTTTTCAATAGAAAATTCATCGAACAGTCGTGGTTATATTGATTTTCACTGACATTTCACCACTATTTTTTTTTTTATTAGTTTGAGATTATGTTTAATTTGCTAAAAAAAATTATTCATTTGAAAATATAGTTAATTCGCCAATGAAAACATTTTTTGGTTTGAAAAAAAGTTTTAATCGCCAACAAAAAAAAAAAAAAAAAAATATGTTTTGAAAATAGGTTTAATTTGCCAATGGAAATATTTTAATGGTTTGAAAATAGGTTTTAATTTCCAATGAAAATATTTTATTGGTTTAAAAAAAAATCAATTCGCCAGGATTTTCCACAAACTTCTAGCGATTAGAAAAGATTCGACGATTGATATTTTTTTCTGAATAAAGAAAAAAATTGCCAATAAAATTAATATTTTTATCGAGAAGTATACAAGATTGGCCAGGATTTTACACCTTTGCCAAGCGGGGGGGTTCTTAAAGTTATCCCTGATACAGTGTGAGACTAATGTAATAGTGATATTTTTGGTATTGCCTTAGCTCATACTATCTGCAACTTTTGTTTAACAGTTCGCAATATAAAGAAAAAACAAGTGTAGTTTGAAATTCATAAAATTAAAATTCAGTCACAATCTAAAGGTTTATTGCTTGCTTTGACCAACCAACTCTAAATATTAATGCATTCAAGAATAGAAAAAATTTACACACATACTATGCTGGTCTTCATTTTTTAACCGAAAATATTTTTACAACAAAAGTGGATACAAGTTCCAATGATTGTGAAAATAGAACGTGAACACTTCTGAGCAAATATGAAGGAGAGGTATTATCCTTTTTGTTTGGAATGTATTTATCCATCTCTTTCCCCTCCTTCTAAGAATCTTTGACTTGCACTTCTAAGCCTTTTCAAATATTTTCCTTGTAACGGGGGAACTTCAGGAAAAAAATTTAGAATCAAATATGTCCAAATCAACATTATTATTATCTTCTATACTGTCAAATCCTTGGACAAACCATACTCTTTTGGATCTTTCTTTGTCTTCTCCTTCCTCTTGATCTAGTTGCAATTCCACTTGTAAAGGAGGGAGGAAATCAAATGAGCCAAAATGATACTCTGCACTTCCCATTAGAGCATTTTGTTAAAGTAAATGCCTATGCCTAAATAATAGAAATTTATTGGTTAGTTCTACTGAAAAACAAGGCTATATCTTAGAAATCATTAATTTTGAGTAAAGATAATCAAGTTTCTTTGGTAAATAAATTACATCAATGTCTCCCAAAATATTTTGATGTTCACAATTTTCCCATTTTAAAGATGGGAATCTAAGTTGTCAGTTCAGGTATGGGTACGCATATAAGTTCAAGGTTTAGGAACACCACTATGGCATATTTTTTCCTAGGTTTGGTATAGCTGGACACGGTATAAAAATAAGATTAAATTAAAAATATACAACTATAATATATTTAACTATCAAATACCCGAGACAAAGGTTAGATTTCCACAGAAAAATGATTCATTTTCACATTTAAGATCGTTTTCTTGTTTTCAAATATCTTATCAGCTAAATTGGTTAAAATTTGGTAAATCCTTCTATAAAAATTTAAAACTAAAATTTTGTCACTGTGAATCATTGGATGCTAAAGAAAAATTCCTATATATGTAAATAAAACTTATAGGTTAAAACCTTTAAAGCCTCATTCATGAGTATTAACCTCCAAATCAACCTCTTACATGTTCACATGCCATACCTCTATGTTGTTGAACTTCAGTTATTTGCACACCAACTTGGATGCACCTTCCATGATTCAGAAGTGATATTTCATAATGAAATCCTTCAAACCCTGGCTACCTTATACAAATATGAAAATTGAGTGTTGTGAAACCCTAGGGCATGAAGAATTATGGAACACAAAGTGCCAATACTAAAAATCATCACATAGTCCTCCTTTCATAGAAATTAGACCTTAAAAGTTGTAGAAGTCTGAAAAACTAATGCTTACTATCGTTTGAATGAAGAAAAATCTGACAAAATTGCAATGATTTCCCCTGTGATTTTTGCTTTCTTAACACGATCATGCCTTGGATTTGGATCTGTAATAGATAATGCATCACCTGCTAGAGCACCTCCCACCAATGCATTTTTTAGTTATTTAGTAGAATAACAAAGTACACAAAAAATGTCACATTCCCATTCCATGGAAGCTTCTAAATGATTATAAAAGACTAACCCATAAAAATGAGGAGGTCATGTTCTCACCCAATCACAGACTCCCCTTGCTTCTTGCATACCATATTTCGTCTACCATATTTCATTCCTGAGTACACTCTAGCTACCAGCCCTAAAATGCATTGCAACAAATTATTTTACAAGAGTTAATACTGAATGTTTGCTTAATTACACTAACAAACCCCAAACATTTTTATTCAAAGAAAAATACTTATAATGACCAAGAATTGAAAGCATTTCCACTCACCCCATTGCAAAGACTGTTTTCCCATGTTTTGAACCTAAAAAATAGCCAAAACTCAAACTTGCATTAGTTTCTATTGGTAACAGTGTACTTCAAATATATTAAAGTGTGGAAATGTAATTGCAAAAATTTATACCATGCACTCAACAAAAGATTTGTTGGAATCCTTTGCAATATTCAACAACAAAAATCAGTTAATTAAGCAGAGAACACAACACCCAATAAACAACCCTTAATTAGCAATCATGATCTATTTTGTAGACCTCACCTTGTAAGACCGACTTGTAGGCATCTTGAGATGCAACATTCAGGGTGCCAACTTGCACCAAAGAATATTAGATTGAAGTTTAACATACTCTTCACAAAATGAAAGAAGGAAATGCAAGATAAAGGAAGGGTATTATTCCACTATAAGTGATAATAAAACTCAAACTAGAGATTCAAAAATATGCAAACATTCTTGGAGACATGAGTACTTTTCCCACCATTTTAGATCAACCCACAAAAAAAACTCTCATAACACATAGTACCAATGTCGAAAACCATCATATAGTCCTCCTTTCATATCAATTAGACCTTAAAATGGTAGAAGTTTGAAAAACCAATGCTTACTACCGTTTGAATGAACAGAAATCTGACAAAAGTCTATCATAGGTGTTGAGGGTGGAAGATAATACTAGTATGTTGATGGAAACCTAAAATAAGTTTCAAAAGAACCTCCAACAATGAACACCTACTGGAAATATTTTGCAAACCTACAGTAAACCTTCTCTTCGTTTGTCAATGAAAATCTAGATTGGGAAGATATAATGACTAAATAGTCTTTTATGGAATGAACGAAGCTTTGTTTTTGTCTTTGTAGTCCTTCTCTCTCCTTTGCAGTGAAAGTGTCGGTTTGATAATGAATTCCTTTAAGCACATTGTACAAGAATAAAAGGTAGTGATCAGTTTGGTATTTAATAAAATAATAATGACTTTCCTTAAGCACATCCTTCGATAAATATCCTCTGACAAATATTGACACCACCTCCACTATTTTTCTATACACGGAAAAATGGCATTCGGAGTTTTGATGTACACGTAAAAAATGTCGCAACAATGGTACAGATATCGACGTAATAACCAAAGGTAGAGCAATTGTGCATGAATAGAGGCAAGTAAGAAAAGAAGAGAACGTGAGCAAGAAGGGAGAGTAGATGTTGGAAGATATGTAGGTAAATAAATAAGTGTAGAAAAGAAGAGAAATGGATTGTGCAGGTTGAAGAAGAATTTTGTGAAGATACAAAAGTAAAATAGTGAGAATAAGAAATGGAAAAGGATATTTGAAGTTCGTAAAATATAAATACAACCGAGTAGAGAAAGTCTAGTAAAGCTTGGAATTGGGAACCCAACCATTATTCTTGAATATGTAATTTATCTGCATGTAAGTTTGAACATCATGAATAAATTGACTTGGCAATAACCCTGTTGTAACTTTGTAATTGTTGTTTTAATGTTTGGGAAATTGATGTTAATACTAAGATTTAAATTTCTTGGAGGATGAATATATGTGTGAGTTAAACTTTATGGTAGTTGGTTGAAAGACTGGATAGCCTGATAAGGTACCCTGATCTTCTTTTGTAAAATGGTATTAGAGCGAGGGATTTTGAGCATATAGGAAAAGTGTCGAACGTGTGGAAACCTATGTAAGGACTTGCAGGTGCAGAGTGAAGTTAGAGGTTTAGAGTGTATAGGTAGAGTGTTGAACATGTGAAAACCTATACTAGAACCAGTGGGTGGATAAAGAAGCACAGTGAAGAAGAAGAGCTCATGTGGACTGTTGTAAGTATGAGAGAAGTCCTTAATAGCAAGATCTAAAGTCATGAAGATTGTATGTGAATGGTGAAAGATTACACAATGCCATATGCATTCAAAAGAGAGGATGAGATGGGTCATGAGGAGACCTATGAGAATTTTGTTCTGGGAACGATATTGGGAAGAAGAGGAAAATAGAAATCTCAATGAAGAATTGAAAAAGATTCAGACAAGATAGTATGAAGAATTGAAAAAGATTTATCCAAGATTAAATGTATTGGAGATTAAATAGTATAGAGAAGATGAAATAAACAAGAGAAGATTGGAAAAGAGAATTGAGAAGAACATTCTCTTGAAAGAGGATCTAGTGAAAAGAAGAGTAGAGGAAAAGGGTGTTGTAGCCCTTTGGTAGCAAGTGAATGGAAGGAAGAATATGTGGGGGTAGACAACACAAATGAAGAAGATAATGAGGCACAATTTGTACCGATAAAGAGTGAATGGAGTGCATTATGTGAAGCAAATGAAGAAGGTTTGCAATTAGAAATTGTGAAAATGAATATCCCCAAATTTGATGGGTAGATTGGTGAAGAAGAGGATGATATTTTATTGAAAAAAGAGATGATAATGCTAGATAGTTTATTTGAGAGGAAAATATTGGATGAAAATGATAAGAAGATGAAGGAAATACAAATGGGAGAATATAAATCCCATGAGTTTGTTAACCTTATTTTCAATGCAAACAATAGAGGAGATGCAACAAAAGATGGTCCTTTGGAGGACATGGATATATAGAATAAATTGGAACAACCTTGTGAAGATGCACACATGGAGGGTTTTGAGAATAAGGAAACAAATGTTGTATCAAAGGACGAAGCAAAAGATGTTGAGGCAGCAAAAGAGAATAAGGTAAATATTGTTGTATTTTGTGATGACATTGATTTCCCTCTGTTTTCTATGATGAGGGTTGGAGAGTATGAAGAAAAGCACATGGAAATCTTTAATTTTTATGGAGTTGATGCATATTTTGGTGAAGATGTTGTCGATTGTAATGGGAATGATGGGAAATTTTGGTGGAGGTGGTCGGTTAGTGGTGGGATGGATCCCACAAACGAGGAGAAAAGAGAATAATTTTTTTGGAGGACGGTACATGGTGGATATAAATACATGAGAAGAGATAAGAATGATGAGCAGAGTTGTTGGAGGAGAGTGAAGTTATTTCTAGCAAGATACTAGAAGAGGAGGAAAAAGAAAAAAATACATGTGCACTTATGACAATGATGGAGTTCGTTGTAGACTACTTGCAATCTGAAAGGATGGTTCTACCATTCAACTCCACTTTTATTAGCCTATGCTCACAAAATTCCTACCAAGTATTTTTGATGCAAGAGAATCTGAGTGCACGAGTAATCAACATCAACTAAAAAAATCAATTTTGTTTTGGTATTAGTTTTGGCTCAAGGGTGTGTTTTTGTGCTTGCGGGAAATGCCAAAGCGATCAAATGACATTGTTGTCATAAATTGACAAAATTTCAAATTATA
This sequence comes from Sequoia sempervirens, assembly GCA_007258455.2. Classification (NCBI taxonomy): domain Eukaryota; kingdom Viridiplantae; phylum Streptophyta; class Pinopsida; order Cupressales; family Cupressaceae; genus Sequoia; species Sequoia sempervirens. Next base: position 49,169 of record VDFB02252584.1, read on the forward strand.
GTGTTTGATGGAGAAACTAAACATTATACTAAATATTGATTTATTGAAAGGATATTTATGGAGAAGTTATTATGAGCATCATAGGTATGAAAGTCAACATGTATTTAAAGTTTGTAAAGCGATGAAACTATTTCCAAATGGTGAGAAGCAAAGATAGTGGGGATTTTTTTATTTTGCATTCATCATAAGAAATTTCGTCGACAGTTTAAAATACCATGAAAACAATTTATTTATTCTATTCTATTCAAGGCTCCAACAAAGAGAGAGAGGCATTGGGGAATTTGAAAGGTGGGGAGACTTTATATATGTAGGTCGCCACTAGAGAGGAGGAGACACGCCTAGGAAGAGAAGAGATCCTTACACGGAAATAAAGGCATTAAAATAAAAATATAGATTTTGCCATACCCACGCCAAAAGGTGAAGGGAAAGAAAAATAATTAAAAAATATATAAGTTGATCAGATTTGATTGAAACTTTTGGTGGCCCATGTGGAGGTGGGAATGAGAGAGAAGTAGTGAAGAAGGAGGAGCTAGGCGTGGGAGTTGAAAAGACTATGCATTTAAAAGAAAATTAAAATAATAAAAAATAGATTTTAATATCTATAGTGAGTTGTGTGGACATATGGGAGACATAAGCAAAGGTTTAAAATAAAATAAAAACTTGATTTTGGTGTTGGCTAATTGATGAAAGAAAGATGGATGGTAATATGGTTTCAAGTAAATAACCAAATGTAGAGTAGTTGTACAGGAATAGAGGCAAGTAAGAAAAGAAGAGGACATGAGTAGCAGGGGAGAGTAGGTGTTGGAAGATACATGTGAAATAAGGAAGTGTGGAAAAGAAGAAGAATGGAGCGTGCAGGTGTAAGAAGAATTTTGTGAAGATGCAAAAGTAAAATAGTGAGAATAAGAAATGGCAAATGATATTTGAAGTTTGTAAAAGACAAATGCGAGGGAGCAAAGAAATTCCAATAAAGTTGGAAATTGGGAACCCAACCATTATTCTTGAATATGTAATTTATCTCCCTGTAAGTTTGAACACCATAAATAAATTGATTTGGAAATAACCCCATTGTAACTTTGTAATTGTTATTCTAATGTTTGGGAAACTAATGTTAATAGTGAGATTTAAATTTCCTGGATGAGGAATATATGTGTGAGTTTAATTTTATGGTAGTTGGTTGTGAGATCGGATAGCCTGATAAGGTACCCCAGTTTTCTTTCATAAAATGGTATCAGAGCGAGGGGTTCTGAGTGTATAGGAAAAGCATCGAACGTGAGGCAACCTATGTCAAGACTTGTGAGTGGAGAGTGAAGCTAGAGTTTTAGAGTGTATAGGAAAAGTAGGGTGATCCCACAATAGTAGGTTACAAACTTGACATTGAAATGAACATTTTGAACTAAATCTTCACTTTCAAACACCTATAGCTGTTAAACCATGAGGAATTTGAAGATGATGCAAACTACTGATTAGTGACATTTTTTTTATAGATTCTAAATATATATATTTTTAAAATTTTAGAATCAAATCATATTTATTTTTCCATCTCCTTTGATAACTAGTTTTTAATAGTAAACACCATTTTTAAAGAGTGATGTGTATTATAAACCACATAACTTGTTTTCTATGAAGGATACAATTCTATTTTTTTTGAATTTATATTTGTAACTTCAGTAAAACAAAATCCCACTTCTCTCTCCTCTTCCTATGTTTGAATTGTTTGTGTGCATGGTAGACTCTGCGGTGGGGGTACCCCATGGTTCCCCTTGTCCTCCCTTGACCTAATTCTTTCCCAAATGCATTCGGCCTCGTGTCCCCCAAGGACCACCCCTGGAGTGTTTGTTTTTGGCACTCCCATGATTTTGGGTCAGCTCGGGGAACCTGTGAATCTAGGTTCATCTAGTGAGACTGTTTCGGTGGTTTCTGTCTCCCTGAAAGTTAATGGATGGAAGAATGTGTTGACTAACTCTAGTCAAAATGTTAAGATTCCCTTCCCTCACCCAGAAGAAGAGATCTATGCTTTGAGTATTGATTTTTCTATCCATGAAACTGTTAGTGATAGGATTGTATCCTCAATGGAGAATGTTGTGGTGGGTTGTTTCCTTTCCTTTCGTCCCATGATGGACATGGTTAGAAGGTGGGTTTCTACTAAGTGGTGTCTCAAAGGCAGTGTGGAAATCTGTGCTATGGCAAGTGGACATTTTCTCTTCAATTTCACGGCCTCAAAATATTTAATCTCGGTCCTTTCCTCTGGCCCTTGGGTCTATGGGAAGCATAGTCTGGCTCTGTGTCTTTGGAAGCTAGGTTTCGATCCTGCAGTTGATCTTAATAAGTCGACATCGATGTGGATTTATCTATTGGGCCTGCCCCTAGAATACTGGGATGAATCCATACTCAAATGTATTGGAGACTCCTTGGGCCATCTCATCACTTCAGATTCCATTACCAGGTCCAAATCCAGGTTAGTATTTGCTCGTTTTTGTGTCAATATTGAAGTCCATAAGTCTTTTCCTACTTCTGTGAAGCTCAATTCTAAGTTTGGTTCTTGGACCCAACAAGTTTGTTATGAGAATGTTGTAGTCTACTGTCAAAAATGTGCTAAACCTAGTCACCTAATCTCTAATTGTAAATCATCATTAAAACATGTTCCTAACCCTAGCAAGTTTGTTGTTGATTACCACTACCCTTTTCAAGAAGGCATTCTAAAGATTGTTGACTCCCTGGTCAAGTTTGGCTCTCCTAAGTCGATTGACTCCCCGCTCAATTCTGATACCCTCAAATATGTTGAGGATGTTTCCTTTGGTGATTCAGTTTTGGTTCCCATTGCTCCCACTCTGTCAGGGGGATTAGATTTACCTATTGTTTGGGTTCATGGGGTTTTAAATGGGGCCCTTTCTCCTAGCCTTGGGGGGTTCTTAGTGGTTAGGTTGACACCTTGAAGGAAGAAGGGCTTAAAATGATAATGAGTCTAGTATTAACTAGTGGTGAAGAAGGTGAAATCCTGGAAGAAGAGGCTTTAAAGGATAAAGTTGAGCCTGTTAAGGTGGATTCGGTGGGGATGTCGTAATAAAATCTATAGAAGAGGAGTTCTGGTCAACCCCAAAGAAAAAGGGAAAATAGAGGAAAGGGGATGTGGGTAGTGACTCTAAACCTAGTAGGCCCAACCAGTGACATACTAGGCAGAGGGAGACAACAAAAGAGATAGCCATAGGAAAATAGAGGACATTGGAAGTGTCCTCAAAGAAGGGTAAAAAATCAAGGTATTGTCCTAGAATGTGAGAGGGCTAAATAGCTCTCACAAACAGCTGGTGCTAAAAAACTATGTGTTAGAACATAAGATTGATGTTTTGCTCCTATAGGAAATCAAAATGAAGAAAACAAATTTTGAAAATATCGCTAAGTATATTCGGTCAGGTGCCCTCTTCTCTTGCAGAGATGTCGATGGGGCATCTAGTGGGTTGGTTGTGTTGTGGAATCCTAACAAGATCACCATTTTTGAAATTTTTCAATGTTGAAGTAGTGTGGGGGTCAAGTTCTCTTACCCGGGAGGCTCTTGGTCGCTCATCAATGTCTATGCCCCTAACCAAAGAAATGCTAGGAATTCCCTTTGGCATGATCTTACTAATTGGACAAACATTAGCAAAAGGTCTCAATGGCTAATGGTTGGAGACTTCAACTCTCCTTTGTATCCTTTGAAGAAATGTGGAGGGATTGTGGGGTACTCTGACACTATGGCTGATCTGGCAAATTTTCTGAGTAACACCAGCTTGGTTGAAATTAACTTGTTGGGTCAATCATTCACATGGACCAATAAGCATCTTGGGGATGGGTTGATTTAGGTCAGACTTGATAGATTCCTTTGTTCTCTCAATTGGACGATTATGCTTAGTGCTAATCTATGTGCACTGCCTCGTACTGTCTTTGATCATAACCCTATGTTGTTAGTGATGAATGAACTATCTACTGTGGGACCCTTTCCTTTTTGGTTCGATATTATGTGGAACTCCCACCCTAATTTTAGGAGTAAAATTTTTGAATGGTGGAATATCCCTGTTCATGGATCCCCTATCTAAAAAAAAGAGCCTTCGGAGATAAGTTGAAGGTCATACAAAAAAGAATGGAAGAGGGGGACTTTAGCCTGCTAACCTGCAACTAGGAAAGAGAGATTTGTGTGGAATGGGAACAATTATTGAAGGAGGATATTTTCTGGAAATGAAAATCTAGAGTCCAATGGTTGTAGGAGGGGGATAGAAACACTTCTTTTTTCCATGTTTCTTCCCTTAAACACAAAAAAAGGAACCAGATTTCTAAGCTTCAAAATGATTTGGGGTTGTTAGCACAACCTCCCAGATTGGGCTTGTGGCATCGAGTTACTTTCAAAAGGCTTACTTGGCTCCTAACAAGGCCCCAATTTGGCTATGGACAACTTGTTGCTAGACCCTCTCCCTTCCACCCTAACCTAGGATGACAATGGTAGCATCCTTTGTGTTGTCATGTCCTGAGGAAGTCTATTTGGCTATTTTTCAGTATGGGTGCCTACAAGATACCTAGCCCAGATGGGTTCCCCCCAGCTTTTTTTCAAATTTTTTGGGACATCGTTGAGGGGGACCTTGTCCTAGAAGCAAGGGATTTCTTCAATTCTGGTAAGATCCTCAAACAACTAAATCACACATTTATTGCCTTTGTTTCCAAAGTTGTTGAACCCCAATCTATGACTGATTTTAGGCCTATAAGCCTTTGCAATACCATTTACAAGATCTCTAAAATTTGGTGAACCGCCTAAAACCCTTGCTTGAAAAAATGATAAGCCCTACCCAAAAAGGTTTTGTTTTGGGTCATCATATCTTAGATGCTTCCATAACCACCAATGAAATTTTACACTCCTTGGATAGATGCAACAATTCCAGTATAGCCTTCAATCTAGATATTTCAAAATTGTGTGATAAGGTGTTATGGGACTTTATTCCCAAAGTTCTATCTAAGTTTGGTTTTGAATGGAAGGTGATTAACTTGTTAATGGAATGCACTACCACTGTTAGATACTCTATTTTGGTGAATGGGACCCCCTTTGGCTTCTTTAGTGTTGGGAGGGGTATCAGATAGGGTGACCCTCTCTCGCCCTATTTGTTTATCATGGTCGCTGATGTTTTGAGTAGGAACATATCCAAATTGTTGTTAGAGGGCTCTATAAAGGGGGTTAAACCTACCACTTCACTAGAACCCACTATTATCCAACAATTCATTAATGAAACTATTCTCTTTAGGATGGCTTCAGTGATTGGAGCCAGGAAATGGAAAAGTTGCCTTAGTAATTATGTTGCTTGCTTTGGCCAGTGCATAAACTATAACAAAAGCATGATTTTATTCTTCAACAACACTCTGGCTCTCCAAGCTTAGGTGACTATTGTCCTAGGTTGTGTGAGTGGCTCTCTCCCTTCGGTGTATCTTGGGCTTCCCCTTACTATCAAGGAATTCACTCCTTCCTTTTCGAACACTGTTCTCGAAAGGATCCAAAGGAAGCTGGCAGGGTGGAAAAGCTCCATTCTTAGCCATGTTGGTAAACTTCAACTTTTGACTATTAATCTTCAAGGGATCCATGTGTACTTCCTCTCTATCTTTAAGATCCCCAAATATATTGATGAGAAGTTTGAAAAAAATCAAAGGAACTTCTTATGGTCCGGGACTAAGGAGAAAAAGAAGTTTGCTCCGGTTAGCTGGGACAAAGTTTGTATGCGTAAATCTTCTGGTGGGCTTGGGATTAGGGATGCTCAATGCACCAATAAAGCTCTACTTGCCAAGGTTGGTTGGGACCAATTAAGGAATAAAAAATACTAGTGCAAGATCATGAATGCTAAGTATCTTGACAATAGCCCCATGATTAATTGCCTCTTTGTTGTTCACCCTTTTGGTTCTCTAGCTTGGAAGAAAAAATTTAGAATGCAAGGATTGTTCATGTCCAGGATGAAATGGAAGCTTGGGAATGGTAATAAAATTAGATTTTGGGACCCTTGGTTGCTTGACTCCCCCCTTTCACACTCTTATTTCAAGAACCTAATGAGACCTACTCAACTCTTCTTTGGTGAGTACATAAGTGACTACTCTTCTTTGGAAAGATTTACTTCTTTGTTTCCCCTTGTCCCTGGAGCTACTTATTTTGGCTAAGTCTCTGCAAGAGTTTCTCTCCCTCACCAGATTACCTCTATCCAACTTTGAGGATGAATTCCACTAGATCAAAGATAGGCGGGGAAATTTTTGGTCAAAACGGATTACAATCTAGTATCGGTTTAGGGTGATGTTAACGAACCTTGGAGACAAGTCTGGAATAGGCACATGATTCTAAAAACTAATTTATTTTGGTGGATGGCCTGTCATAACTGGATATTAACCCAGGGTAACCCAAGGAAAAGTGGGTTTCATATTCCCAATAGGTGTTTGTTGTGTAAATGCAATGAAGAGTCTATTGATCATTTATTATTGCACTACTCGTTTGTTGTTGATGTCTGGGGGCTATCTTTTGAGAAGCTGGGCACCCACTGGACTATGTGTAGGGACATCCAATCCTTCATTTTGAGCTTTTCTGGGCCCTTTCAACATCCTATCTTGAGGGAGATTTGGAACCAGGTCCCCCCCATCATTTGTCGGTGCTTGTGGAAAGAATGAAACAACTGGATATTTAGGAATATTGAGATGATCCCTAAGAAGGTTTTTGGTTTAGGGCTAAGAGTTGTCTTTGAAAAAAAAATGATTTATAAGGGGAAAACCTCAGACAAAGCCCCTACTGAGTGGGAGATCAAAATGGCTAAAGCTTGGAACAGGAATTTTGAGATCAACTCCTTTGACAACTCTAAGGCCCAAGCTAGGAGTGACACGATTTGGAACCTGTAATGGGTTACTCTGTTTGATTGATTTTTTTGTTTGTTTTATGGCATTTTTTTTGGTATTTTTTGCAATATTTCATCCAACAAGTAATGCATATATTTATAAAGGAAAAGAGTAAACTGTGTAACAAAAAATCTAGAAATTACAAGGAAATGACTGCTGAAAATTCTAGAATTTTATATTGATTCAATTATTCATATTTGTTACAATCAAATGATAACCTAGATCAAGAAATAGGGGCTAATATCTAAATTTAGTGTACCTACAAAAAGTTGCAAGGAGAAAGGTACTGTTGTTCACAAAAACCATTGAAATAGACTCCAAAATCCAGGTGCCAGGTACAACAACAATTCCAAGATGTATAAATTTGTATTATAATGCCTAATGATGGTGAAATACACTCACCAATCCCAATCGTCTCCTCCAAACACAAAGCCCCAATCCTCCCAAGTGCAATGCTACTGGTAAAGGAATATATGGAAATATGGTACGACCTAGCAATACTAGAATGGTACAACCAAGTAGTCAAGGAAGATATGCAGCTCTCAAAAATGGCTTCCCCACTCACAAACATAATCCCACAATCAGATTTCTACCAAATAAGCAGTGAAGTGCAACTGAAAAGGTAGATTGTTGCTCATAGATTTATCCTAAATACAAGCACTAAATCAAACCTCCTGACTGTGTCTTTCGAAAATGAAGAGATTGTTAGCTAGACAAATTTCATCCTCAAATCCCATAGAGAAATTATCTCTAGCAATAGACTCATAAAATATCTTCAACCCAACCTATCAAATGAGCTTTCAACTCCCCTTTATAAATAACTCCTTGATCTTCTAGAAAGACCCAAGAAGAGTGTCCAACAAGTTTTTAGAATAATATTTTAATATTCCTTGTTGTGACTCCTTGATGTAATCCCTTGATGTGACCACTTGATGTGACTCCTTGATGTGACCCCTTGATGTGACTCCTTAGTGTGACTCCTTGATGTGTCCTCTTGATGTGATTTCTTGATGTGACCCCTTGATGTGACTCCTTGATGTGACCCCTTGATGTGACTCCTTAGTGTGACTCCTTGATGTGACCTCTTGATGTGACTCCTTGATATGAACCCTTGATGTGACTCCTTGATGTGACCTAATATTTTATTTTTCACTTAAGTCACTTTATAGCCCATTAATACAATTATTTAATATTACCCTTTTGACTTTGCACCTTTTTCCTAGTACATTAAATAATTAAAATAATAATTATTCCTTAAGACTTTCAAAAAATGGGGACATTACATCAACTCAGATTGGCTTGAAACTGGAAATGCCTAGGCCAAAAACCCTCAAGATCCCTCAATGCCCAAGTTAGCCCACGAGATCATGGCAAAAAGGGCTAATGGCAAACCATGAACTATTTGGCTAGAAAGGGGACATTATAGTCCACCCTTCCCAAAATTGTTTGTCCTCAAGCAATTTCAGCTCTAGATGTTGCACCACATGTTCATTCTCCCAATTAGCATCCTCCACTAGCAGATTCCTCCACTTAACCAGGTACTCCTTAATGACCCTCTTTCTATGTGTTCTTTCCCTGGTATTAATGATTGCCTCAGGGACCAATATCAATTTTCCCTCTTCATCCAGAGGGGGTAGCTCTACAGAAGGCACAACATTATGAATGAGGGATTTCTTAAGCCTAGAAACATGGAATATATTATGCACCCTACTATCTGCTAGTAACTCCAACTCATAAGCCACCTCACCAACATGACGAGCAAATTTGAAAGGGCCATAAAACCTGGGTTTCAACTTATCTGCTCCGCTCTTCTTAAGTGATGACTTCCTGTAAGGCTAGAGTCTAAGATATACCATATCCCCAACCTTGAAACTGCGCTCTACTTTGTGTTGATCAACATACAACTTTTGTTAATTTTGTGCCTGCTGAATGTTTTCTTTCAATGCTCTCAGAATTTCCTGGCTATCTTGTAGCAGTTCTTTAGCTTTAGGCACCCTGTTGTCACCCAATCGTAAGTCCATAAAATTTGGAGCCTTGTATCCATAAAGCACCATTAATGGATTCATCTTGATGGTCATGTGATATGTGGTGTTGTAACAATATTCCCCTATATGCAACCATCTGACCCAATCCTTCTGTTGTGTCGACACATAATTCTGCAGGTAGCCCTCCACCCATTTATTCACTATCTTTGTCTGACCATTTGTATGTGGGTGATAGTTGGTACTGGGAGTGAGCTCATTACCACTCAACCTGAAGAGTTCTTGCCAAAATAAGCTCAGGAACTTACTGTCCCTGTCACTCACAATGAATTCGGACAATCCATCTAGCCTGAATACCTCCCTGGAGAACAATTCTGCTACCTGAATTGTTGTATAAGTGGTTGCAATAGCAAAAAAGTGAGTGAATTTGGTTAACCTGTCAACCACCAAAAATATACAATCCTTACCATGTACCCTAGGTAACCCAATGATAAAATCCATTGAGATACTTTCCCACTTCTAATTTGGAATGGGTAAGGGTTGTAGCAACCCATCTAGAAAGGTGTGCTCATTCTTTTTGTGTTGGCACACAACACACTCTCTAACAAATGTCGGGACATCATTCTTGAGCCCTTTCCATGTGAATCTCTCTCGAATTTTCCTGTAAGTTTTAAAGAACTCGGGGTGGCCAGGTAATGGAGATTCATGAAAATTCCTCAAGAAAAGCTCCTTAAGTTGAGATGAAGGCACCAAATAAATCCTCTCCTTATAGAAAATCAAGTCATCTATCACTGTGAATCTGTCATCCTATATAGTACCTTCAATCAACCCTGCTGCCCAAAAATATTTTGCATACTCTACTATTAACTTCTTCCAATCAGTTGATATATCTACCAAGGAACATATGTGTGGTCTCCTAGAAGGGCATCTACCACAATTTTTCTCTTTCCTTTGACAAATTCTATGCCAAAGTCATAGGCCTACAATTTTGTAATCCATTTATGTTTCTTGTCATTAAGATCTCTCTGGCTCATAAAATACTTAATGTTATTATGATCAGTCTTAATCACAAATCTACCTCCTACCAGATAAGATCTGAATTTTTCCAATGCATGCATTATGGCCAACATCTCACGGTCATATATAGAATAACTCTTCTTCACTCCCTTTAACTTCCTACTCTCATACGCTATGGGATGTTTCTCCTACATCAAGACTGCACCTATTTGGTCCCCCAAGGCATCACAATGTAACTCAAATGGCTTAGTGAATTTTAGAAGAGCTAACACTAGACATGATGACATTACCTACTTAAAGTGTTCAAAACATTGTTGTATGGAAGCTGACCATTCAAAGGCTCCTTTCTTGGTGAGATCAGTCAATGGAGCTACTGTTTGTGAAAAACCCTTTAGAAACCTCCTATAGAATCCACATAGCCCAAAGAACCCTTTAAGTTGAGTAAGGTTAGTGGGGGTAGGCCACTCAACTATAGCCTTAATTTTATCTAGATCAACCCTCACCCCATCTACACTGATGATATTCCCAAGATAAAGCAACTTAGTCATGCCCAACTCACATTTAGACTCCTTGGTGTATAGTGACTCACTCTCCAAAATACTCAATACCTCCTCCAGGTGCTACAAATGCTCCTCCCAAGCTTTGCTAAATATCAAAATATCATCAAAGAAAATCAACACAAATTTCCTTAACTACCTTCTAAACACTTGATTCATGCAACTCTGAAAAGTAGCAGGTGCGTTGGTTAGCCCAAATGGCATAACCAAAAACTCGAAGTGGTCATAATGGCACCTGAAGATTGTCTTTTCAATATTTTATGTCCTTATCCTGATATGATGGTATCTGGACCTCAAGTCAATCTTAGAGAAGTAGCGTGCTCCATGCAACTCATCTATCAACTTGTCTATCCTCGGATGGGGTACCTATTTTTTATAGTCTTTTTTATTGAGAGCCCTGTAATCAACACACATCTGCATTGTCCCATCTTTTTTCTTCACTAACATTGCTGCAGAAGTGAATGGACTCTTACTTGGTCTAATATGGCCCATCTCTAATAACTCTTTTATTGCTTTCTCTATTTCATTCTTATGTTTTTTAGGATGATGGTAAGGCATGGTAATCACTGGTTTGGTCGCTTCTTCCAACTCAATAACATGCTCAATCCTTATCTCCAAAGGAACCCTATGAGGTATGCTACCGAACACCTTATCATGCCTAGAAATAATCTTCTGAATGTCTGAAGGGTAACTCTTAACCTATTGTTCTGAGACTGTAGGTATGATAAGACACTTTGCTACCCACTCTATTTGGTCATGTCCAAACAATCTCTCCATTCTCTTTAGTGACACAACTCTAAGTCCCCCATCTGAAAGGCCTCGAAGCACCACCTTCCTACCCTGATGCTAAAACCTTATCTCCAACTTAGCCAAGTTGAAGGTAAACTCTACCAAAGAATCCATCCATGTCATTCCCAAAATGACATCATAATCACCCATGTCAACTACATAGAAATCATCCTCCAACTCATAATCTCCTCCCAATCTAATGTGAAGATTTGAAATCTTTTGGGTGTGTAATAACTTATGGCCACTAGCCACCATTACTCTAAACCTCGCGTTCTCTTCTATCTGTAGGCCTCTCTTAGCCACAAACTGTGCATTGATAAAGTTATGTGTTTCCCCTGTGTCAATCAATGAAATCACACACTACCCCTGGATCATCCCTCTTACCTTAAAGGTGATAGCCTTCTGGACCCCTATCAACCATGCAAGAGACTTATCATCATCTGAACCCTCCTTAGCAATGTTATCTCCCTCACTAGACTCTGAATCTAAATGTTGCTCTTCATCCTCAGAAGGTGATTCTTCTGCTAAAAAATACTCCATTTGTTTAGCCTTTTCCTTAAGCAGACACTTATAGGAAAGACCCCATGGCTCCCTACAATGAAAACATAGTTTTGTCTTCCTAAGCTCATTGAGGGTGTCATTGTCCAACTTTTTAGTTTCCCCCTTAGGCTACTACGTGTCCTTCTGAAATGTTTTTTTTTCCTTATCCTTCTTAAAATGAGTCCTTAGAGTGAAATTTACTCCTATAGGAAGAAGGTGCTAGGTCTCTCACCTTTTTTATTTCCTCCTGGAGTGAAGTAGGGTTGTGTCCCTTTACCCAACCTCACAAAGGATTAGAAATCCCATCCATGAAAAGAACAACAAGTCTCCTCTCAGATATGTTTTTCACCAATATTGTCAGCTTCTAGAACTCAGTGATATAGGTCTCCACAAAACCCCACTGTCTAAGTTGTGCTAGCTCCTTGAAATGCAATTCCAGGTTCTTAGTGTCAAACCGCTCTATTAACCTCTCATTGAACTATGTATATGTATCAACCTGGTTATGTCCAAGTGTCACCATCCCATGGTGCCACAACTCATGGGAATTGTCATCTAGATGTAGAGCTACGTACTTGATAGCATCATCCTCAGGCATCAAATTGAGTTGGAAATATGTATAGAGCTTTTGCACCCAAGCCCTAGTTGTAGTCTTGCATGTACCATCAAAAAATGGAATGGAGAGCTTACCCACTTTCTTCTTAAGCTCATAATGTTGTTGCCTATTGCCTCTCTGAGGTAAATTTTTCAGCCTAACATCCATGTACTCCCTGAAAGACATCTCACCCTGAAAATTCAATCTAGAATTTCTCCAATCCTCTAGTATTTGGTCCTATATCTCCTATTGTGTGGGTGCATTATTATCCTACTCATTTGGCCTCGATGAGAATTGAGGCATAAGGGGTCTAGTGCTAGTTGATCTTGCTCTGTTATACTATTTGGCTACTCCCATGTTCACTGAACCATCTCCATTTCCCCCATTTCCACCATTTCCCTATCCTCTCGCATTATTGTTTCTCTGCTTTAGCTGATTACCATTGTTTCCTTGGCCCATATTAGTCAAATGTCGTGTCATCATATTAGCCATCTGTTGCAGGGCTGCCTGTAACTCACATTGTCCTCTAGCTAGATCACTCAACATTTCCCTAGCGTTCAGTTCCATCCATTCTTCCTCTCTATCACCCATATTTTCAACTGTATCCTCGGTATCACTAGCAAATGGATCAATCACAGGAACTTGTACTGCTTGTTCTAATTGTGGGATTGCATTTTCCTAGGATTCCTACAAATTAGTGGGCTGCTCTTCCCAAACTTCATGTTTCACTTCCCTTCTGCGTAACCTTTCAAGATATCTTATTTCACGCTCACTCCCTCTCATAAAGTGACATGCAATATGTTTTACACTCCATAGGATGGCAAGATACTATTGCTCTGATACCACTGTAATGGGTAGCTCTATTTGATTTTTTTTTGGTTTGTTTTATGGTGATTGTTTTTGGTATTTTTTGCAATATTCAATCCAACGAGTAATGCATATATTTATAAAGGAAAAGAGTAAACTATGCAACAAAAAATTGGAAATTACAAGGAAATGATTGCTGAAAATTCCAGAATTTTATATTGATTGAAATATTCAATTTTTTTACAATCAAATGATAACCCATATCAAGAAATAGGGGCTAATATCTAAATTTAGCATACCCACAAAAAATTGCAAGGAGGAAGGTGTTGTTGTTCACAAAAACCACTGAAATAGACTCCAAAATCCAAGCGCTAGGTACAACAACAATTCTAAGATGTATAAATCTGTATTATAATGCCTAATGATGGTGTAATACACTCACCAATCCCAATCGCCTCCTCCAAACACCAAGCCCCAGTCCTCCCAAGTTCTATAGTGTTGGTAAAGGAATAGATGGCAGTATGGTACAACCCAACAATACTAGAATGGTACGACCAGGCAGCCAAGGAAGATATGTAGCTCTCAAAAATGGCTTCCCCATAATCAGATTTCTACCAAATAAGCAGTGAAGTACAGTTGAAAAGGTAGATTGTTGCTTATAGATTTATGTTGAATACAAGCACTAAATCAAACCTCCTGATTGTGTCTTTCAATAGCGAAGAGATTGTTAGCTAGAGGGATTTCGTCCTCAAAGCCAATAAATAAATTATCTCAAACAATAGACTCCTAAAATATCTCCAATCCAACCTATCAAATGAGCTCTCAACTCCCATTTATAAAGAACTCCTTGATCTTCTAGAAAGACCTAAGAAGAGTGTCCAACAAGCTTTTAGAATAATATTTTAATGTTCCTTGATGTGACTCCTTGATGTGATCCCTTGATGTGACCACTTGATATGACTCCTTGATGTGACCCCTTGATGTGACTCCTTGATGCGACCTCTTCATGTGACTCCTAAGTGTGACTCCTTGATGTGACCTCTTGATGTGACTTCTTGATGTGACCCCATGATGTGACTCCTTGATGTGACCCCTTGATGTGACTCCTTAGTGTGAATCCTTAATGTGACCTCTTGATGTGACTCCTTGATATGACCCCTTGATGTGACTCCTTGATGTGACCTCTTGATGTGACTCCTTGATATGACCCCTTGATGTGACTCCTTGATGTGACCTAATATTTTATTTTTTACTTAAATCACTTTATAGCCCATTAATACAATTATTTAATATTACCCTTTTGACTTTGCACTTTTTCCCTAGTACATTAAATAATTAAAATAATAATTATTCCTTAAGAGTTTCAAAAAATGGGGACATTACATCAACTCAGATTGGCTTGAAACTGGAAATGCCTAGGCCAAAAACTCTCAAGATCCCTCTAATGCCCAAGTTAGCCCACGGGATCATGGCAAAAAGGGCTAACAGAAAACCATGAACTATTTGGCTAGAAAGGGGACATTACATAACCCCCTAGATCGTGGATGGCATAAACTTAATTTTGATGGTTCGACCAAGGGGAACCCAGGCAAGGCTAGCATCGGGGGAGTTATCAGGGACAGTAGGGGTAACTTTGTGGTTGGTTACTTAGGGGCTATAGGGATTCAAACCTCCATGACTGTGGAAGCTAGGGCGTTGCTTAAGGGTGTCCAATTAGTTGTTACTATGGGGATAAAGAAACTACACGTAGAAGGCGATTCCAAGTCAATGATTGATTCCATGAAAGGTGGCAAATTAGTAGGATGGAACACCAAAGATATCTTGTTGGATATTAATCACTTGGTGTTGAAGCTTTATATGAAGATCTTTCCTCACATCTTTCGTGAGGGAAAACAAGTTGGTGATGCCTTGGCTAATCTTGGCTCCTATTGGAGCACATCCAAGTGTTGGAGGAATATTGGGAACTTGTCGTGGGATCTTCATAGAATTATCCTGAAGGAACATGGCACCTTTGTTACCCTTGATGTTATCTAAATTTGTGATTGGCAAGGTTTTTTGGGTGGTCCACATATTTTTCCTTTGGGTGATGTGGATGAAGAAGGATGATGAGGTGTTAATTACATGACAAGATTTGAATTATGGGGCAAAGGTTGTGATTAAGGAGCTAATAATGAGGAGTGATGGGAAGTACAAATGGTTAACGACAATGTGTGGTTGGGCCATACAAAAATTTAAATTGCGGTCTTGTCATATCCCCCATAATTTATTACGGATTTCCAATTTGAATTTTGATATGACCATTTCTTATCGAATGGAGTTTATGCTTAGTCACATCGACACCACAAAAAATTTAATCATGACAAAAAGAAGAGATTTAGGGAAGACCAAATTTGGCCTCACGGCCATTTATCTTTGGTACTTGTGCAATTGCAACTTGGAGGGAAAACCTTTCATTGTCATCATCTTCGTAGGTGTTTAAAGATTTACAATTATGGGCCCACGAAGATTTCCTTTTTTGAAATAACTCCTGAAGTGTGTAATCTGAAGAACGACTTGATTTTTTGGATTTATCCTGGCTAGATTTTAAGAAGGGTTTTTTGGGTGACCTATCATTTTGACAGACATTTTTACTTCTTTCTCTCGCAGGATTCCTGGTGTCTTGGTGTGAAGTGTAGTAAAATGGGTGGTGATAGGGTGAGGAAAGAGTCGAATGATTGTGATCAGTTCCAAAATGATCCTCTAGTCTGGAATATTTGTGTCAAAGGTGGGTTGGCATCATTAATGGAATGTGTGGTTGGTCATGATCTGAGGATGTCGACGCAGTTCACGAGCTCATGGAAAGACCTTAGAGTTACGATGGGAGTAATCTCCTTCGAGATCAATGAGGAGGTTATTGCTCAGGAAACTGGGCTCTCTTGCATCGAAAAGAAGTATGCTAAGCACACCAAGGCCCAGGACAATGAAAGCCTTAGTGCTTTCTTTGAAGAAAATGAAAAACATGTCTGCACCCAGTTTGGTTTCAAAAGAGAAGCTCTCCCTCGACTGTGGGACTAGGTTTTCCTAGCTCTAATGAAGTATGTGACTTTGGAGGGTAGATATAAGGTTTGCTACTTTTATCACCTGCCTCTTTTAAATCATCTACACCAAAAAATGCTTATGAGTTTTCCTTTTTTCTTACTTACTAATTTGGAAATTTTTATTGATAAATGTCTGGACTCCATTGCCCAAAACCCTGATGAAACCCCGCCCCTACCGCTCCACCAGGGCCTCATCTTGAGGTTGTATCATTTCCATTTGGATCTCTGCCCGCCCAAACTCATTTCTATTGTTTGTATTAAGGAAGTCGAACCCCCTATACAATCCAATGTGAATCTCTCTCCGGCTGAGTCAAAGGGCTCCAAAAGGAAATTCTCTTTGGTGAAATATGAAGTCCCCATGCCTAAATATCTTGCCAAAAATAAAAAGGCTGGTGTGGGGAATATTCAATCGAAAGCGACAATTGGGATTTGTGAGCTCAAAGATGCTCCCCGCAAGATGGACAACAAACCTACTGCAAAGAAAATAGTGAAAGAGGAAGGGAAAGGCTAGGTGGAGTTGCCGACCATTGACAAAAAGGGGAAGAATGTTGTTGGTAAAGATTCCAAGGGGGACACCGTGGTGGCAGCTACTGTGGAGACATGGTTAGAGAACACTAGCATTAGGCATTCCCACAGGTTGAAGAAAAATAGTAAGAAAGTGTCGGTTATTGAAATTTCTAGTGACGAGGAGCAGTCTAGCAACAAAGGCAAGAGGAAGGAGGAAGACACTGAGGAGGAGGAGGATTTTGTTGAAGGGCCTAGTCACTTTTCTGACTTCAACAAGATGCTCAAGGATGACTCAATGACCCAGTCCTCAGACCCTCAGGCTATGGATGAAGATATTGTGAAGACTATGGACAAAGCGGAGGACCATAACATGCTACTAGAGAAGGTGGAGAAGCTTGAGAAGAAATTCAATGGTTTGTCAAGGTTCACTATCAAGATGATCCACCGTGCGGCTGGTACCCTATCCACTATGCTCAAGGAAGAGATGGATAAGAAGGCTATGGAGGAGGGGCCCAACTAGGTTGGGGAGGATTTTTTTAACCTCCTCTCTCAAAATTGGGAGGGTGCTAGTTAGTCTGTTATTATTGTGTCTGTTTGCTTGGTCGTTGGTTGTCTAATGTTTGTCCGCTATTTCTATGTTTTGTTTTTTTGTTGGTTAATGTTTTGATTCTCTAGACCTGATCCTTTTTGGCCCTTGTGGATCATTGTGTAAAGGGTACACCACCCTATAAATGTTGGTTAATATATCAAAAACTACAATATCTAGAGGATGCATTTGGTTTCATAATGTTTTATTGAATTTTTTTTAATTAAATTTTGAAGTCAAACCAATTACAATTTAGACATAGGTGTACTATAAAGAGAATAATTTTTTTTGTATGTATCAGAATTCAAAAAAAAAATGTTGGAATAAGGACATCAATACCTAGAGGACATGTATTTTTTATTATTTTTTTCCTCTATTTTCCTATTTTTTTGTATGTGTGAAACAAAGACCTTGATGTTTATTGAAAAACCTACATTCACAAGAAATAAAAAATAAATATAATAATAAAATTAAATATATTTAAAATTATACTATTTGGGAAGCTTATAATAAGGACTACATACTTACAAAACATAAACTTTAAATGAATTCATTTGATCCCCCAAAAGGTAAATCAAAAATAGTTTTTTATCAACATTTTGATAGGTGTAGAGGAGACTCCATTATAGGTATGGTTCAAAACTAGTGGGGTTCTATCCAAGGGGGTTTGATTTATGGGGGTTTGATCAAACCCTCTTCAATTAAAATATTTTAAATGGAACATTTCAAGGTTTTATTCATTATATTTTCTAAAAATATGTGATTTCAAAAAAAAAAAGGATGTCCCAGAAAGTGTAACCCATTATTGTGGTAGCACCTAGCACCGAACGTGAGGAAATCTATACCAAAACCAGTGGGTGGATAGAGAAGCATAGTGAAGAAGAAGAGCTCATGTGGACTGTTGCAAGTATGAGAGAAATCCTAAATAGTGAGAGCTAAAGCCATGAATATTGTATGTGAATGGTGAAAGATTACATGAAGCGATATGCATTCATAAGAGAGGATGAGATGGGTCATGAGGAGACCTGTGAGAGTTTCATTTTGGGAACAATATTGGGAAGAAGAGGAAAATATAAAGCTCCATGAAGAATTGAAAAATATTTAGACAAGATGGTATGAAGAATAAACATTCAGGAAAGATTAAATGTATTGGAGATTAAATAGAATAGAGAAGATGAAATAAACAAGAGAAGATTGGAAGAATATTCTCTTGAAAGAGGATAGTGAAAAGAAGAGTAGAGGAAAAGAGTGTTTTAACCCTTTGGTAGTAGTTGGATGGAAGGAAGAATATGTGGGGGAAACCCACACAAATGAAGAAGATAATGAGGCACAATTTGCACTGATAGCGAGTGAATGGAGTGTGTTATGTGAGGCAGGTGAAGAAGATTTACAATAAAAAATTGTGAACATGAATGACCCAAAATTTGATGGGCAGATTGGTGAAGAAGAGGATGATCTCTTATTGAAAGAAGATATGAGAATGTTAGATAGTTTATTTGAGAGGCGGATGTTGGATGAAAATGATAAGAATATGAAGGAAATACAAATGGGAGAAGATAAATCCCACAATTTTGTTAACCTTATTTTCAATGAAAACAATAGAGAAGGAAATGTAGAAAAAGATGGTCCTTTGGAAGACATGGATATATGGAACAAATTGGAACAACCTTGTAAAGATGCACACATGGAGGGTTTTAAGAATAAGGAGACAAATTTTGTAGCAAAGGATGAAGCAAAAGATGTTGGGGTAGAAGAAGAGAATAAGGTAAATATTGTTGTATTTTGTGATGACATTGATTTCCCTCTATTTGCTATGATGAGGGTTGGAGAGTATGAAGAAAAGCACATGGAAATCTTGAATTTCTATGGAGTTGTATATGCATATTTTGGTGAGGATGTTGTAGGTTGTAATGGGAATGATGGGAAATTTTGGAGGAGGTGGTTAGTTAATGGTGGGATGGATCCCACAAATGAGGAGCAAAGTGAAGAAAGTTTTTGGAGGAGGAGAATGGTATGTGGTGGATATAAATCCATGAGAGGAGATAAGAATGGTGAGAAAAGTTGTTGGAGGAGAGTGAAGCAAGTTCGAGCAAGATGCTAGAAGAGGAGGACAAAGAAATAAATTCATGTGCACTTATGACAACCATGGAGTTCGCTGAAAATTGCTTGCAATTTGAAAGGATGGTTCTACCATTCAACTCCACTTTTATGAGTCTATGCTCGCAAACTTCTTACCTATCATGTCTGAGGTAGGAGAATCTAGGTGCATGATTAATCAACATCAACTAAAAAAAATCAATTTTGTTTTGGTTTCATTTTTGGCTCGATGGTGTGTTTTTGTGCTTGCGGACAACAACAAAGCAATCAAATGACATTTTTGTCATAAATTGACAAAATTTCAAATTATGGTGTTTGACAAAGAATCTAAGCATTATAATAAATATTGATTTATTGAAAGGATATTTATGAAGTATTATGAGCATCACAAGTATGAATACTGACATGTATTTAAAGTATGTAAAGCGGTGGAACTATTTCCAAATTGTGAGAAGCAAAGATGTGGGGATTTGTTTATTTTACATTTGTCATAAGAAATTTGTCTACAGTTTAAAATACCATGAAAATAATTTATTTATGTTATTCTAATCAAGGCTCCAACTAAGAGAGAGAGAGAGGTATTGGGGAATTTGAAAGGTGGAGAGACTTTATGCAGGCTACTAGTGGAGAGGAGGAGACATACCTAGGCAGAGAAGTGGCCCTTACAACGAAATACATGCATTAAAATAATAAGAAATAGATTCCCCATACCCATGCCAAAAGGTGAAGGGAAGGAAAAAGAATTAAAAAAATATAAGTTGATTAGATTTGATCGACACTTCTGGCCACTGTGGAGGTGGGAATGAGAAAGAAGTAGTGAAGAAGGAGGAGTTGGGCATGGGAGTTGAAAAGACTATGCAAAAAGAAAATTAAAACAAAAAAAAAAAAGATTTGAATACCTATAGTGGGATGTGTGGACATAAAGGAGACATAAGAAAAGATTTAAAATCAAACAAACTTGATTTTGGTGTTGGATAATTGATGAAAGAAAGATGGATGGTAATATGATTGCAAGTAAATAACCAAAGGTAGAGCAACTGTGCAGGAATAGAGGCAGGGAAGAAAATAAAAGAACATGAGCAATAGGGGAGCGTAGGTGTTGGAAGATACAAGTGAAATAAAGAAGTGTGGAAAAGAAGAGGAATGGAGTGTGTAGGTGGAAGAAGAATTTTGTGAAGATACAAAGGTAAGATAGTGATAATAAGAAATGGAAAAGGATATTTGAAGTTTGTAAAAGATAAATACAAGGGAGCAGAGAAATTCTAACGAAGCTAGGAATTGGGAACCCAACCATTATTATTGAATATGTAATTTATCTACCTATAAGTTTGAACACCATACATAAATTGATTTGGCAATAACCCCATTGTAAATTTGTAATTGTTGTTTTAACATTTGGGAAATTGATGTTAATAGTGAGATTTAAATTGCTTGGATGAGGAATATATGTGTAAGTTTAATTTATGGTTGTTGGCTGTGAGATAGGATAGTTTAATAAGGTACCCGATCTTCTTTCGTCAATTTGTTTCATTTTCAATTATTTATTTATAGGTTCAGTTAATAATTTTTATTGTATGTAAATTAGTTTTATTGTTACCATTAGTAACTAGAAGCTTACTTATAGTTATTGTGTGGTAATTTAATTTATTTTTTATTTTAAATATTTCCACACATGGGGCATTGAATTTTGGAGGGACTTGAATTTGAAAGTTACTTAAGATGGTGGCAACAGGAGTTATGGAGGTGCACTTAAATAAGATGCCTCACATGTTATTTTTTTACACTAATAACTTGAAATTTTAATTATTTATTTTAGGTGAGTGCCAAGAGACACAAAGGAAAAATTTTAATTGTAAAATTGGTCGAATAAGGTGTGGAGATTGAGGGGAATATTTCCAGATGCACCTAGGCACCATAACTAGTGATAAAATACAATTTTAAATCAATAATTTAATTTAAATTTAAATTGGACATGGGATTTGGTAGAATACTCTAGAAGCATCAAATTTGGTGTCCAAAATGGGATTTACATAACTTTTAATTGTTAGAATGATATATAACTTGGTGAAAATCCAAAAAAAAAAATCCTTTAAGACCCAATAAGCAGTGTAAAGTTGAAGTGAAGCACATTTTTGGAGTGTTCAACCAAGGAGGTTGGTGCAGAGCACCTTGACAAAATTATGCTTCCATGAAGAAATTTTGAAATTTGATTCAATTTTGATGTCTCAACCTTGTAACAAGGTCTTAGAGGTATTTTCATATGGTTAGGAGGTCAATATTTAATGTTTTGTGTCAAAATTGAAAAGAATGTAAAAGTTGTCATACAAATTGTAAAATTGCTAAAATTGAAAAAATTGCAAAAATGCAATGTAGGGAAGGTGAATGGTCATTTTGGCTCTAGGGCATTAATAGGAAGTTATAAGTTGATAAGTCAGTTATGAAATTCCTTTAAAAGGCCATTTGTACGTTTGAACAAGTGTGGGTGATTGATTATCAGATTTTGATCAATAGAATTACACTATTCTTATGCCATTCTATAGAAATCTTTTGTTTTCTGATATTTCACGGCTCTGTACAGGCTTATATGCATGTATAAGTGTGTGTAAGTGATAGTACACTCAATCACCTTCGACCTAATTTTTGTTTCATGCAGATTGGTGTAGATTTGAATAAGTTATTGCAAATTTTGTCAATACAGTCAAAACCTTAGTTAGGGTAAATAGTGGCATGTAATTTTTGTATTTCACTCATTTTATCCATTGGAAATTCCTGATGCTTGGTGGGAATAACCTTAATTGCACTCACTTTCATATTCTAGAGGTTTCAGATCCTCAAGACAAGGTTTATGTGTGAAAATTTTAAGTTTAAGTCTGTACAGTCTGACAAAACTGAGCATATGTATACAGTTAGGGGAATACAGCCTAGGGTTTATGTAAATATCTTTGCAAAAGGAATTTTGGTGTTTTCAAAAGCATGTGCAGGTCTAATCTAACCTATTCCAAGCGTTAATTGAGTATGTTTAAGTTTGGAGACATCAAAACCATTAAGCCCTAGTTGGAGCAAAGCTTATTAGGCCTAATTGATACGTTGTCAAACTAGTTTTGAGCATCATTTTTCAAAGTAACTTGTGTTAATCTTTTGATATGTTTTAGAACCCTCAAAGGGGTATATGAAAAGCATTTCATAGTCTCGAATAGAGCCTTGGGTGAAATGATATCTCTGACAGTTGCTTGAAGGAGTGCTACTAGGAAATTAGGGCAGTTAATGAACAAATGGTGAAAATATGAATGGGAAGACTTGGTAAAGGTTTTTTTTGTTTGAATTAAAGCTTATAAGGAGTCTAAAGATGGTGATTAAATTGGTTTGGGCATAAGAAGTTGAAAACCTAAATTGTGCTATGTTGATGGCATTGTTGTGAAGATTTCTTATGGGATTGAAGCCCATTGTTGTGAAATATGTCCAATAAGTTGAGTTATGAATCATTTGTTAAAGTGTTTTGAAGGTCTTAAAGGAATTTGGAACTTTGATTGCAAGTTTGGATGTTTGAGTTAAGTGCTTTGGGAAGGGAAATGTGAGGTTGAGATGAGTAAGTAGACCAAGAATGTTTTGATTCTTGTCAAATGAGATTGAGATAGGTGGTTTTCTTCTTTTGTACTACATCAAAGGCATCCACTACAACAAGGTACAATAGAAAAAAAGTGTTTTTGTAGGTGTATTAACATTGCAAACTAAGGTGTCCAATTTTCTACCTCCTATAGATTACTCGATTCAAGATTGGTAGCTCTTGATTGAAGATAAGTTGCATAGTTGTGCATCCCAATCCAATCATTATATGATTGTAATTTTGATGTATAACAATCATTGCTACTATAAAATAGGTATTGAGACCATTTTTGGTTTGTCCAATCATATTTGTAATCTTATTCTTGAAGATTAATAGAAGTATTTTTATTACTTTCAACTTGTGTTGTAGTGTGCTTCAATTTTTGAATGTTTGTGGGTGATTACCCTATGTCAATTGATGTTGTATAACAGTCATTGTTGTTGTAAAAATGTGTAATTAAATTCATGAAAGTGTTTTTGGGGAATTACCTTACATTGATTGGTATCAAAGCAAGAGTTCTTGAGTGTGTGGATAGAGCACAAAATGGAGGCAATCTACATCAAGACCTATGGGGAAGGAGAATGAGAAAGTAAAAAAATATGCCTCCATAAAGAAAAAATCATGGGAGGATTTCATCCATTATAGATGAGGGTTTTAGATCCATCCAATGAGAGTTACATGCACTCTACGAGGAGGTGCAAAAAAAAATTAGCTTCAAAAGAATAGAGGAAAGCAAAGATAAAGATTAAAAATAAGGATGAAGAGGCTAGCAATGAGAAAAGAGGAAGAGAAAGACATGGACACAAATTTGGAAGAGGAGGTTTTAGAGGAATTTGTTACCAGTGTAGATAAAAGGGATATTGAGCATATGAGTGTTTACATTAGTAAAGAAGGACAAATAGAAAACTTGAAGGAAATGCACAATTTTCACATGTAGATGAGAATGTTGATCCTAAGAATTCAAGAGGAGAAAGAGGAAAAAATCTTATCACGAAGAAAGCTTTGGTGATTGAGAAAGAGGAACTAGTTCAAAGGAAAAATGTATTCCATAGAAGGTGCAAAGCTAGAGGTAAATGTTGTAATGTTATTATGATAGTGGTAGCACTAATAACCTTGTTATAGAAGAAATGGTTACCAAATTATATATTGAGAGGAGGGGACATCTAACTCCATACCAAATTGTGTGGTTGCAAAAGGATCGTAGAACCTTGGTTAGTGAATAAATTTTGATCAAATTCAAGATAAAAAATTATAATGATGAGGTGTCATATGATATCATACCTATGGATGCACATCGCATGTTACTAGGGAGACAATGGTAGTATAATAGGTGTGTTTTCCATGATGGCCAAGAAAAAACCTATTCTTTGACAAAAGATGAAGTTCAACACCAGTTGAAGCCCTTGAAGGAGGAAGAGAAAATTTGTAGCAATGCCAAAATATATTTGGTGGGGAGCAAGATAAAAGAGGATGATGAAATGGGTAAGGTTGATAATTATGTTTCACCTAAAATTGTTTTGCTTATATCATAGTAAAGAAAAATATGAAAGAGAGAAGGAAATCCTCATAGAGGAGGATAAAGAGAAATATGAAGCAATTGATATGGTGGACATTGATGGTCCTATGCCAAAAGAGATGGTTGATGATCTTCTATTAAGAAAGGCGATGAGCATTTCAGATGAGCCTAAGAAATTAATGGAGGAGATGGAGATTAATTTTTTCTAATGTTACTCCATTGGTAGGAAAAGTGAAAGAGAATGAAAGCATACCAAAGGCTACATAAGAGCAAAGAGGAAGGTGCAGAGCGGTTGGTGAAAGATGATGAGAGGGAACAAGAGTTAAAACAAGAGTTAAATGATTTTAATAGTTCTTATAATGCCAATTTGAGAATAGGTATATGAAAGCGAATAAGGAACAAGGGAGTGTGGAATAAAAAGTGGATGCAAAGGTAATGGTTAATATTTTCCAATTCTATGGTAAAGCTATTAATTTGTATGTAGATGTTATAAGGAATGAGATAGATGAATTTTGGTGGGGAAGGAAGGAGTTTGGACTAGTCACATGTTGGAAGAGGAGATGAAAAAGTTATTTCGATTTAGTGATGGAGTTGCAGGTTGTATACAACCTAGAAGGGAAATTCTATCACTCAACTCCATTTTGTGAGTCCAAGCTCACAAAATTTTCTTACCTTGGGTGTCTAATGCAAGATAATCTAGGGGTGCAAGGGAAATATTTCATCAACCAAACAAATTTCTAAAGCTTTTCATTTTTTTGTTTTTAGAATGTTAAGAAAGGTATCTCAACCTTGCAATCCCATGTGTAATGTATAATATTCATGACAAGCTGGCCCATAGAGCACCCCATATGGAGTCAAAGGCTCTTCCATAAGGGGTGGGAAAGTAGTGCCCCCAAAAAATTGGGCTTTTTCTAGTCATTTTGAGTGTTTTTCACTTCTTCTTTTTTACCCATGGTTTTGGTGCCCATGGTATTGTAAATCTACCTTTTTGATGCATGCCTATTAATATTCACATAGGAGTTAGGGGTTGCTATAGGGAGTTTTGTAAGCATTGCTATGTTGCTATAATTGCTCCAAATCTTTTATGGATAATACGCTTATAAGGACTTAAACTCTGCTAGTTTATTGTAACCATTGATTTATAAACAATATACTGTGTTTATTTAGAGTGTGAGATTTTTCTTTCTAAAGGGTTTTCGTCATGTAAATCATTGTGTTATAACTATTATATTTTGTGTTTACTTCATTATAACTATATGATCAACTTAATTTTTGTACATACCTCGTCTCATAAATTAATGTAGAAAACATATGCACTTCTACTTCCTTTTTCATTTTTTATAGTTAATATATTCTCACTTGTCTATTTTAAACCAAACCGTGCTTATTAAAAATCTACATCTTCGAATGGATAGTGGAGTTTGATGCTGCCCCTGATGTGGTGTAAATAGATTTGGCCCAACTTATGTAATGTTTTGTTTTGTTATATATGTAAGCATATACACTGGTTTACTAATGACCATAGTTATTATGTATGTCTGCCTTTAATCATTGATTTTGTGTATGATTTTTTTACATGTTTGTCAAGTATCTACTTGTATACGACCTTTTCATTGACCTAGATAACCTTCTATAATACTATAGAAATATTACAATCTTATATCTATTATAATCATATTATAATTAATAATATTATAAATATTCTTCGCCTTTTACCAATTTTTTTTTTTTTACTCGTACTCTCTTTATCTTTACACTTGGTTTTTAATGGAATTTACTCATTTTGCTACATAAATGATTTCTTGGCTATTCAAACATGCATATGCCATAGAGCTTAATCTTAATCTTAAACATACACTAGATGGATTTTAGTGTTAGTGAAAGCAACGCTGATATTCGTAGGAGAGAAGCAATTTGGCTCGGCGCCAAAGGACTGCTGCAGCAAGGGAAGCTACTGAGGGATGAATCAACCTGATTATGTATCAAGCATCGTCGGTTTGGCCGAGTGGTTAAGGCGTGTGCCTGCTAAGTACATGGGGTTTCCCCGCGAGAGTTCGAATCTCTCAGGCGACGTGCTGACTAGAATTTTTCCTTTTAAATCTCCTATTTTTTAGCTGTATTTTATTGCTTGATTTAAATTAGCAGTGACATTGGTTCTGATTTATAACACCACCATACTACGTCAATAAGGAAGACACAATTCCTTCCCATAATAGTGCATTTAAAGGATCCGTACAACACTCGTTTCTTTATTAGGTTTATTTCACTCAACACTCGTTTCTTTATTAGGTTTATTTCACTCATTCATTAGTCATTAGGCTACAACTTCACAAGTATAAAATAGATTAGCATATTTATGATGAAGTGTATTAATACGATTATCAAGGTATGTTAATACAATTTTCAACAATATAAAGGAAGAGAGAGCCCAACAATTTATCTACACTAGATCTCAATGTTTTTCATTTGAAAGAAGAGAGAAAAAATCGTTTTTATTTATATAATAATTGATGGAAAAGGGTCTTCACCTATTTACAAGAAGATCAATATAAAGACTATGGAAAAAATTGTCAACTAATAGAAGACAAAGAACTTGAAACTAACAAAAATAACAAACTGCTAATAACTAAAACACGACAATACAAGTTTGAATCAAAGATGCTAACCTACAACCAACTTGAAATAGTACCAAAAAATGCTTGAGAGTTACTACCTTTGGTAGATTGTCATCCAACAAGCATGGATCCTCTTAAATGTACCTTGAACACATTCATCCTAGGTTGCATTCAAACCATCTCAAACGAAAATATTGCAAAACTTATGTTTAAGGATTCAAAATCTAAAATTATCAGCATACACTAGATCATTCTTATTCCCTAGATTGTTAAGGCAATTCATAATTTTAATAGGAAGTGAAGCTAAAATAAGGGTATTCCTATCCACTTTCAAAATAGTCTCAAAAAATATTAAATATAAAATAATGTTATCCTAAAATATTGAAAAGTCTCAAAAATTAAAAGAATCTATAATATTATCTTAATAAATATTAAAATTAAGTTCACCCAATTAAGATACTCTCTCATTCACTAATTGTATGGTTGTTGGATTCAACTTAAAGCTATTCTCCTAGAAATTTACTATTAATTAGCTAGTTACTTATTAGTGTAAACGTGAGGGGTATTACATAAGAGATGAGTTAAGACTCGTGAAGAAGGAAGACACGATCCATTTCCATAATATAGCACATTCACAAGGATCCATACAATACTCTTTCTTTATTAGGTTTATTTCACTCATTCATTCATTAGTAGAGCTTCAAAAGAATAAGAGAGAGATTATACATATTTATTATGAGGTCTATTAATATAGTTTTTAACAACACAAGGGGAGACAGAGGTAGCAACAACGTATCCACACAAGATCTCATTCCTTTTTACCAATAAAACATGCCATTGAGGGAGGAGAGAAGAATGCATTTTTTGATATAATAATTAAAAGGGAAAAGAGCCCTCACCCATTTACAATAAGATTGGCATTGAGAACATGAAATAAATTGCAACGACTAATGAAGATAGAACTACAAACTAACGAAGATAACAAATTGCTAATAACTGAAACAAGACAATATGAGTTTGAACCAAAGATGTTGACTTTTAAATTGAATTGTACCAAAAAATGCTTGAGAGTTACTCCCTTTGGTAGATTGTCATCCAATAAGTATTGACCCACTAAAATCTTCCCTAAACACATTTATCCTAAGTTGCATTCAAACCATCTGACAACAAAATATTATAAAATTTGTACTTAAGAATTCAAAATCTAAAATTATTAGCATAGATTATATCATCCTTATTCCCTAGATCGTAAATACAATTTAGAATTTCAATAAGAAGTAAAGCTAAAACAAGGGTGCTTGTATCCACTTTCAAAATAGTCTTGAGAAAATATTGAATACAAACTAATGTTATTCAAAAAATAAAAGCTTTGAGGCACAAAAGACGTAAAAACCGAGCACAAATGTTGACCCATTTCTCAAAAGGAAAAAATATATTAAATACAAACATGTGGAATAAAACCAAAGCAATCACCTATATGTTTCTATGATAAGCCACACATGTCCTTGTAAAAGAGACAATGGAAATAAGGCCTAAGAATGATGGGTCCAATATATTATTGGTGGCATTATTCTAAGACATTAGAAAGCAATACATTTAACACCTCTCAATGAAGGAGATTAGCAAAAATTGTGTTCTCCCCATTAGCTAAAATATTTACACTAGAGTTGGAAAGAAGGTATATAGATCAATTTATTTCCCTATATAAGTGGTTGAAATAAATAGAGTTGAAATGACCTTTGAGGGAAGGGAAAAACATGCTGACCTATATGGACCTATGTGGAATCAATTTGATTAAGATGGGTTAGCGTAGGGAGAGCACTTTCATTACACTTGGAAAGGGATTTTGCCTTTCACCTGTTATTATTGAGAGCACTAATTTTGATGGATGGGGATTCCACCTACACATAACACACACAATGCTAAATTTTAAGAAATTACTCTTTAAACCTATCAATTCTATCACATAGAATTATTAAAATTGTTTCTTCAATTTTGACTTCTTTTATGTTTATGAAATGATAATGACATATAAAAAGTTTGATTTAAAAAAATGTTTGAACTTAGTAATTTTAATATTTATGATTGTTTTTAATATATTTATGTCATTTGTCAATATATAAAGATATTGACAAATGACATAAATATGTAAATTTGGATATTTGTCTTATGTTATCTACCTATTCTATTACACATATTTCTATATATGTATTGCTTACATTCTGTAAGGTAAAACATGTACACCTTACAATTTTGACGCTACAAATTATCCTCATTTTAGTGTCCATCTCCTTAGTATGTTTATAGGGTGCATTTATTATAGCATGGCTTTTAATCTACTCCTAGTGCCATGATTATTTAATGTTTTTGTAAGTCAAATCATTTTTTATATGTTTGTATGTGTTCCTTGTGTACATTTAATGTTATATTTGTAGCTTGTAATATTTTTGGGCACATCATACTTGGATGTTAGCACTATCATGTAGACATGTATGTGGGTACACTACTATCCTATGATAGTATCATGGTATAATGTCCATTTCCTACCAAGACAATGACCTTTCAACTTCCAAATCTCTCATGTAACCATCACACAACCTATTGGATGGAATCCCAATAGCCACCTTGGTCCAAGAATAGTTTTTGGTGACCTTTGAGCTTCCCTCCTAATTCTTTCACACAATCTACACAAATATCCTTGGATCTTGAATGGACTCTCTATGAGAAATGCTCTAATAGCTTGTCATGTGGGAATTTTACATCATTCTTGTGATTATTTCTCCCGATCTTCATGTTGTTGACATAGTGGGTTGTTGTATTTATTTCTCTATTTTGGGGCATTCATCTTCAAGTTACAAGTAATAATATTATCATTGTTCTTAGCATCATTCTTGTAATTTCCTTTCTCTTGAGATTTTTCCTAAATAGTCTTATGTTTTTTAATTTCTATAATTTTTATTGGAACTTTGGAGTCCTCACCTCCCATTATTTTTCATCACCATACACACTAGTATATTGGTAGATTCATAGATGAGATAGTAATATTGATAGATTTATCATAATATGGTTCTTACATCAAAGAGCCACACTTAGGAATAATATAATACACTATCCATATTTAGTTCATGTTTCTATTTGACCACTCATGGAGGTATAAATCCCATATTTCAAGCTTGATTACTTTGATAAGCTCCCAAGCAATTACCCCCTTTTCTTCTATCCTAGCTATAGGTACAGTTGAGGACTAAACTCACAATGACGAATTTTTATTTCTAACCCTTCTTGTCATTTGATTTTGAATTAATTTAAATAAAAAACATATTTGTTGTTTTGATTAGAGGTAAAGCAGTTTTTGAAGGGACTCAAAACCCTTTACAAAAAGGACACTTCTATAGAATAATCAAGACAACACAAGCATCCAACCATCAACAAAATACTAGCAAAGAAAACCACAAAAAATAGCAACCTATCATGAATTCTTTAGGATCTTTGTAGCTTCTAGATCTTGGGAGATAATGTGCTCATGCATATCCACCACCTCAACTAGCTCTTTAGTCAGGATCTCCAAAGGTTTCTTGGTCTTACTCCAAGTACGGATACTCAGACCTATACCTATAGTAGCACCCTAATTTCCCTTAGCCAAATCCACCTCAACACTAGTAGCCTCCTTTAGCTAAGCAGACAACTCCCCTTTCTCGTTCCTCACTTTTCATTGAGAAAGTTAAGACCTTGAACATTATTGTGAAGCATAGTTTGAATAACTTTGACCACTTTCTCAAGATTTTCATACACTTTACAAGTCTTTTCCTCCAAAATAGAGATTCTAGATTCAAATTCCTTCTTCATAATAAAGATATCATTAGCCACATCCTTGAGAATACTTAGCATTATATTGCATTGATCATAGTCTCTAGCATCCTCCTCTTTGTTGATGTTCTTATTAGATTTATTGATCATGGAATGAACTTTTACATTGATCTGATTAACCTCAGTGTAAAGCCATCTAAACAGTCTAAAAAAAATGGCAGTGCCATCCTTAGCCATACTGAGAACATTATCAAGTTCTTATATGTTGTAGTTGAAAATGTTGATATCATCTGACAAGTCAATAGAGGGATCATTCAAGATCCCCTACTGAGTGTCATCAAGCATAAGAGCCTTACCTTTTTCTTTGCCATAAACCTCACTAGGAATTTTAATTTTGGGTCTAGGGCCCTTCTTAACAGTAGTCAAAGAATTTTTGAATTGAGTAGCATCCTCATCCACAGACCTCCCCTCCATATTCTCGTCACCAACCTCCTCCTCATTTCCAAAATTCCTTGTGTTAACCTCTGAAGTGTCCTATCTCTTATTGATTTGACCAACATCCTTATCCATAGACCTTCCATCCACAGTCCCTTCACCAGCCTCCCCCGTGCATTACCAAATTTCATTTTCTTCTTAGTAAAAACATGTCCCTTATTGATGTCCTTCCTTTTACAACCAGAAGAAGGCTCCATAACAATATCCTTGGCAAAAAAACCCGTCGCCTCCTTAACCCTTTTACCCTCAATACTAACAAGTGGAGGACACATCCTTTTAACAGGTGGGGTATCTTAAAAAAAACCATCACTAGGGCCTTTGGAAAATCCCAAAACCTTCCTATTATAGGTAGGGGAGGGATCACCATCCTCATTACTAGTTTGGGAACCCCCAGACTAGGAAGATTGGGGTGTCTTCTTTGACTTTTTCTTAGGCTTAGGGTCAAATTCAGCAAGGGGTTCATAGAACACTTCCATTGACTCATCCACAGATCCCTCCTCTTCTCACTCCTCACCATCTGAATCCACACCAATATCATACCCTAACAATTGCTTAGCTTTCTTAACAAGATGGGTTTTAGAAAATTTCTTAGGCTCTTCAGGAACATAGAAGGACTTAGCATATTCCATAATCAACAAAATTAGACCCTCATGTAAGATAGGGTTCCTAGGGCTCTTTCTATGTTCTTTAATCCCATTCTCTGAGAAACCAACAAATAGTAAGGAAAAGAGATTAACTTTTTATGTCTAAAGTGAATCAAGAGGATGAAATCGTAACCAAATAGAGTTGAAAATCTACCATCCAGAGAGAAGTACCTTATCAAGGTGATGGTCATGTCAGCCCAAATGGGCTTGATCGACTTCTTGTTATACCCTTCACAAGCCACTTTGAGAAATCTATCCCTCTCATTATCTTTAAAAAAGATTTTCATGGTGGCATTTGAGGCATTCTTGTCTCTAAATTTATTTTTTCCATCAATGAGAAGGCATGTTATCTTACCAATAAGCTCCTCATGATGTCGAATTCCATCCCATAAACTCTAAGAACTTTTTCCTTCCAACTAGACACAAGAGCATTAGAAATTTGTGAGTCAAAGCCATATAGCTTCTCCATTTAGGGGTAACACCACCTTCCATCAAGATTCTCCAAACCTTCTCATTACTCTTAGTAAATTAACAAGACACTGGTTCAATCTTGCTTCTATCTCCCCCAATGGTAGCCAAAAACCAAAGTAGAATAATGTAATGAAAAACCCAACAAAAGATGAAAACCAAAGTTACTATGCCAGAATCAAGAAAAAAGCCTTCTTAGCGAACCTAGAATCTGTGTAGGAATGATTTAAAAAATACAATTGAACATAATAATTTGTAAATGCATGTTCTTCCCCTAATTACCATTATTATTAATGGGAGTTGAGTTAAACTCAATGGCAATATCTTTAGCAATAATCATGTGATTATATTTCACCTTGTGACACCACCTAGACCACAAAGTTAGCACCATCTTGTAATGATTGAATTTCGTGATTAAGAATACTTTTAGCTTCAAGGGGTAGGGGATCATTCAAGTCCCATTCATTAGGTCTAGAAGTAACCCATAAATTAGCAAGAAAAATCAGCAAGCCTATTTCCTTCATGAAAGATATGTGAGATGTAACACATCTCAAAGGAGATTATAATGGAAACAACATCTCTAATGATGTTCTCAATGGACCAACCTAGGGTTTGATCTTTGTTAAGATAATTAACAATATTCAAAGAGTCTCCTTCTAGCTAGACCTTCTTGAAGCCTTTATATTGTGCAAGTTTCAAACCATGATAGGTTGCAATTACTTTCACAAATTGGTTTGTCTAGGTTCACAAAGGAAGCACCACCCAAAATCATATTGTTGTTAGTATATTTTAACTTTATTTCTAATGTTATGTTTTTCTTATTTCCATTTTCCCTATGTGCAGATCTTTTAGATTCCACATAGGTACCTTATTTTTGGTCACGATTGGATGACAACATAAAACTAGGATAACAATGTGGATTCAAGATGACAATATGGATTCACTATCATACAAACTTCCAAATTCAATCTTTAGATTCTCTAAAACTCTAGGTTTTTATTCTATAGATAATTTGTGTATCTTGTTTATCTCTTTCTAGGTTTTCATTATTTCAAATTTACTTTTGTCAAAAGCAATAATAAGTTCAAATCCATCTATTCTTCTTAATCCAAATTGTTAGTTTAGTTAGAACATTAACATGTTATGTAGATTATGTTGTATTAGCATTAAAGTAGTTTGATTTACCTATTACACCTTTTCAATGTTAACAAACTCTTGTATATTCACCTTGTCCACTCATTTATTATTCTCATGCACACACAATCCAATGTGATCTATCTTTTTTTTTGTCCTAGGAGTAGTGTATAATCATGGACTCATCCTAACTTAATTTCAAATTTCAAATTCAAATTTGACCTTCCCACTTTTACCCTTCTTTCCTAGGGCTCAACTAAACACAATTTTGTGTGATATATTATTGTTCCTTGTATTTAAAGGCATTTGATATAATTCATTCTAATAAAAAAAATATAAGGATAAATCATTTGCATTTACACACTTTAATTGGTGTTATAAAAGGAATCTAGCTCTACATAATCTTTCTAGAGGTTTTTACATGGCTAACTAATGATGTTTTCAATATTGTTCAATTTCAAGGGGTTGATCAAGGTGTATTCCCTTTGTGGTTCAATCATACAACAACCTCACAAAGGTATTTATCAATATTGAAAACCCTTGTACATATCAAGAAATATAAAATAAATTAAGGTGCCTCAAGCGAAATGAAGAGAAATTATTTATAAAATGCATAAGTCGAATTTACAAGTATAAGACAAGATCACAATCATAGACAACCAAACTCATCCTTACATAGAGAACACAAATATTTAATTTTCCTATGATAATCCTATTTGGTTAATGTACTTTAGTAATCAAATTTAAATCTTATAACTAGTTTTGAATAGGCTTATATCATTTAGCACTCTATTTTGAAAATATTCATAAGATTTATTATTTGCATAAGGATCCTATTGTATTGTTTGAACATACATTATATTGTGTGGACAAATTTGAAGAGTATAAGATAACAAATATGACAATGAAAACCATAAATAATAAGATAACTTAAATTAAAATAATAAATAGGTGGCATATAGCAAGAAAAATTGAACTTATGAAGGCATGTTTACACATAAAATGAGGGTTAAAGAATGATAAACCATGGTAACATATATATCAACAGTGATTATATAATTATAATTTATTGTAACCCACAATATCATAAATTTATATACCAATCCAATAACTAAATGAATTTATAAAGAACT
This sequence comes from Sequoia sempervirens, assembly GCA_007258455.2. Taxonomy (NCBI): domain Eukaryota; kingdom Viridiplantae; phylum Streptophyta; class Pinopsida; order Cupressales; family Cupressaceae; genus Sequoia; species Sequoia sempervirens. The sequence goes on from VDFB02252584.1 coordinate 84,015, forward strand.
CCAATCCTAACCATGTGAGAATCTAAAATAAAAAAAGAGTCACCCTTAGTTCAATTAGCATAATTGTAAGCCAAATATATTTAAAGATAAAGTGTTGAAACTATTATTTTCTTCTATCAACATAAGATTCTAATTATTCTTAGAGTATATTAAAAATGTATTTTAATATAAAGGCTTGTTAAAATGATTTATAATAGAAATAATAAGAAAGTTGTTTATAAAAATTATAAAATGAAAAACCATATTGTTGGTCTTCTATCACACTTACCCTAGATAGAAATCAAATATGAATATGATTCAATAGTCAATAATATATCAAACAAGTATTAACTGGTAAAGTATGGAGAAGAGAGGATTAAATCGTATGAGAGAGATTTCAGGGTGTCCATGATAAATTCTTTCCAATTAATGCTCCTCCTTGATGCTGGAGTAATTAAGAAAATCACCTAATAATTAATTAACCATTAATTAATTATTAGCCCCCTTTTACTTTATTACACTTTGAGCTAAAATTTGGAGTTTTTTTATTAGATTGGGCTAATTATAGGTCATGTTGTCTAATTGCATAGAATAATGACACTTGTCACAATCTAATCAAATCCTCATCTAAGGTTTGTTTTTTTTTTCTTTTATAAGCATTCATCTTTCATTATAATCATTAATTCAGATTAATTAAATGAACATATAGTTTCTTTTCTGGATAATTCATTCTCTCATGGTTTCATAGCAAATCAGTTGCTTTGATCTCTCTTGGTGATAGGTGTTTTGGTTGCAAGTGATTTATGGGAGATATGGAGTTCAATCATTAACTCTAGCATGGTATCAAAGCGCCAAATTTGTAGCTTCATGTCTAATTTCTGAGAGATCCAATATTGAGGGAAAATCAACTCATCTTGGAGTGAAACATGCATGTAACTATTGGATCCAAAACAACCAAAAACCTAAGATCGCCTATCAATTTGCTAAATTTGGAGAATTTGAAAAAAACACTTTTTAAGTAGTAGAGACCTTCATACAAAAATTTGTATGACTTTACAAATCTGTATGTGTAATGTCCCTAACATGTATTTTAACAAACTTGATATATATATATATATATATATAGAGAGAGAGAGAGAGAGAGAGAGAGAGAGAGAGATTGTAATTCAATTTAACACATGAACACAAGAAGTTACTCCAATATATTGATATATCAATTACAACTCACTACAATGATTTGGAATGATATACAATATTACCACAAATCAATATGTAATATTATTGTCTTTCTTACAAAATCCTTTGAAGTGTAGATGCAATCTTTGAATCAAAATGCCCTCAGGAACCAAAGGAGTTTCATCCTTTGATCCTAGTGAACACTAGGTTTTCATCCAATGAACACAACTCCTATGGGTTTTCATTCATAGAAGGAATTAGAACACAAGTGTCCTAAAATACATAAAATGACATAATAATTTGATTCCTCTACATGAATTGGTTTCCCTACATTTATATGCTAACATTCCTCTTTGAGGAATAGGGCGGCCTTGAGTCCAAACGGTGCCAAATCCCAAAATTTGAATTCCCAACATGCTACATTAGGTCAACCTTAAGGCCAATGTAGATTCCGTGGAATAAGCGTGCCTTCCTATAAACTCATCCACATGCTTTCCCTACTCATTCCAGCTTCTTGAAACTTTTTCGTTACTTTCGCATGATCCCGTAATGTCTTTATGGTTCAAGCATATGGAGGTGGGTGCCAATTGACTAGCACAATTACCTTTTGTTAGCGATATCTTTTTGCTAACCAATCCTCCCTTATAGAGTTTTGGATATGATGTGCAAGTGCCATCATAGGTGCCATGTTTTGAACTGCACACTTAAACATGCTTTTGTGGAGGAATGCGTAGGGATTCCCAAAATTGACTCTATCCTAACATAGTGAGCCTGAACTGGCAATCTTTTGATGACGATATCTTCTCATTAGATGATAATTTTCCCATGAGCTTTGGATATGTAGTGGGGCCTTAATTATAGATGCTACATTCCAAAATAGTAGACTGAGATGAGCTCTTGCGAAGGAATGTGGTAGAATTATTAGATTCCACTTTGCAATTGTCTTTCTAGAAAAATGGACATGACAAATCCTTCCTTCCCAAAATTGCTTGTCCTCAAGCAATTGTAAATTTGGATGCTCTAGAATTTTAGGTCCTTCCCAGGTAGCATCTTCAATTGGAAAGTCCTTCCAACATACAAGATACTTAATTATATTCTTGTTCCTTCAATTTTTGACCCTGGTATCAATCACAACTTCTAGAATAAGGATGAGTTTCCCTTCATCATCAAGGGGTGGTAACTTAATAGCAAGAGATATATTTAATCCCAAAACCTTCTTTATACATGAAACATGGAAAAAATTATGGATTTTACTATCTGCCAAAAGTGCCACCTCATAAGCAACTTCTCCAATTCTCTAGATTATCTTGTATGCTCCATAGAACCTAGGCTTGAGCTTCTCTGCTCCTTTTTTGATGGAAGTCTGTCTATATGGCTGCAATTTGATAAACACCATATCTCCTACCTCAAATGCTCTTTCTATATGCTTCCTATCTACATACATCTTTTGTTGATTTTGAGCAACTTTCAGGTGATCCTTAAGAGTTCTCAAGATGTCTTGACTTTGATTAACCAAATCACTTGCTACCAAAACTCTATTTTCTGCGAGGATTGATTCTGCAAAGGTTAATGCATCATATCTATAAAGGGCTCTAAATGGGGACATGCCAATGGACATGTGATGAGTTATGTTATAGTAGTATTCTCCCAAATTCAACCATTTGATCCAAGTTGCTTGCTGACTGGTGACATATTTCCTCAAGTATCCTTTTATCCACTTGTTTACAATTTTAGTTTGCTCATCAGTTTGTGGATTATAACTTGTACTAGGGGTGAGTTTGGTGCCTAACAAATGGAACGACTCCTTCCAAAAAGTGCTAAGGAAATGATTATCTCTATCACTAACAATGTTCTTGGGTAATCCATGCAACCAAAAAACTCCCTTGAAGAACAAGTTTGCAACTCGTGGAGATTTATAGTCACTGGAGATGGAAAAGAAATGAGCATACTTGATCAATCTATCTAGTACAACATAGATGCAGTCCTTGCCTTTTGCTTTGGGTAATTTGATGATGAAATCCATGGAGATACTTTCCCATTTGTGCTTTGAAATGGGAAGAGGCTACAATAATCCAACCCGAAATTCTTGTTCCCCCTTGTTCTGCTAGCATGTGATACACTCCTAGATGTGTGAGAGAACATCCTCCTTAAGGCCCTTCCAAGAAAATCTTTCCCTGATCTTCCAATAAGTTTTGTAGAATTCAGGATGCCCTACTATTGGCTCATTATGATAAGCTTCCAATATATTTTACTTAACCTTAGATCTCGAAACCAAGAACACGCTATTTTTGAATATTATTAGGCCTTCCTCCACTGCATACGATCATACTTCTCTTCACCTTCTTGAACACTGGTAGAAAAAGGATCCATAGCATGCTCCTCCATGATGGATTAATTCCAATTAGTTGATGTGATGGACACATGACATAGTGTAGGTCTCCTAAAGAGTGCATCCACCACAATATTCTTCTTCCCCTCGATATATTCAATATCTAAATCATATGCATGTAGTTTTCTGACCCATTTTTGTTGTTTTTCATTCAAATTTTGTTGGCTTAGGAAGAATTTCAAGCTATCATGGTCTGTCTTGACCATAAATATTCTACATACCAGGTATTGTAAGAATTTCTCCAAGGCATGCATTATAGCTAGCATTTCCTTATCATATATGGGATATCCTTTTCATGGTCTCTCAATTTACTACTTTCAAATGCTATGTGGTGACCCCTCTAAGAGAGAAAAATTCCAATCCCTTCACTAGAAGCATCACATTCTACAACAAATGAAAGTGAAAAATCAAGAATTGCAAGAACCAGACAAAACTCATTACCTCTTTCAACTTCTCGAAGGTCCTTTGTGCTTATTCTATCCATTCAAAGGCTCCTTCTTTAATCAGATTGGTGAGAGGTGCCATAAACTAAGAGAATCCTCAGACAAATCTTCGGTAATAGCTACACAGTCCAAAGAAAACTCTTAGCTGAGACAAGTTTGTAGGAGGTGGCCAATCTAGAATGGCTTGGATCTTCTATTGGTCAACCTGAACTCCTTTAGCACTTATGACATGTCCCAAATATAATATCTCTGTTGAACAAAACTCACATTTTGACATCTTTGCAAAGAGACTGTTGCTCCAGAATTCCCAAGACAATATCCAAATGCTTCAAACATTCTTCCCATGTTTTGCTATAGATCAGGATATCATCAAAGAAAACCAATACAAACTTGCTTAAGTGCTTACCAAACACATGATTCATGCATGATTAAATTTTTTTTGGAGCATTGGTTAGACTAAAGGGCATAACTAGGAACTCAACATGCCCATAGTGGCATCATAAAGTAGTCTTCTGAACATCTCTTCCCTCAACCAGATTTGTTGGTATCCAGACCTTAAATTAATATTTAAGAAGTATACTGCACCATGTAGTTCATCAATCAACTCATCTATCCACGGTATGGGGTATCGGTTCTTAATGGTCTTCTTGTTCAATGCCTAGTATTCTATGCACATCCACAGAGTGCCATATTTCTTTTTCACCAACACCATAGAAGATGTGAAAGGGCTAGAGCTTGGTCTAACGTAGCCCATATCAAGTAGCTCCTTTATTACTTTCTCTATCTCTTCCATGGATATACATTCAAGGATGGGAGTAAGGAGTGTTCATAACCAACTTTGATCCCAATTCAAGTTCTATGATATGATGGAAACCTCTATCTAGTGGTAGTCTGGGAGGCATATCACTGAAAACCAAACTACACTTATCCAAAATATTTTGTATATCAATATGAACTTGACCATTCTTACCTTAGGAAGAGTCCTCTGAAATTGCCAAACAACTAGCAGACCAGACAACTTGGTTCTTTCGAAATATCCTTTCCATTCTCCTGGTTGATACTACTTATGGACAACCATTCTCCATTCCTTTTAGGACCACATACTTCCCATTGGATTTAAAATTGAGCTCCATTGTTTGGTAGTTTGTAGTGTACTCACCCAATGAATGTAACCACTACACACCCAAAATTATATCAATTTCACCCAAACCAATAACATAGAAATCATCACAAGCCTTATGATCTCCAAATGTTATGTTCAAATTTTGAACTTTCTCCTTGCAAGGTAGGGTAAGTTATACCCATCTGCCACAGTGACAATGAAACCTTCAAAATTCCCCGCATCTAGCCTTCTTCTCACAAGTTCATCGTCAATGAAGTTATGAGTAAGTAGCTCCTCCATCAATCAGTACAGTCTCTCTTTGTCTAACAAGGACTCCCAGAACCTTGAAATAATGGTATCTATGTGCACTAGATAGTGATGCTAGAATAATTCCATTTTCCTTCTCCTTGTTTTCTTCCTTTGAAGGGATGTCTTCTAGATCATGAAAATCTTCAGACCCATCTGATTCTGATTCTTTGCTAGAGATGACTTCTATATAGTGGACTTGTCCTTTTCCAAGACATTTGTGTCTCAGAACCCATGGTTCTCTACAAGATAAACACAATTTCTTCCTTCTGAGTGCATTATTGGTCTCATCATCATTCTTCTTAGGTGTGGCATGGGGAGCTAGTTTCTGAGCAATCCAAAGCTTCTTTTGGAAATTCCCCTTTGGATTATTCCATATTGAGGGTTTTGATTTCTATTAAGGAATAAATTTCTCTAGATCTCAATGCTTGAAGGTGTAGATCAACATTGGGTATTATCAATGATCATGTTGTAGGAGTGATTTTTTCCAGTATTAATCATGACATTATGTGTGTTGTATCAAACATTTCTTATCCCCACATGCTTTGGAACAAAATTTGGGAGATCCATGGAGACTTTCATAACTCTCCATTCTCAAAGGATCCTAATGTAAATTTTATCATTCCCCTTACAGATGCAAATTGCATACCCTTTGATGATGATACTTTAAAGGAGATTGAGTATATTAAAGGTATTTCATGTTTCGATGGTTTAAAGACTTGTCTTCATGTTCCCACTCTTCATATTGAGACCCGGTCTCCATCTTTTGTTGTTCCTAATTAGCCTAGCATCACCACATCCTTGGTCCTTATTGGTCCGGTGCAACAAGATATTCATCATTTTAGACATAACTACTTGGGATTTGTATTTTGTAGACATATCATCCTCATTTGTGGAGTCTCAGATTGCATATTTAGAGGATTAATTTGGGGTCATTAATCTCCTCTCTCATAATAGTTACATCATCATTGTTAGCCCACCATCATCATAGTCTTTGGAGTTTGTTCTACAACATTCTTCATAGGATCTTGGATTAACATCATCTCATTCTAAAATTTGGATAATTGAGAAATTTTTAGAGGCACACATCATTTGGATTTGGATTCCCTATTCTTTCAACTTTTGGGAATGAATTTTCCAATCACTAGTGGATCTATTTCTTCCTAAGGGGAGAAACATTGTTTGTAAACAATGGATCATGTTCTATCTTTAGGCTTTCATAATTGGCACATGAACCCTTTCTTTATGGGGAGGTTCATATCCTCATTTTTTCTCTCCTATTGGGAGGACATTCATTGTACTTATGTGAAAAAATTAGTCCTCGGGGGGTCACATTGAGTCCTTCTATCCTTCTTTCTCTAGTGCAGTTATTTCATTTTCTCTCTTTTGGAGAGGATTTTTTTCCCTGTGTGGTTTTCTTCTTTTCTTTGATTATGAGAGTTTCATTTGTTTGTACATGGGTACCTCATTACGTCTTGTAGCTGGGACCCATCCATGCATCCATCATTCATTTTTTTGCTTCTTCCTAAGTTTATCTTAAGGGGTTGGGGGGTTGGAGTAATTAGGAAAATACCTAATAATTAATTATTAGACCCCTTTTACTTTATTACATTTAAGCTAAACTTAGGAGTGCTTTTTTATTATTATATTGAGATAATTATAGGTCATGTTGTCTCATTGCATAAGACAATGGCACTTGCCACAATCTAATCAAATATTCATCTAGGATTTTATTTTTGATTTTATAAGCATTCATCTTTGATTGTAATCATTAATTTAGATTATTTCAATGCACATGCAATTGCTTTTATGGATTAATCATTCTCTCATGGTTGCATAGAAAAACAGTTGCTTTGATCTCTCTTGGTGATAGGTGTTTTGGTTGTAGGTGATTTTTGGGTGTTGTGGGGTTTAATCATCAACTCCAACAATTATTGTAAGTGGAAATTTTGTATTGTTGATGTTGTAGGAAAACAGAGAAGATGAGAATACCATATAAGTTAAAACCATGCATGGGTTGTATTATCATAATAAAAATAATGAAGTACAAATTAACTAATACACTAAGTTTTTTGAGGAGCCTAAAGGGATACACTCTCATATATTCATAAAGAATAAAATTCAATTATTACATGATTATTTTCTTCCCAAAATTGGTCCCTATTGGAAAAGAACATTAGAGGAGGATGAGGTGGAATAACATTTATGTGAATTAATAAAATATGGTGTAATAGGGCCTATCATATATATGATTTGATTGAACAATTGTACATCATACTATATATTTTACTATATTGGATTTGAGGTCTAGTTACCACCGAGTAAGAATTAAATAAGAGGAACTTTGAAAAAAACATTCAAGACTAGGAAAGGTTTATTTAAATGACTGGGAGGTTTTTTGGGTTGTGCAAGGTACCAACAACCTTCACAAGATTGATGAATGAAGTGTTACACCTTCTCATTGATGAATGTATAAATTTATATTTGGATGAAATTCTTATTTTCAATTAGGCATATGAAGAGCATGTTTCACATTTCAAAAACAAATGTAGATTTTGAAGGAGAACAAAATTCATTTAAATGGTAATAAATACAAAATTATAGAATAGACTTTGGTATACCTTTCAAAATTTTGTAGGTGATGGTGTGGTTCAAATATACTAGATAAAATTTAAGGCCATTGTGAGTTAGCCAAACCCCACATATATAATCGAGATAAAGAGATTTGTTGGGGAAACATAATATCTCAAAAAATTATAAAACCATTTTCTTCCATGGTAGCTCCATTACATGTTATAGTAGGTGATAAAAATAACTTTAAATGAGAAATATACAACAAAAAGGATTTTTAGGATTTTAAGAAGAAAATAATCAATATATTTGTGTTGGCTCTTTTCAATTTTTATTAACAATTTAAGGTTGAAATATGGTGCAGGAGCATCCATGGTAGTTGATAATCTTGTGTCAATCAAAAGAGGTTCAATTTTGTTGAGCATTTTTCAATTTTGGAGTGAGTTAATTTTGATTTGAAATTCGTGTTGAAAGGTGACAAATGAATTATCTTTGATTAATTAAACTTGTCAAACAATTTCTTTTGCACATTGACAAGTTGACATAGTGGGTGAAAAAAAAGTTTTTAAATCATTTAATTATAAAATACCTAAAACGCTATATGGGGCATTGGGATTTGAAAAGATTGAGTTTTAAACACTCCATCATGATCCCTAAAAAGTAGGCACTGAGAATATGGGCACCTCAGGCCTGCTTTGTTTTCTTGCTTTTTCGAGAGTCAAAATGAGAAAAGAAAAACTAAAACTCCTATCTTTAGTGGGGCTATTGGAAATAGATATTTATTTGTTCTAATTAATTTTTGAGGGGATTAATGTGCAACTACAAGAAGAGACGTGCAATATTGGAGAAGCCAAATAAAGAATATGGAATCAATTTCATGAGAGGAGGAGTTAAGCAATGGAGAAACCATTTTTCATTGACAAAAGTTTGAAGAGGAATTGAAAGTACAAAAAAGTAGGGGCGTAGCATTCTATGGAGAGAATTCTTGGGTGTTTGTTGTAGGTTGGTACTAATTTACAACAGTCCTTTAAGGTTTCAGATCAATAGTTTGAAGCTACAGGAGTTGCAGGTGGAGTTGAGGTGTTGGAGAGTGAATAAGCTTGCAAGAACTCTCATAGTTGAGCATAGATTGTGTTTGAATGTTATTAATTTGCATATCAGATGTTTGTATAGATTTTATTTGTTGTTCATCAATCCATTGATGACTGAAAATCATTTGACTCATACTTCTTTAATAGAGCAATTTGGTGGTTTCATGTGCAAACAATTTATTGAGTTTAATTTGCAATCTCTTTATTCTGTTTAAGCTATTGTTGTGAGGATTTTAGAGAGGGATTGAGAGTACCAATTTCTCTCTACATTAAAATAAATGCAATTAATTATGCTATGAGGTTTACCCTAGTGTGAAGAGATATGACCACGTGTTTTCATTTAGATTTATTTAATGGTTTGATTGTTGCTTATTTTACCTATGAAAAATAGCTATATATTTTGGTGGAAGTAGTAAAGAAGAGGAATATTATTTGATGGGAGAAGAGACCATAGTACATACATGCCATCAACCTTGTAGTATCTACAAACTCAAATGAAGCTTCAACAAGTGCACCCTAACAAGTGGATTGGAATACTTGAGTTGTTAATAAAGCATTGGTACAACTACTTCAAGGATATCATATGAAACATCCTAAGACATGGGATGAGAGTCTTGCATACACTCAACATTTCTACAACTAGGCATTCATGCTTCAACAAATTTTTTATTATTTGAGACATGTTATGGCTTCCCACCTCTAGGCCTACTTGACATAGTTGTATGAAGGCCACAAGGGAATTAAATAAATATTATACTAGAGGTTGAGAATGCTAGTAATACACATATGACAAATGCATCTCCAAGTGTAGGAAAAGTTTAAATCAAGTCAATAAAGGTATAAGTAAAGGTAAGACCAACATAAATTGAGGATAAATTAAGGTGGGCGATTGATTTTGGTTGTACAAAAATGAAACCTTTGAAGTATGGTTCATTTACACTTTTGGAACATGTTGGTAAGAATGCATTCTTGCTTGATTTGTCATCATGTATAAAAGTCTATTTGATCATAAATGTGGAAAATTTGATATTGTTTGAGCCTTCCACGGTTGATGAAGAGCAAAAGTTGGTTTTATCATCCATACAATATATTATTACATTTCTTTTAGAAGACCTTAAACAAGACTTGGTTCTTTAGAAAAAGTAAATCCTTGGGGTCTTCTATGGAACTTGGTTAGCTGGGTTGAAAGGGAAATTCACAATCAAAATAAAATGTTACTTTAAAGAGGATGTTGGAAATACATTTCCTTATTTTTTGAGTTCCTAAGTTTTTGGGGACTTAAAAACCCCTTAATTGAGGAGGTGTGATCCAAAAACCCATTAATTTATATGTTCATTTCAACATATAAATTGTTTTGCATGCTTCCAACATTAGGAAGTGTGTGGTAGGTGATTTAAAACATGTTTAGATGATTGCACATATGTTGACACTCATGTTTACCTTTTGAGTAAGTGGATTTTGCATTCTTGATCATATTTGAGCAAGGTTTTGGAACAAATAGTTGTTTAGTGTAGGGATGAGCTCTTGTAACTTGTATAGCTATATTAGTCATGTTTAAACCTATATAAACTATAATTTATTATACTTAATTGATTTATAATATAAATGGAGAGTACTGACTTAAAATAAAGATTTCTCCTTTCTAAAATTTTTCTAAATAAAATTTGTGTGTTCTAGTGATTGTTAGATCTTCTTTATCATATTTTATAATGTTTCATCATTATGATTTGATGCTTATATATGCATATATTATTATTTAAGAACCATAACATGTATTTATGCTTGATTAGAGGTTGTGTTGGGTAGTCAAAGAGGTAGAATTTGTAATTGGTGAGTTAATTAAGAGTGTCTTGATCAATTGATAAATCATTAACCAACTCAACAAAGGAGGGTCAAACAAGTATATGGTAAAAAATATCTCCATGGAAAATATATTCTTATTCATAACATAAAAGGTCATGAGTGTATCAACGATAGAAGGATCCAAAGCCATGAAAGATAAAAACATAAAAGTAAAAAATATACACATAAATTAGTTGGAGAAAATAACCTATGAGGATCCATGATGATGAAATATGTAAGGGTGGGTAGGTGTGATCAAATCGATTTACCACTATGTATGCTTAAAACCTAGTAAAGATATGATAAGTAAACATAAACAAGGGTGGATGCAAACCCTAAGGTCAAACCCTAGGCTATGTAGGAATGCCAAGTTCACCAAAATGTGGGGGAAAAACACCTTTACATAAATGATCTAGGCTAATTAAATAACTACAATTAAATAAGAATCAATTAACCTAGATTAAATGAGATGAGACTAATAATTGAAAATATTGAAATTAAATGCTCAATTAAATATAGGAAATTAAATAAATTAATTGCAAGTGTTTAGTTTTGATTTTATTATAGAAGTCTTTGCCTAGGTGTTATAAATACATGTGCCAAAGGTTGGAATTTTGTGCTCTATTCACTAACCTATCAATTTGATTATATTATATCCAAGTTTTTTTTACCAAGAGGTATCGAGAGTTATATAATATCTAGGTTTTTTGGTTTTTTTTTAAATTTTATTGAGAGGTATCTTGAATTTAGCCCAATGCAACGAACCCTAATCCACACCATGAACAAACCAAGAATTGAACCCATAATTTGGACTACCTAAAACGACATTTGAGACTGAGTGAGTTACCCCAAAGATCATATTATATCTAAATTTAATCTAGAAGTATGAACTTAATCTCTACATATATATACTTGAACTTAATACACACCATGATTGAGTTGTGCTCTTAAACCCAAAAATTTAAACTCAAATTTTGTGATTTTCAAGTTATGACAAGCCAAATTTGAAATGAACCGGCTTAAATTGTAACTATTACATGTTTGAGATTGCTTTGCCACGAGTTAACTCCTAAATTCATAGCAAAGCATAGCCAATAGTGGAACTTCTTGTGATATTCTTGACATATTAGAGTACTCGTTTTTGTTTCTTGCCCATTGAATAATTATGCATATGATAGGGATCAAAAAAGATGGATGACATCAAAACACAAATTTGATCGAATGGATGGATAATATATGTGACTTTTTGAATGTAGATTAATTTATAGGTATTGAATCAGTGCGGGATGTAAGTTTGAGCGCAACCTCCTTTGATGTAGGTGTGAGATTACATTGAGCCAAATTCAAGAATATTTTTCGGGCCTTTAACATACTTCATTCGAGAGACAAAGATTGCATGAGCAAGTAGCCAATACTGAACACTTATTCTTGTATTGTGGTAAGGGAAGAGAGAAAATATGGCTATAACGAATTTCCTCATGACAGTCATAGGGGTGGGAGCAGTGGTTCTTCTGCTGAGGAGCGATGTGAAGCAGTCTGCAAATATCTTTAAACGCAACATGAAACAAATTCGCACCTGGATTGAGGAAGAGTCCTCGGCCGCAGCTTCCAAGTAAGGACAAGAAACTAATTCTTTTTTGGAGTCAAAAAGTATATTCGAAGTCTTTAAACCCTAAATGGCGAACACAGCTTAATCCTCTAGCATCAGTCCTGCCTGGAGTGTTGTCCAATGAATTGTATACCGATCAGTTTCAATAGTGGATTCCCCATTAGCAGTATGCATTGGATTAACTACATAACTTCACTAACAGTTTCTCCAGCTCGGTGTATACCGATCAGTTTCAATATTGGATTCCCAACTATAGTCAGCAACCTGAAATAATTGTCCTCTAGTGATGGTAGTACCAGGGTGAGTGGCCAGTCACAAATCGCCTCCAAAATCCTTCCAGAGCAGCGAATATGAATTGGTTCGGGTTCTGCCCAGATCTGCTGGGAATTAGCCTCCGTGAACCAATTGATTAAAGGACTCAGACCTGCCTGTAGCTTGCCAACCGCTATTGTGAATGTTGATGTAGTGCCTCTTTTCAAATGTTAGATGCTGTGAAAACCAATCAGATTTCACCCTAGATGCTGATGGGAACGAAGTTTCAGAATCAGCACTCCTTGAATTAGCCAGATAATGACTGTAATCTGCCTCTAAACCCTTGAACTCGCCCAGGATACCTGCGAACTGTTTACTACTCCTAGTTACTGTGTGCTATCCTCAGAGGGTTGCAATTCTATGGTTTTTGTCCCAGAACTTGCAGATTAGAAAATAATCAGAAAATTCAAATTGTCCCCTTTTGAATGAAATCTTGAGCGCCCTTTTATACACATTTGGAATAATCCAAATGGAGCCGACCTTATTTGAAAATCAACTCTCTTATGGAGCTGATCAACACATTGAATTTGAAAATCTTTATTTATTTATTATTATTATAATGTAATTATATTATTAATAGTGTTTAAAAACACCTTTTTTAGTTTATTAAAAATATTTCATTTTATCCCAGCAGAGGGGACATGACAGTGTGCACCTTATGTATTGGAAGCTGAAATTTGCAATGAAGTTCAAAGGCTCAAACAATGTAGTAGAGTTTGGCTGCAAATATAATCTCTTTGTGGCTTCCTTAGCAAAAATGGCGGATGCATATAGGCATCTATAGTGTTGAGAGGTAATAGATGCAATTTAAATGACCACTCATCAATCATCTTGCATTGAGATTTTCCAAATCCTCCTCATTCATCTTCATTTCAATATAGGCGAAAAGACATTTTTCTGTCATCTTTTCTGACATCCCGGACACGCTGTAGTGACAACCTTGTGTTTTAATCTCATAGTGAGCTTTGCCGATCACATCAGCCAATAAAATGTGAGCTTCCTGACATGTCATTCTTCAATGCGTGCAATAACTCATTCTTGGCATGACCTTCCAAATGATGATACTTATCAATTATGACACCTCATTCCTTGTGCTCATTAATGCACATTTTTTTGTCACATGACAGAGGAATGATTTCGATTTGGTACATTGAAGTCTTGCTGGTGTCATGTGCCAAAAGGGATCATGATGAGCATCCCTACCTAATTGCATGACGAGCTTCACTAGTGCTGACAAACTATATCTTGTGCATGCACTTAGTTTTCAAAACTACTTGCGTTCTTGCCCAGTGAATCACTTTCTCTTGCAATCCCTAGACATATATAAAGATGGATCAATGGTTGTAGACAGATGAAATCCATACCTTGTGATATAGTACATAATATAGTGAAATGCACTTCACTTTATTGCACAGTATTTCCTAAAGAACTAAAACACCATGAGATGTGTTTCACAACAAGAAAAACATTAATAGACTTTCACTTGCACATACAAGTATTACAAACTACACGATATTCCTTTTAACAAAAGAAAAGGTTATGAAATTCCTTCAAAACAGGAGTCAACTTCAATTCTTCAAGCATAGGTATCATTTAAAATGTGCCAACAAATATGTGCAAAACAAAAGATTTTTTTAATATTACAATGCACCAACAATTTGCACAAAAAAAAGGACTGATCACAAAGCCCCCTAACTTAGCAAACTAATTAATAACATTACAAGGGTCATTGGAACCAAAAAATAGAAAAATCTTTAAGACATTGTCAAATACCTTATTAGCAAAACATGAAAATTACATCAATTTACTTAATAACTGTGCATTGCCGCTCAACATATGGACTCAATCTTGGGCAACCATGTAGGGGTATCATTGACCATATTCAAGCTTGCTGCTGCATTTTGTGCTATATCATCAATAAAATAAGTTCCCATCCAGTAGATCTTCAGCTTTCCAAGATGTTTTGGAATGTACTATCAAACAGAAGCACCATGATTCCTAGTTGGAAATCACGTTGTTTGACATGGCAATAATGCCACATCTTTTTCCTTTGTTTTTCAATTTGGTGGCTCTAGAGTCTAGAGTGCCAAATATTACTTTCATCCAACATCTCTAATTCATTTAGATGTGTTTGTGGAGTCAAATTCATCCAAGTGAGCAATCTTTGCAATGCACAAGCTTTTTGCAAAAATTCTATAGGTATCGCCACCTCTTTATCGTACAGCACTTGGAAGGGTGTGTACCTTGTCAGCTTCTTTGAGGTCATTTGGTATGTCCATAGCACTGTAGGTACTCTATCTACCCAATCTCTTTGGCTTACATTAAGACTTTCAACAAGATGTTACCCAATTATTTTGTTAAAGGCCTCAAGTGTATTGTTGGCTTGTAAGTGGCATGGGTGTTGTGATGGTGTTGGATCTTGAAGATTCTTAGCAATACTTGTACAGTTGACATAATGAAGTGCGTCCCTTGGTTGCTGATCAAACTTAGTGGGCATTCAATCCTTGTAATTATATTCTCAAATATGAAGCATGCTGTAATCTTTGTTGTTTAGTCCCTTGTTGGTGCTGCTTTGGATGATTGGATCAAATAGTCAGTTGCAATAATGATGTAACACATTGGTAGTTCATATTGCTGGTTAAATGTGCCCCACAAAAAAATGCCCATTTTTCAAATGGCTACTACACCAATATTGGGGTTAGTAGTAATTAATCTTGTTTGTTCTTCTTTGTGCATTGAAATATATTGCAACTCTCCATGTTATTATGGGCATCTTTGTGCAATGTTGGCCACCACAATCTAGTTTGTAGGATCTTTTGTGTAGTTGCATACTCTTGGTAACGGCCTCCAACTTGGCTTGCATGTTTTTTTTCAGCACTGCAAGTTGTTTAGATTGGTGTACATAATGGTCCAATACTTCATCAAGCCTCATTTGATATAGTTTCCCTTTGATAAGTTGGCAAGGTGTTGTGTGCACAACTAACTACATCTTTTGTGAGCTTTGCTAGAAGTGAGAAAGGCTGTGATTTCTTCTATTCTATTGAGAATATCTTCAATCGGATAGAGTTGAGAATATATTCTTGCTAGTAGTCGCCAAATGTTGCAATCTTTGGTGCTCTTCAACACCAATATTGACCTCGATTAACTTAAGGGGCTTGTTATAATAGGTAGACTTTTTAGATTCGGCTTCTTTGAGTATGCATTCCCCTTCACTTGTAGGAACCTTGAGACTTTGTAGCACATAATCCTTATATATTTCCTCCTTTTGCACTACCAAAGAAGAGGCTTTGGCATTGGAGGTAATTGACTTGGATGAAATTGAAGCCTTGGTCCCCATGCCTTTCGCATTAACTAATGAATGAACCACATTCACACATTTTGGCAGCTCATTGAAAAATGCTTCTTTAGTATTTTCTAATGCTCAATCAAGGCTAGGAGTGTGATCCCTAAAGTTGAAAGTAGGTACAAACTCTTCCTTAAGTTGATTCCAATTATTTATCTCTTAGCACAATTCCTTTTGCTCATACCATAGGAGTACAAGGTCACCTAAGCTAGTTGCAAACTAGTGTGACTACGTTTTTGAAGGGTAGTTTGAGATAATTGGGCTCTAGATGCCTTTAGATATCATAGCATGTGATTGTGCAAGTTTCTTGCCACTACGACACAACAATTATTGTGCTCTTGGAGTACAAAACTAATAGAGAAATGATGTGCAAAATTTTGGCGAGTTGGTGATGATAGATTGGTGCACTACCTACCATTAGTTTGAAATATGTTTAAGTGTGTATGGAATGGTGGTGAAGATCATGCTCTTGTGAGAATTTGCACTCCATTGAATTGTAATATTTGATGGGATTGCTAGTCCCATCAAAAAGTGGTGTGGTTGTGATGTGCCAGAGTTGGTGCACATGCATGATGTTTTGACTAGTTGGAGGGTTGATGCATTCCTTGGTTTCCAAATCAGTTTGATGGAGTTGATAGGTGATTTATGAGCTAGTGCAATTTTAATAGGTGTGCCTCACACAAGATGCAAGCTATTGTGCAAGTCTTCTTGGTGAGTTCATACTTGCTAATTAACTAATGCTCCAACTACCCATTTGAGAGCGCCCTCAAAATTTTGTTAGATGTCATTAGCATTGTTTGTTGTTACCTATCACATCTTTTTGATATCTTTTTCTTCAATGTGCACCATTTCAACATACAATGATCCATGAGCATGATCTAGAGGGAAGATCACACGCTTCTCATCATTCTTGGTTGTGTGTTGTTAGAAGTGCATATTGGCTTTGGCTTGAAAACATAAGGGTCTTCCTAAGAGTGTAGGATTTTGTTTTGCTTAGGCCATCTCAATGACCTCAAAATCCACATGGAATGTGGCTCCCTTGATGCTGATTTCAACATTGCGTAGCAACATGGCAAACCTTTTTGGGGTATTGTTTTCCATATGGAAGACATGTGGGGATGGGACCAATGCAGGCCAACCCATCGCTTGCCACACCATCTTTGTTAATACATATACTTCAGCCCTTGTATCCATTAGTACATCTTGAAGTAGGAATCCATCAAATTGTAAAGGGAGTAGAAGTTTGATGTCATACCTTGGCTCCATTGCATGCTTAACTTTGCATACTTCGCCTTCCTTATAAGTACTAGGTTGAAGTAGGTCACAATCTTCATGCCTTGCAAGCTTCTTGATCTTTGTCAAAACTCCTACATTAGTAAGAAGTTTGAGAATCTCTTACCCCACTTCTAGCTCGTTGTGCTCTATTGGCTTTTGTTAGGCGATGTCTTGCTATGTTGCGCACAACATCTACACAACTTCTTGATAGATTCAATAGCATTCATTATCATTAGGGCTTAGTTGATTGAGGACATCCTTCATTTGGTATACTTTATCATTATTTGCTGTGTTATTAGGTTTCTACAAAATATCTTGCCGTACTCATTTGGGTCCAATATGGGCCCCGGTCCTTTATGGGTGCATCCTCGAGTACACCAAGGGTATTGCCTTGGATTCCTTGTGGGTACTTCATAGAAGGACCCATAAGGAACTTGAGGCACTCGGGTGGTACCCTGGGTGTACTTGGGGCATATCCAGAAGGACTCCTGTGTACCTGCAGCTTATGGGGCCAAAAAAACATTTTAAACATTAAAAAAATCATTTTTTAATCCAAAACAGTTCCCAATGATTCCATTTGCCCTAAAGTGAGGGTTTTATCATGTTTGCAACTCATTTGACAAACTTAGAAGGCCAAGAATTGCATTTTTTTCCTCCAAGCTACCATTATTGGGTTTTGAAGGTTGCTTCATTTATTTTCGAAGGTGAGGGCTATGGGGGAGTAAGACCTACACCAATAGGTTAGAAATAGCTGCACAAAAAAGGATTTAGCTATTAAAGACGAGTAAATCTTTCATTTTTTTCAAGTTTTCAATAATGCTTTTGAAGATTTTTCAAGTTTTTTTTTTTAAATCAAGTTTTTAACTTTTTATGCATAATAAGGGGCTATATGCCAATTTTTATTTTTAATTTTTTAATTTTTAGTTGCAGTGTTGTTAATTTGTAATGTTTTTTTATTTTAGTTTCATACACAATGGTTGGTAGTTCTAGTTTAGTTGCTCCAAATGTAGAGAGTTCTTTTAAATTTGATGCATCGTCACCTCGTTGGCGACATACAACAATGATTCAACAACTTCCTGGTGGTGGGGGTTATTGCGTTGTAGCCAATGTGGAAAAGAGTATAAGAGCTCCTACTTTTGAGTGAAAGCTCACTTTTGTGCTATTCCTTTACAGGGAATAAAAGTTGTCCTAGGCCAAATAAAAAAGGGTTGTCAAAATATTTGTTTATATTAAAGAACAAGAGGATGCCGACATGACAAGTAATAGATCAAAAGCTCTTGCACATCCTCTTGCCAAGTTCTTTGCACACATTTTCTAGTGGCTTATCATGATTGGCTGGCCCACATCCTTTCATGCCAATGCCACCATCTTTTGAAGAAGAGAATGTTTCTGTTTCATGAAAAATAGGCCCATTGGAGAATGTCTTCAAGAACGAAGTGCGGGGGATTGCAGATCAAAGCATTTCTCGTTGCATTTATGGCAATGAGCTTCCTTTCAACCTTGTTAGATCACCTTATTGGTGGGATATGGTGACGGCCCTTTGTAATACACCTTTTGATTATGTTAGTTTTGGGTATGAAAAGGTGTGAACCGCCTTATTGGTGAAGGAGAAAGCTTTAGTAAAGGCATCATTGAGAACAATCAAGGATACATGGCCCAAAAAGGTGTGTCCATCATTTCTGATGGATGGAAAGATTGCAAAAATAGACCATTGTTCAATGTTATAGTAGTGTCTCCTAAAGGGGTGATGTTTTTGAAGGCAATGGATTGTGAGGGGCAAGTAAAAGGTGCAAGTTTAATTGCCAATATCCTCATAGAATCCATTGAAGTGGTGGGCTTTGAAAATGTTGTCCAAGTCATAATGGATGACGCTAAAAATTGTAGGGCAGCTAGGTCTATAGTGGAGGGTACATATAGTCACATTTTTTGGATGCCATATGTAGTCCACTCACTCAATTTGATATTGCAAAAGATTTGCACACAAATTGAGTGGGTCAAACGAATCTACATGGAGGATGAGAAGATCCAAATGTTTGTGACTAATCATCATATGTCACAAGGCATCTTGAGGACCTCCTCCAAGTTGGAGTTGTTGAACATAATTTAAATTTTATCTTTTAATATATTTTTTAATTTTTTATCATTGATATGTGACATGTATTATTTTATACCATGATAGGTTGTCGAAACTCAATTTGCATCTCACACAGTTGTCTTAAAATGACTTGTGAAGGTGTGAGAGGCCTTGAGTTCTATGGTCATTAATAGCTTGTGGCATGAATGGAGGAAATCAAGCACAAAAAGAGCCCGAAAAGTAAAAGCATTGATCCTAGATGATGAGTGGTGGTCTCATGGGGAAAATGTGTTGAATTTCATTGAGCCCATTGTTAGCATGATTATGTATGCTGATATTGATCACCCATGTTTGGGTGAAATGTATGACGGCATGGACTCCATGGTGGAGAAAAAAAGAATAATAATAGAAGTCAAGGAACATGACCCAATGGAAACATTTTTCAAAATTGTGTAAAAGATTATTGTTGACCATTGGAACAATATGACCACCCCCTTACATTTCTTAGCATTTGCTTTGTTGCCAAAGTATTAAAGCAAGGAGGTACTTTCATTGCCAAGGAGGGTGCCACCATATAGGGATGAGGAGGTTGCTATTGGCTTCAAGGCTACATTTAGAAAGATATTTTCAGATGGAGATATCCAAAGTATTGTCTTGAACAAGTTTGGCCACTTCATATCTTCAAAGAATCATGATGTTTCCACTCTTTAAGACAAATATAGGAAAGATGCTCATGATTAGTGGTATCTAGTATCTACATGGTCAAGGCTCCATTTACTTGCAGCCTCTTGCAATTAAAATTCTCTCCCAAGTATGTAACTTATTCTTTTTTAATTTTTATTTTTCTCATTTTTCATTTGATGCTATTATGCTATATGTTATATTTTATAATGATATAATTTTATAATTTACGTTTTGTATTTAAGAAATTATATAGTAATTTTTGTATGCAAATTCAACAGGTTGGAAGTTCTTCTTCAGCTGAGTGGAATTGGAGTACATACTCCATCCACTTGGTTAAGCACAACCGTTTGGGTGCAAAAAAAGCTGAGGATTGGGTCTATGTACACTCCAATCTTCGTCTCTTGTCACATAAGACACCTGAATACAATGATGGTGTGACAAGGAATTGGTATCTAAGTCATGAGTGTGCTTATTTAGATGCTACAGTTGCACAGCTTGCCGGTCTCTATAGATGAGGCAACTTCTGCACACGACGCAACTAGGGGGAGTGGCATTCCAATTGATTGTGGTCCAAATGAAATTGAACCAGATGTTGACCTTGATACTTTTGATGAAGAAGAATATGAAGACTATTAAATATTGATTGTAATTTTGAATTTTCATTGTGTAATGGCATTTTGAGACTCGAGTATTTTTCATTTTTGCAAATTATGAATATGAGTTATTTAAATATTCTATTTATTGGCAATTATGAGTATCATTGTTCTTATAATTTATAATTTTGAACATATATATTCCTGTACCTGTACCCAAGGAATTTTTTTCCGGTACCACTATACTGGGTTTCGGTACCCGTACTGGAACTAGTAACTTAGATTGTCTGCTTATGCCACTGTCTGTATTAGTTTGGGCCTGACAAGCACATACTCTCATGTTGCGTTGTTCTCACCTTGTTCTTCTACATCACTTTGTGTCAATACTTGGATAGGCATTGTTGGAGGAGGTGTGACATGATCCTTTCAGATCATCTATACTACCTTTTTATTTGATTCAACTTGTTGGAGCAGCATAATATATTCCTGTGTTTTGTGATTACCATCACAATAACCATAGAACAAGAGATTTTTTCATTTGCATGATGTGTGACCTTGCTCCCTGCAACTATGGCATGTGATCGGGTGTGGTCAGCCTCTATTTTGACGATTACCACCACCACCACAACCTTCACACCTTCATTGACTAGGTCATTGACCTTGGTAGTCTTGATTTTATAGTACTTGTGGCATTGATTTTGATGAGTTGGTTGGGCTATAATATTCATTACCACCTTTCCATGTTGATCCCATAATGCTTACACAACTTTACATGAGTTGGTGTCATGGGTGGTGCTTTGGTAGACTTCGCACCAAATTTTTTTGGTGACACCTTGCAGCTTTTGCAAAAGAGCGTGATATGATGTCTTATGCCTCTCATGGTATATTGCACATTCTATGATGTGCGGAAGTTGAGGAAACGATACAACACCCATTACCTGAGCTCTTACCACTAGACAGTGAGTTGCAA
Organism: Sequoia sempervirens; assembly: GCA_007258455.2. Classification (NCBI taxonomy): domain Eukaryota; kingdom Viridiplantae; phylum Streptophyta; class Pinopsida; order Cupressales; family Cupressaceae; genus Sequoia; species Sequoia sempervirens. Next base: position 105,774 of record VDFB02252584.1, read on the forward strand.
TGTGTTCTTGCATCTCATACACTATTCTATCCATGCATCCGTTTTTCCCATTTGGTCTTCAAGCCATGTAGCTCAGTTCTAAGATGGTTGGCCTAGGATGTCCAAGCACAGGGCTATCTCCAAGGCTTCTCTGTGTGTCAGTAGCAAGCATTGGACCAACTCTCTAGATGTGTGTAGTGAGTCTATTAATGAATCAGTATTTTTGATGATGTCATCAATTGTTTGTGGGATCTTTGAGCATAGCTCTTTGAAGTGTTGATCATAACTGCGCATGAACTTAGCTGCTTGCTGTTTAATCTCCTTTAGAGCAATATTGTTCTGGCAAGACATCTCTAGATAGTCAAACTCAGCAAGGAAATCCTTCTTGAGATCCTTCAAATCCTACAGAATGGTCTTTGTGCCTTTGCATCTTAGTGCACATACCAATCTTGTGCTTGTGCATTGAACGTGGCTGCAAACATTTGGATCTTTTGGATATCATCAGTTATGTCTTTCACTCTCCAAGTGATTTCACAGGCCTTGTAGTGCTTTGAAGTGTGTTTGTCACTTGTAAAGTGTTTAATAGATATGAGCCTGTGCCCAAAGATAATAATAGGATTCTGCATGGTGTTAGTTTGTGTAGCTACAAATGCTTGCGCTATTGATTGATTTACTACTAAATTGGATAAATCCTTAGATTCATAAGAAATTTATTGGGAATTTTATTACAGATAAGTTCAAATATCTTGTCAATAGTATGTTGTTGGGCCTGATGTTGGAGCTCATATGTTGCAAATTCATGCATTTCTTCACAATCACTTAAAGGGTCTCCTCTTTGGATTGAATCCACATTGAATCCACATAGGGTGGTGGTCTTTGGCTACAACATGGTTCATCAACATGAGGACGCGTATACTCAACCTTCATAGCTGCAGATGCTTAGGTATGATTTTGTATGAAAACTGAATGTTTGACTACATGTGTCAGGTCTGCTGTAACTATAACTAAAATTGGGGTATGGCCCATAAATTGCATTGACGAAAATATGTAGATACTTCAGTGCAAGTTTATATGAAAACTTTATTTACTTATGTGAGTTTAAAAAAAAAAATAGTTCGCCATAACTTAAAGGATAAAGTTAAAAATCAGGTATTGCCCACTTTGCTATTCCCTAAGGATCCAAAAAAAAAAATTATGCCCCATCAGACAGCAAAAGTCATATTTAATATAAATCTATATTTTTTCAATGCATGGGAATAGGATGTTCTTGTGGATGGCAGAATGTCTCTGAAACTTTTGAGGGATAGCTTGCTGTTCCCAGCACTTTTTAAACCTCTAGGGGATGTCTGGAAGTTAACTAAATTGACTGGAAACTTGGAGGATATTCCTGAAACATCTCCCTGCTTATTTGTAATACCTATTGTGGCTGTCATAAAATATTTGATAGGGGATGGTGAGGAAACATATCTCAGCTGTCCCCGAGTATTGGAAACTAGGAAACCATGTTTATAGGGAACTGTACTTATATGTTTGCAATTCATCAGATCATTGATTAATATGTTACTAACTTACTAAAAGTTTCTGTTTAGGTGAGAGTAAAATAGAATTTTCTGTTTTGCTAACTGTATATACTTGATTATACATGAATGGAATTTTTCTAACCTTTAATTGGATGTTCATTATTAGGACCGAGCATGTAAAACCCAAAAATATTGAGCCGCCTGCACCAGAGAAGAATATTCCTAAGGAGGACAAGCACTAGGGTGGAATTGTTCAATATGTAGTTACAGAAAAATGAAGGTGATATTTTGCTGATTTTCCCATATAGATGAGAATCCCTCCAAAGACCTCTTAATATCTTAGTTATTCAGATCAAGTATTGAGTGAGAGCCTACATTATTGATTGAACATGTCAAATTTTAATGGTATTTAATACAAAGCCATGAAAGTTGCATATCATGCCAAATTTTCCTGTTTGCCATGAAACAATGTATCATAAAAATAATCCATAGTGCAACAATTATGTTATGTTGTCTAGCCTCATTCTGGTTTAATATTAGTGTTAGCATGCATCTAATAAGGTGAGTGTGAGGAAAGGTTAAATAATTTGCATTTATATTGATATATTTTTTGTTTGGGTTTTCTACACAATGGTTAATTTCTATGTATTAGTATAAATATTGAATGAAACTAACAAAGATTTAAGACGCCATCCTTTTCTTGAAGTGCTGGGTAAGCACACAACTTTATGAAATTGGGAGGGAAATTTTTATTATCAAATCTCACTCTTAACTAATTTTTATCGTAAAGTTGAATCATATGAGGTTGGGCTATTGCCAAGTGTTTTCTCTCTACAAATTTTGTGCCAAGACCATAATATTGAGATTCAGTGGGTTTTTGTCAAGAATTGTCAATTGGGCAACAGCAAGTCTTGCTGCCTTGACATGGATGACTTGTTGACTCTATTAGAGACTTGCAAAGTCTCACGGAATCTGCTAATAATCGATGACTCAGTGACTTGGCTAGTCTTGGCAATGTATTCTATTTTCTTATAAAACAAATATAAAAGTGTGGCCTAGTATAGATATCCTTCAAAAGTCAAGAGGATAGGCTGAAAAATGTTATAAAACCCTAGTTTTAAAACATACCATCATAAATAAGGCTTTGTTTGATTTAAAGCTGACATTCTTTTTATTGATGCTTATTTGTTTCAAGTGCAATTATATTATTTTTATTGTATTGTGATGAAAAATCAATGAATGTTGAATTGATGGGATGCAGGAGCAAATAAGCAATCAACTAGAAGCTTCAAGTAACCAACAAGGAACCAGACACAATAAACAACATAAACCACCCAACACCTACAATCAACAACACCTACAATTACACCCAAGAACATACCATACCACAACCAACATAAACTAAACTCTTGTAGACACCAACTCCACTAGCAACATCAAACCGTCATTGATTTAAGTCAATCACAACAACCTTATCCTTGATGCTTGTGCCAATCGTGATGATTGAACCAACAAATGAAGTTTCCAATGCCATAAACTAAATTCCATGGAACACCACTCTTTTCTTAGCTCTGTACAACTTTCCATCAACTTAGGATGTAAGCATGATGGAATCAAACAGTTCCCCATTAGCCACTAGAATATGGTATCATCAAAATTTTCATTACTAAGCATAAATCCAAGCATAAGGATTTTAGGTCCTTCATCTCCTTGCACATTGTTAGAGGCTCCTTCCTTGCCATGCTAACATCTCTAATGGATGCAGGAGAGCTTGCACCCTTTATTTTACCACACAAAGCTTCTAATGTTAGCGTTTGGTAGCTTCAAGAGATATTTTCTCCTTAATTCAAGGCTGGTCGGCCTTCTTATTGCAAATTATATTTTATATTATTTTCATCTAAGGGAGCCGACCTAGATGAAAAGTCACCTTGCTTTGTATATATACAAGGTGAAGTTTTTCCATTCAAGACATCAAGTCATTCTTATTTTCACATTCTTTCAAGAAGGAGCAACAGACCATCTTGTAGCAGCAGATCGACTTCAAGAAGAAACATATTTATCTTTGCATCAAAGGATAGGTGCTATTAATTCATTGAATCAATTTGCCCTTGAGAAGGGTCTGGTTGTAAAACAGTATTCTGCACTTTTATATGGTATATGTAAGAGATTTTTGCTGGGTTTTTCTCCCTCGAGTAGGAGGGTTTTCCCAGGGTAAACTGTTGTGTTCTTTGTCTCATGTGTTGAGTTTTCTACTTATTGCATTTCTGATCTAAACACTAACATGGTATCAAAGTGGGTCTAAGAAAAGATCTAATCAGAATTCTTAAGTAGTTTGAAGGAGTTTTAGTCCAGGCAAAGCTATGGATTGAGTTTGGAAAGAGAATTTAATTTCTGCAAAGCAGATCTAGACACCATTAGGAGTCATTGGTCTTCAAATTGGCTGCACATTGATTGGATAATATTCAGTCACTCAGCCCTTGTGAAATTGCATGAATTAAAAGACCATATCAGAGGCAGTAAAGGATAGGGATAGAAGAATATCTCATGAACATAAAAGTCATTCTCTATGAATCAGGCAATCTCTGGGTGGCACTAAGAAATCGCATATCGAGTGTGACAGAGCGAGCATAAGGATGGGGCTGTTCGAAGAAGGTTATCCAACAAAGTCACGCGCCCCTGCATTGTCCACTAATGAGACAACGCCATTCTCCTCGATCCTTGGTTCAACAAGGAGTCTGCATTTCATTGACAAAAAGGGACAAGCTTGGACTTCGTGGTTTTCTTCCACTGCGTATTATTTCATTTGAACAACATTGCGATCGATTCAACTACAACGGAACTGAATTATCAATAATTGTGAATGAAATAAGTGTGAAGGAAACTTCTTTCGCCTGGTGAATGATGTGTCAACACCTACCTGTGATCATCATGGCATTGAGGTGCCTGATATTCGTAGGTTCGAGTGAAGGGACCTGTGTCGCCTGAAAATTAAATGGGACTACCTTGTAGTGGGCACTTGCAGCATTCTGTGTGTGAACATTATATCCAATCGTGATCAATTATTGCAGAATCTTGTAGCAAATCTGAATCCTTAAGTGCAAAGATTAGGAAAGAACAATTGATGGATTGTGAGGAAGATTAGACAATGAAGAGATAAGTATTTCATACTCTTGAATAATGTTTTTTTTTTATGTTGTTATTAATTCATGCAATAACATTGGAATAGTGAATCATGTATGCTTCTAGCATTGGTATTTCTCTTCGGGATAGTTTAGTTCTATGAACTATTATTAAACTCTCTAAAATACTTTCAAGACGGACCGAGGAGCATAAGGATGATGAGAGATTGCATTCAAGGGAGAAAGAGCTTGATGCATCCTATGAGGAAGTCACACAGGTTGAAGAATGGAGACACAACTTGCTACCATGGGACTGAGTTGGTGGCACGTAACTGGAGACATCTCTCGAAGAGGAAGAACCTATTTAGGTTGTCATTGCGATCAGTTTCTTTGAAGAGGAGGAATTAACTTTCAGAGGGAGTTTGACAAACCAACAGAGGCAACCTTGGATGAGGAGGTCAGGAGGTTGATGCAAGAAATTGGAGCTTCAGAGGGAGTCACATCATCATGAAGATCTGTTGCAATGTATATTTCTCTGTGACGAAGAAGTATGAGGTGAAAGCCCTTGTAATGTATATTTCTTTGTGACAGAGAAGTATGAGGTGAAAGCCCTTGTAGTGTATATTTCTCTGTGATGGAGAAATATGAGGTGAAAGCCCTTGTAGTGTATATTTCTCAATGACGGAGAAATATGAGGTGAAAGCCCTTGTAGTGTATATTTCTCTGAGATGGAGAAATATGAGGTGCGAGCCCTTGTTCATCTCCGAGACTGAGATGAGACGTCATGTTGAGAGACTCCATGATGACATCACGTTGAGACACTCCGTGATGAACCCTTTGTACTTGTGTTTTTCCACACATGGGAGTAGCCATGGTGGACATCACGTTGAGAGACTCCATATTGACATCACGTTGAGAGACTCCGTGATGGGCACTTGCACTTGTGTTTCTTTCCACACATGGGAGTAGCCATGGTGGACATCATGTTGAGAGACTCCATGACGACATCACGTTGAGAGACTTCATGATGTACCCTTGAGCTTTCCACAAATGGGTGTAGCCATTGTGGGCATCATGTTGAGATACTCCATGACAGAGATTTCTGGAAAATATCTCCCTAGCTAAGAGGGAGTGTTAGCGTTTGGTAGCTTCATGAGATATTTTCTCCTTAATTCAAGGCTGGCCGGCCTTCTTATTGCAAATTATATTTTATATTATTTTCATCTAAGGGAGCCAACCTAGATGAAAAGTCACCTTGCTTTGTATATATACAAGGTGAAGTTCTTCCATTCAAGACATCAAGTCATTCTTATTTTCACATTCTTTCAAGAAGGAGCAGCAAACCATCTTGTAGCAGCAGATCGACTTCAAGAAGAAACATATTTATCTTTGCATCCAAGGATAGGTGCTATTAATACATTGAATCAATTTGCCCTTGAGAAGGGTCTGGTTGTAAAGCAGTATTCTGCACTTTTATATGATATATATAAGAGATATTTTTGCTGGGTTTTTCTCCCTTGAGTAGGAGGGTTTTCCTAGGGTAAATTGTTGTGTTCTTTGTCTCATGTGTTGAGTTTTTTGCTTATTGCATTTTTGATCTAAACACTAACATCTAATACCATTGTAATTGAGTTTGAACAAACTAAGAGGAGAGAAAAATCTCCAGGCCATAATTTGTGTTCAACTACAAGAATAATTTCCACCAACATGGAAATAAAATCCTCCTAAATAGAAGCATTAGTCCTTAGGGGACCCTCCTCGTCAATACCCTTAAAATCCAATGCAATTATAACAAAACCCAAGTCTACAAAGTCAAGACAAGGAAACATGGAATTAGGGTAGCAATCCAAAAACCTACCTCATAAGAACATATCCTTGGGTTGCAATATGCTATGCTTTTGAGCTATAGCACCCACCAGAGTTTAGAAAGGATTATAGTAACTCCCAAACACCATTAGAAAGTGTAATGCCAAGCTCTATGAACTAGTCCTAAGAATCTCAAAATCAAACAATAGAAAATCCAAGCACTTCTCACCATAAAAAGAATTGTCTTGTTGCCAAAAATGTCACTATGGGCCAAGGTCTCACATCATATAATCATCAAACAACCATCCTCCTAGATTTGAAGTGTGTCACCACCTTGTCATGCCAAACATAGTGAAAGCAATAAACTCTTGTGGCCTAGGAAAAGATGAAAGGTCAACGAAAGACCAACTAAGGAAACCACCTCAAAATTACAAAGGTTTGAAACTTAAAATTTTATCCAAACTTTGCCATGTGTTAGAATGTTCATTGAAAATAGGTGAGAATTGGTCTTGATCCATACTTGCATTAGACAAAAAATCAACCATCAAGTTGACTCTTGAACGGAATGCTAAAACTAGATAACCTCAAATGAATTGTTGAAAGCTAATGCCTCCTTTAAAAACCAATTATTCTTCCAATTTGGACAAGAACCCTTAATGAGGACCTTGAATCACAATCAAAGAACCACCTTCCACAACCAATTTCCTGCAACCCAAGGATGAAGGCAAAGCCATCTTTGAAACCATTGCTTTTCATTCAACCTCTTTGTTTGTCCTGCAACCTAGGAATAAAGAACTACCATTCACGAATGATTGCTTGAATTGTGAAGCACCACAACCAACAAATGTTGAATTGATGGGGGTGTAGGAGCAAATAAGTAATTAACCAGAAGCATCAAATAAATCTCCACTTCTTTAAACTTGAAGCCTTTAGAGATTTTTACTTTCATTTTATGCATGATACCATAGGCCTCAACCACATTTCTTGAAATCTTGAACTTTTTCAGTTTGTGATTGATATTTAGAAATTACAATTGTGTTTTTTGTTGTGGTAGGTTGAGTGAAAATATTTTAATTTTTTTAGGAACTTTGAATGTATGCAATCAAAAATTGATACCAATGCTGTATTATATGTTAAAAAAATATTTGAAAAGTTCTACTCTAGTTGCCAATATCATGTTTTTCACTATGAACATAATACCCTTTCACAAGAATATATTTTTAGTATCTTGTCAAGAATGTCTATTGGGCCCTCACCCCAAAAAGAAAGCAATTACAAAGCAAAAATGATTGAAACAACAATGAACTAGACATAGTAAACAACCCAAACCACCCAAAACCTACAACCGATTACACTTGCACCCACACCCACACCCACACCCAAGAACATACCACACCACAACCAACTTAAACCAAACCCCCCTAGACACTAACTCCATCAACAGGATCAACCCCTCACCATTTAAGTCAACCACAACAACCTCATCGTTGATGCTTGTAGCTAGAGAAAGTTGAATGACTAGAAGAAGCAATCCGTATGGGATTTAGATGCAAGCAGTGTTCCACGGGGTCCATCCCCCCCCAAAAATTTTGTTGTTTACGAGACGGGAACGTTTCCGAGACTTGGAGACTTTAGGGAAATGTCCCCTCGTCGTCCCCCGCCGTCCCTTGCCATCCCCTCGTTTCTCTGTTGCCTCCGAGACGTCTCTCTTCTAAGGGGACTTCTGGACGTCCCCGAGACTTTCAGACGTCTCCCAAAGTGCAAGAAACTTGTAGGCGTCCCCCTTAAAAATGCAATAAAAAATGATTTAAAAAAAAGAAGTAAAATTTATAAATTTTAAATTTTAAAGTATTCTTAAAAGCCTAAAAGCTAAATCGACCATGCCTTTGACTTTTTCCTCTTTAAGTGTTTACATGATTGAGTGTGGGCATCTGAGTTCGGGCGATTGAAAGTCACATGTATGAGGTTTTTTTGTTTTGTTTCATTTTTGTTTATGCTTTGCTGGATGTCCATACCCGTCCAAAGTTAGCCATTTACTATTAAGTATTTTGTTTTTGAAGTTTGAAGTTTGAACATTGTTGATTGTAATTATGAATCATGATTATGAAATTCAAATTATGAAACATCTAGTTCTCGTTCCAATGTCTATTAAGTATATTTTCATTTTGATTTTCAATGTTAACTAGTTCAATGAAATCATTGCAATGTGTTTAAACTTTAAACTTTACTTATTCCTTAGGCTTCTACAGTTATACATCTTTTTATAACTAATTTTTCAAGTACTATATGTATTTCAGCGACCACTCCTGCCACCCCTTACACTTCGTCTAAACTTAGACCCCCCGCCTGCATCCCAAATGTGTCCCCATGTAGTCCCCCCGTGTCGTCCCCGAAACCTCGTGGAACACTGGATATGCAAGCTATGATGAATAGGAAAAGAAGAGATATATTAAGTAGTGAAGCTCATAAAATATTAAAATTTGACAAACAAAGCACTGTAGAATATTAGAAGGTTTAACTATTAAAATATTGGATCCCCAAAATGAAACATGTTAAAATTGAATCTTGATTACTCTTTATTTCAACTTCCTTATTTACTTAGAATAAAAACACAACAATGTATTTTGTAGCAAACAAATAAACAATGTTTTGACCTATCTAAATATATTTTTCCTAATTAAAAGGTATGTTCATTCCCTAGGGTTGATGGACTAAGAAAATATGGAATGATTGAGAACATAATAATAAACTATAGGCAAGGAATGTAAGATGCCTGATTTACCTTCACAAAAAATACTATTTGGAAATTATAAATACTGTAATATTCAATGATAAGCCCCGACCAGGTTAACACTAAAACTATGAAAACAAAGATCTTCGATATAACTTCCGCAACTTCAGAAATACAAATTCAGACAATAACCAGTGCGCACAAATATAAAGGATCTGAATTATAATAGTCCAACCAAATTGTATTGAACTTCCAATTCGTTCCAGACAATCATACAGGAATTGAATAATTGAGTACAACCCAATACAGATTGATATAATGAAACCAAGCAATCGGGCTTTAGATAGATCTGGTATTGCCGATCATGTACCACTTATAATGATTACACTGCTTCTAAAGGGACGCCTTCAATTGGATGATAGAATAGACCGGTCGATAGTGATTGCTCTCGCTGGTCGGCCCGAATATGATCAGAACCACTAACTCCCCATTGAAATGACTCCCTTCTAGGTGTAATGGAATAACAGATTGACGGAAACTCCGCGTGTAACTCCCGTACAGGTTCATGATTAGAGACTCCCTTGAGGCAGCCTCTCGTGTGAGCGTCAGATCTGCACGATTGTGTGAGAATGCTTAGGTGTGGAGGATTTACGATATCCACAGAATGCTTGTCGCCCTTTCAATGGCGCCAAGCTGCTATCAATGTGCGCCTCTTCTGATGTCTATTTCTTTTGTGATAGATGACTAGCTTGTTATTGCTTAGAATTGAATGATGCGGCTAGAGCAAGTCGCGTCTCTCTAGAGATATCAATGCAATCCTGATGCCTGTGAATGATGGAATTGATCAATAACCTGCTGATCGCCTCTGCTTGTGTGAAATCAATCTGCAAAGCCACGAAACTTGTGTGAGCGAAGATGTAAGAAATGGTGCTAACACGAATTCCCCAGGTTGAGAGCTACGCACCAAGCCTGGGAGCCAATGCCAGGTGACTACGTCCCTGCGATACTTGGCCAGATTGAGATATCCAAATTCATGATGATGTCTAATGAGAATCCACCTAGCATAAATACTAAACAAACACCGACCAGAAAGGTCGGCCAAAAAATTCATAATTTCAAATTGAAATGTTGGCGCCTCAAATGAGGTCGGCCCAAGAAAACAATTTATTAATTATTTATTTATTTAGTGTTGAAAAACACTATTGTACTTTGGTTGAGTCGGCCTAGCCTAAGTGGGAACATTACAGTCCCCACCTCCAGATTGTTGATTGTCCTCAAGCAACCTTAGATTTGGATGCTCGAAAATCTCCACTCCTTCCCATGTGGCATCTTCAATGGGCAGAGTTTTCCATTTCACCAAATATTCGGGAATAGTCTTATTCCTTAACCGCTTCTCCCTCACATCTAACACTGTCTCAGGTTCCAAAATGAGTTTGCCTTCGTCATCGAGAGGTGGTAACTCTATTGATGGTGTGACTTGCTATCCCAAAGCCCTCTTCAAGCATGAAACATGAAAGATGTGAATTCTGCTCCCTTGAGGCAACTCGAGCTCATATGCAACCTCCCCAATCCTCCGTGTGATCTTGTATGGGCCATAAAACCTGGGTTTTAATTTCTCCTCTCCATTTCCCTTGAGGGAGGACTGACGGTAGGGTTGCAACCTCAAATACACCATGTCATTAACCTCAAAAACTCTCTCGGACCTTCGCTGATCTGCGTATAGTTTCTGCTGGTTTTGGGCACATTGCAGATTTTCTTTCAAAGAATTCATGATGTCAACATCGTACTGTACCATGTCTCTAGCACTCAATACT